>OX375875.1:117904727-118461766 GCA_947359465.1 Metellina segmentata | reverse complement strand
GGCAAAAATGTACAACCTTTTCCCCATTTGCTTTTAAATTTTGTGATTGAATCTATATATATATTTCTCTTACGTGGCACGCAAAGAAGACGTTATTTGTTACCCACGTTTTGGCAACATTGTGCGATTGCTTTGTTTACTAGGAGCCTCGCGAGTCTTTTGAATCTATAGCGTTATCGGATGAAATTTTATTGAAAAAAAAAGAATTTTGGACGAGCTGTTGCGGTTCGTAATAGAAATCTAAGAAAGCGGAGGATCTTTTCAGGGCTATTTAAAAAACGGTCCTTTTCAAGGCTAACAATTATAGTACAACAAGACGCGTGCACTACAACTTTCGACAACAAACTCAGTCAAAAAGTGTATGGGTGGCTCGAGTACTGGGGAAATGTACACACAAACAACATGCTGGGTATTCAATTTCAAAGCAGTGCTCACATTGCGAGTAAAAATTTGCTCAAAGTTTTCATCAAATTCTGATTTCAGAGGTACTGTATATATCTTTTATGTAATACAACAAATTTAGATTTGAAAAATATTTTTTTGGAATATATTTAGTAATCAATCCCTTCTGCTAGGACACGTGTCTTCATTGATGCGAGCGAAGCGAGCATAAGTTCGCGCAGCGAACCAATGCGAATTGCGAAGCAATCCTCCGGGGGTTGGCGAGCGTTAGCGAGCAGGGCGCGGGCCCCCTAGTATGCTATAAATATAATTACAACAAATACATAAATTGGTTTCCACAATTAGGAATTGAAATTCATTTTATTGATTTCATGCATACATTGAAACTTTTGGCCCAATCGTTCATACTAAATATTTATTTTCTTGTGGTATTTTACTTCTTATTATGCACTGCTTTGTGATTATGCACTGCTTATCCATGCATCTCTACGTTCCGGGTCTTTGTGAAAACAGAAATAAAAATTATTTAGTTAGATACAATGAATTGATGGATACAGTAATACCTATGTATATAGATCCTGTCTGATGATAAATCTGTCTAACTATATTGTTTCCAAGTCCCAATAGTATTACAGGTTTTACTGTTTATCTTAGACTATTAAAACAAAAATATATAAACATAAATTAATTCAATCTAAATCATCACTAAATCAAGCTTCTTTACAATTACTTTGTTTGATAATAAATAAACATGCGTGATAAATTGAAGACTGATTATTGAATATATTATGTCTGTCCACAAATCCACCCATAGAAAGGGTCTTTTTTCGTATGAATACTTTCTAAAATTGTATACATTAAAACCTAGGACTGTAAGCATAAATTGTATGAGCTCATAATCATAAACATTGTCTCAAGAGATGCTTGTTTTGAAAAACTTCATACAGCAACAATCTTTAAAATATTTACTTGTCTTCTAAATTTGCTTGATTAGTTGATCAACGCAAAAGAACTTTTAACTAATAAAAAATGAATTTCAGAAAAACCAAAAGTAATGTTTATAGTTCGAATTTTATAACTGTTAGCTGAAGCTGTTTCCATTCTAAATCATGTGACATGAGGTAATAGTTTCACTCATATACTAAAAATACCACTATTGTTTATTTGACAGTAATGTTTTTCATTAAATAAAAGTTAAATTTTCCTAAAAAGCAGTTTCTAACTCTTATTACAACTGGTAGGTTACAAAATCAAAATCATATAATTCTGTTATTTAATGAATCAAATTAATAATACCTTGGTTAAATCAGTCAGCTTTTCAAAATAATTTTTTTAATGTTTATAAATAAGCCTAATTTTGAATATAATGCTGCTCGAACACTTAGAAGTTACAGGTCAAAAAGCTATCAGCATAGAGATACATCAAATTAAACTTACCAATTCCATACGAAAGATAATCAACACGTTTTAACCATTAGTGATCATTTTTCTCGATATTTTCAGTTATTTCCATTAATGTCTGTAACATCTAATACAGTCATGAATAAACTTACGAAATAATATTCCAGGGATCTTTCTACACTGCTGTTTGTAAAAAATGCAACACCATGAAGGAATCATCCGAATGAAATGAAATTTGCAGCAAATGTCAATTATAGGATGTTATGCAAAGTAGTAAAGTTTCAGAGCCACCACGCATGCGCGGTGTGAGCAGCGCCCTCTGAACTGATGCTAAAAGCGTATAAATAGAGGGCTGTAGCGGGACGTCGAAAATAGTGCATGGTTATTTTTTAGTGGCGAACGTTTAGGTGAGACCTAAGTATGCCTACACGACGAAATAGGGTGAAATTTCAACAACTTACGGAGTTTGAACGGGGAAGAATAATCGGCCTTCGTGAAAGAGGATTTTCCTATCGCGCAATAGCAGCTCGTGGGCAGAGAAAAAATTCCACAGTGATGCGAGTTTGAAAGCAGTGGACCGACGAGCACCGGACAACTCGAAAAACTGGGAGTGGACGATGGAAGGTGACGTCAGCGCGCGATGATAGACACTTGGTCCACATGGCAGTGAATAACCGTACAGCTTCCTCCAGGCAGTCCAAGGCATTCCGTGCACTTTGGTCTACTGCTACAGGTGTACTAATTTCGGCTTCGTCAATTCGCCGGCGTTGGCTGCACCGTGGACTGCGTGCAAGGATTCGTTTATACAGGATCCCCCTCACGCCAAACCATCGACGGCTGCGTCTGCAATGGGCTCATGAGCACAGAGCCTGGCGGTCTTATTGCCAACCAGTTGTATTTTCTGGAACCATGATGGCCGCATTCGTGTAGACGCTATTCCGGTGAACGCTGCCTTCCAGAGTGCGTTATCGAACGTCATAGTAGCCGAATACCCGGAGTTATGGTCTGGGGTGCGATTTCGTATCATGGACGTTCTCAGCTGCTACGAATTGAGAGTAATCTGAATACCAACAGGTGCGTCCGTGAAGTGCTAGAGCCCGAAGCCGTTCCCTTTCTTCAAGGCATCCCTTGAGCTATCTTTCAACAGAATAATGCACGCCCACATGTTGCGAGGAATGTTCGAGACTTCTTTTCAGCCCAACACATGCAACTTCTTCCTTCGCCTGCTTATTCGCCGGATATGTCGCCTATTTAGCAAGTGTTGGATTTGGTTGGTTTCGTCTCGCTCGTGATATGCGTCCTACAGCTTCAAAAGACGAACTTTGGGTGCGTATACAAACAATATGGAATTCTCTTCCACAAGCAGACATTCAACATCTGTTTCACCCCATGCCACGTCGCATAGCAGCTTTTATTGCAGCGCGTGGTGGCTACACCAAATACTCATTTTGGACATTTAATATTGTTTTTAGCTTTGAAAATTCATTCATTTATTTGTACTAATACAAGCCGGTTGTATTAAATTTCATTTAATTCTGATTAATCCTTCATGGAATTGCATTTTTTACAAATAGCAGTATATTTCGGTTTGTATTTAATTTGTCATTTGCCGTATTTATATATATATATATATATATATATATATATATATATATATATATATATATATATATATATATATATATATATATATTATTTTTGAACTAATACTTTTTTTTAACTGTGAAAACTAAGTCAAAAAAATTATTACGAATAATTTACAAATGTTTTATTTTTAAATTGAATAATATAAAAGAAAATGATATTTTTACAGCAATTTGAAAGGTACTACTAACAATAGGTATAATTAGGTAGGTACATAACAATAATTATTGTTAGTTATTATTAATTATTTATCAACTTATGGGAGGGGGGAAACAACAAAAATTTTTTTTATTTACTGTAAAAAATATTGGGTCCTATAATCATTTTTTATGCCCCAATATTTTTGTTAATTACAGTTTGTACAAAAATAAGTTTGTTAACTTTCTCCACCTTAAAGCGACTCGTTTTCTCACTAAGTATCCCACCAGTTAGGGAAAAACTGCTTCTGATCGGACAGATGTCGCCATCACTGACAAATACTTAGTTGCACGGTTATTTGTCTTAATTTTTAGAATGGTGCTTTTTTATTCAAAAATAAAAGGAAACGAAAGATGGGCAAAATTCGATACATGGAGAGGTCGTTTTGCAGTTGTTATACGTTTTTGTACAAGTTGTCGTTCATTCTTTTATGTCTTTAAGTGAATAAATTGTTTTGTTATGTTTATACATTGATTGGTGTTAAATTGAAAAGGCCAAAGTCTCATGATACAGATAAATTTTTAAGGTTTTAGCGTAGTACCTAGAATTGGTTCATCCATTTTCTATTAAGGTTGCAACACTGAGTGGTGTGGGGTTCAGCAATCTCTTTTGCCGATTATCAGTTATGTGCGTACAATTCATGAATGCTAATTTCTAGATTAAACAGGAATGCTGTATCCGGAATATGACTGAATGGTGACCACCTGTGCCCTCTTCCCATCATGTCCGTTTGTCGAGTTCGCGCAATTCCACTCTCTCCTCCAAATAATCCCCTCTTACACATGGGTGACCATCACCTCCATTTTCATGGATTACATGACTTCGTCCTAACAGCATTCCTTAATGCCTGACTGTAACACTTTACTGACATTTAAAACGTCAGCACAAATTCAACAAATAGGCATCCAATTTTATGTTCGATGCGAGAAAAGTGGTAAATAAAGGATGGTTGTTTCGGGGGGGCTTCATGGCGCAAGGGCCATATATAGCTATGCCGTAGACAACACTCATGATGTCAAACAATGGGAATACACACGCGTAGAAGGTTTTAATGACGCAGAATATGTAAGTTAGTTATTTTTATTACTGTCGCACTGGAGCAACACAAATGGCTTTTGGCGATGATCAGGGATCAATCCCCTAAGGAAATGATCCAGGATCGACAGAAAAAACAACACCGAGTAATTTTGAGCCGCGGTCTGATATCGCGTGAACACCTGAGCTGGCATCTCACTATCCAAACTTCCACGCCTCGCCAACGTGGGGACGATTGATGCCACGGCAGGTTTAACGTGCAGCATCCTCCACCCATCTACTTTACACATGACGGTCCTTGGTTGTGTTCGAATTCCCACCGGTTGCTAATGCGTTACTCTTCCAACCGGGCTAGGGCAGCCCTCGTAAAACAAGGGATCCGAGAAGAAATATAGTTTACACATTCTACTTTATTTTAGACCCGGTGCACACATCCGATTTTTCAACGTGCGGCGCCGATGCCCAACTACATACACAACAGTGAAATGACGCAAGTACTCGTTTCGCGCCATTTGCGATAGATGTTTATCGAAGAAAACGTGTTTATTTCGCTTACTTGGTGCACAAAAAATATTTTTTGAAACAAAATAGATGAAACTGGATATCCATTTATTCATTATTATTTATGTTCCTTTTATTTATGAAAACAAGGTACTCGAGACCGAAGAAGCGTGTCCGGGACCGTGGGGAACTGCGGTAAAAATTGCACGCAAGTTGGACGTGCGTCGCTGCAGCGTCGCCGGAGGTTTGTGTGTACTACCCAATTGGATCTAATGTATCTCAGACTGCACTTGCGTTGCCGCACGTTTAAAAACCGGATGTGTGCATTGTGCCTTGTAATCAGATACTTAGGATCAATCTCACAATTCACAAATACGAATCCTCAATCATCCTGTCAGGACAATTTTCTGTGCAAGTATGCTACAAACCAGATGCTCTGGCCGGGGTATTGATTCATTCGTGAAAGGATTTTCGCGAAACGCAATGAAACTTTTCTGTGATTAATATTTCTATGAAAAATGAAGAAAAAGCTGATGGAAATAAATTCAAAACGAAGTTGTAGAGACTGTCAACTGGTATTTTTAAGAATGAATTGATAATCAAGTTTATTCATAAAATATTTTGTTGTCTTCTCAAATTTACCTTTTTATGCATCTCGTAAGATATTTTCTGTTCGAGACAAAAATAAAGCACCTATCCTTTCGTTAATAGATGACCGATAAAACTCGAGCCTGTCTCTCAAAGTATATTAACTTTACGAAGGATTAATTTAAAGCCCTTGTAAAGTAAGTTCAAAATTTATATCGGGAAGTTTTTGCTGAAAAATTGAAAATAATTCCAGCGCATAACCTTAAATCATCTCAATGGAGTGTTATTATCTTAACATGCATAATCTTCTTTCAATATTCTTTATTTTTGGAAATTAATATCAATAAATCTGGCTAACAATGTTCGCCCATTAAAGTTTTTGAAACTCAAGAACTTAGGAAAGACTTCACGTAATTAGTTACACAAAAAATGTTACCTTGACGTTCAGAAATTGTGAGAAAAATCAAAAGAAAATTTCAATGATGTTCAACCGAACCTATTTAAAATGGTCTTCAAGAACAAAGAAAAGTCTATAATCTTTTATTTTGCCTCAGAAAGTAAACAAAGGGGATAAAAATATCGGGAAATGCTTTTGAAAATCGGATTTTATTACATTGTTTAGAACATTTTCATCTTTTTCTTTTTATCCGTGTCCCAAAAGACTCGAAAAGGATCGATATTTCTATCGTCATCAGCATTGCGTGCTTAGCTTCCTTCTCTTCGCAACTTCTAACTTCCTTGAACCATTTTGTTTTCTTCTTAACCTACAAGTTGTTCCTTTCCCCTGTTTTGACTTGAGAAGGATAGATTTATTCTTCTTTACCGTATGTGTGAAACGTTACAGCTCGTTTACTTAAACAGTTTTCCAAAAAATGAAATTCCACGCCATTTGAACAAATGCCGCCTGCATGTTTGTCTCGGAAAGCATTCGATTTTACATCCAATAAGGACGATTTGAAAGCGTTAGTGATCGCTTTACGGAAAAGATTATTGTTTCGAAAATGACGAGCTATGGTTAAGGACATTTTCATGGCACATGGAAGAAAGGAAATGTCAAATTGGTGGAAGGATTTCCATAATATGCTTATCAACGCTGGAGGATGCTGGAAAGGGAAGTTCTGCATTGAATATTTTATGACGATGTTCAAAATACACTAGAAGCAAATATTATCCTTTTGAAAGGAAAGCTGATGAACGAACGTGGTTCATTCTTATTATGTGGACAAATCTGGAAGGCGGATACTTTTAACCTTCGAAGTGGTTTCGACAAGATATCTCGTCCATCAAGATCTGACCGATTTTGCAAACCACGACATATCTCGTCATTAGAATATTGCCGATTTTTTTTATGATGACGAGGTCAGCATCTGTTTATTTTAATGATGAGATATCTCGTCCATTAAGATCTGGTAGTTATTTTAATAATGAGATACCCCGTCAAGGCAACCAACAGTTGAGTAAAATGGACAAATAAATATTTTCATTAGAGAATTGTAGAAAACTTTATTGTTCTCTAATTTACAAATTAGAGAACAATACAATTTTATTATGAAAATATTTATGTTTCTTAACATTTTGAAACATCGATCCCCTCCCCTATTTACTGGAATCTACCCTTTTCGGTTTGGTTTTCGACAAATTGATCGGAAGGTTGAATTTATTTTCCACTGCAACATCGCAACGTTCTATAGACGACGGTCCGGGATCAATCCTGTTGTATAATGTAATCACCCATAGAAGTCTTTGTATCTTTCTTTGTGCTGCTAGGACTAAGTCATACATTCCAGGCAGTACATGTGAATGTTCTGTAGCTTCCTCGGACTTCAATAAACTCTTGTGTGTGTCTTCAATAAACTCTTGTGTGTGTCTTCAATAAACTCTTTCTTTTCATTTTGCGATCCACATGGCCGGTGACATTCCTTTCCTCTGAAAAAATGGAATCTTACATACATTATCGTTCGGACAAATCCCAAATGAAAGATTGGAGGACACCACGTTGTATGAAGCAGAGTGCGAGACAACGAGGTCACCCATCCTAGCCCATTCTCCAAACTTCCACATCAAGCCAAAGCGAGTACATTTGAAGTCACGTCAGATTAAACATGCGCCACCCACGTACACGTACGTCCTTGGATGGATCAACCCTCGGTTTGTCAATCCCCGTCTATTTGCTTAACTCTATTAGTAACCGACTAAATCAGTTAGATGTATTGCATATTTTGGTGGCTTATCACGCGTCGTGTACGTAATCTAACATGGGCTAGTTGGTTGGATTTTTTAATAGCATAAGGGCCAGATTTGGTCATGCTGTGCCAAACAACACCTAGCTTGTAATTAGGTTTTTATTAAAAAAACAAGTTTTAAAAACAATGTGTAAAATTAAGCTATGGTCGAATACAAAATCTAAATATAGTTTACGAAACCAATATCAGTAAGGAATAAAAATAAATTCTTATGATATGGATCAATCAACAAGTGTCTGTCATGGTATTAATTGAGTTACCAAATCAGTTTAGTCTATGATAATTAAAATTCGGGCTTTCTGTCAAAACATGCGCTAGACGAAGAGGAATTGGTACCAAATGTTCGCCAGTTATCTTTTTTAACGTAATTTAAGTTCTTAATGCTCCAAGATTACTTGACTATCATTGTAGTTTCGATAGCTTAAATGCGATTCCAGGACAAAGTTTCAATTACTCCCACCTGCGTCTCCCTAGGACGAAGAAACAAAAACAATATTAAGCTGAATAAATCCACGAAACCACTCAACGAAACACCCTCGCATAACCCCACGCAATCAGCTTCGGATCTCCAGCAGTGTGACGAGGACTAACGCACTGGAGTCTCTTCTCGATCTGCCCAAAGCCAGGTATAAACTTTAAAGCAAATACGTAAAAACTTTTCACGACTGGAGAATAGACAAGACGCCTACTTGCGAAAACGAACGCAACAGCACAAACTGGAAAGGCCGTAAAGAAATTCAAGGATTGGGAGGACTTTTATCCCGATCAACTCTCTCTCTCTCTCTCTCTAGTGTTCTTGTTTTTGCTTGGTTGATCTCTTCTTTCTTTCTTCATCGTTTGATCTTTCTTCTTTCTTTCTTCTTCGTTTGATCTCTCCGGGTACAAACAAGAATGGATGTCCAGGTATCGAGAGGAGAAGTTTTTATCTCCGGTTTATGATACCGTGATCCATGGGTGGAGATTAAAGAGACCCCGAACGAGGTTCTGTTTCTCTAAATCTTTGATGATGCAGGGAAGAGGAGTCATTCCTCGATAGAAATGATTCTGCTCTTCTGTATCTCTCGATTGATATTGCTTTACAATACCGAGGGCTTTGAACAGAAAAACACAGTTTATTTCATATATATAAGTAGGGACCACGGTTGCCGGATTGGAAAGGAATCGGATTAGCACTCAGAGGGCTGGACGACACTCAATTCAATCAGAGTTAGGTATTTAATTGACGTCACACTGGAATCACTCAACGGGCTATTGGCGACGGTCTGGAATCGAACGCGAAAGAAAGGAAACGAAGACAATATCATGTACTTTGAGCCGTGATCCGATGACGAGGTCATACCAGAACTGGCACCAAGCTCTCCAAACTTAACGTGCACCAGAGCCCTATGTACACGACGGTCTTCGGTTGTATTTAACTCGCAACCTTCTGAAACAAATCCCGAACTATCACCAATAGTCCTTCGTTTCCCAGACCAGTGCGAAATTGCTTTAGACGAATACGTGGCTTCGTCTTGCTCATGAGCATTTGTGCTACAAACTGCAACATTCCCCCCCCACACACCCCGAAAGTATAGTTCCTGAAACACAACAAATTTGTTTACCATTATATATGAATGCTTAATAAAGTTTACAGACCATTTGATTGGTAATTTTGGTAATTTTAGTTAACGTCGTACTAGAGCAACACAACGGGCTATTGACGACTGTCCGGGATCAGTCCCTTAAGGGAAAGATCCGAGGACGACACCTCGTAATTTTGAACCACGGTCAGATGACGAAGCAACACCTGAGCTGGCACCCCACTCTCCAAACTTCCACGCCAACCCAACGTGAGGACTTTCGACCACGACAGATTTAAGGTGCACCAGCCGCCTCTACACCATACGTTCACAAACATCCATGCCCGGACCCGGATTCGAACCAGGAACCTTCCGATCTAGAGGCTAACACCTTAACCACTATACCAGAATTGGTAAGGTAAGGTAATTTTTAGTGAACGTCGTACTAGAGCAACACAACGGGCTATTGACGACGGTCCGAGATCAACCACACACCTCGAAAGGCAAAAAATGACCTAAAAGTGCATTTTATGATTTTAAGTGTTTCTGAATGTTTGAAATGTTACCTTTGTGGGAATCTTTTGTCAATACAACCATTCGAAGTACTTTTAATTATTTTTAAAAAAAAAGAACTTCACTGAAAAATCTGAAAAACGATTGACAACGATGTTTACGGTTCTTTACACTGTTATATAAATATAAGAAATTTATTTTTCTTTAATTTTACAAACTGTTAAGTGCATTTTTTGTTAACTGTAAACTGAAAAAAATAGATTCAGAATCCAAATGAGTCGTTGAACAATATTATCTGGTCTCGTGTGCCGATATACACTTTTGTCATGTTAAGATCCCTCCCGCTTGGAATCCATGAAGAACTTTCTTCCTTCAATGATGGAAATGTATCAAGACTTTCAATTTTGAAAGCAACGGGAATAGAACCCGGACTTAATTGTGTCACCTCAATGAGAACATTGGACGTTTTGTTGGTTTCTGTTGCATTCAGAAAGCAGACAGGTATTGAGAGAAAAGCCCGGCAAAAAAGAAACGAAAGGAAAAAAAAAGTTAGAATATAACTTTTTAGATGCTGAAGAACCTGACAGTCCCTCTTACTGTGCTAGATTTTTTTAAATATATATTTGAGGGTAAGATAAATATACAATTTTAACTTTAAACTTTGTTTTCTCAAAATGCAGTTTTTTCATACAAATATACCTTTTTCTCAGAATCTACTGAACATATTGCTTTGAAACTTTTTTTTTCTTATACATGTTGTGAGTTTACATAAATAGCCATATGCTTTTAGAGAATAATAGATTCGATTTTTTAAAATTCTTAATCATGCTTTTTTGTTAAAACATTCATAAAAAACATTTTATAACGTCATAAATTGTAAGCAAGACAATATTTTTACAAAAGCATAAGTCTATCTATGTAAAAGTATTCGAAAATTAACTCTGCCAAATTTTAATCGAATGCTGTGAGTAGATTCTGAGAAACATGGGTATAAAAAAGCCCCTTTTTAACATATGCTTCAATGGAGCCTTCAGTTCTCCCTTAAGGGAAAGATCCGAGGAGAAACAACACTTCGTGATTTTGAACCATAGACCATTTGAAAATATGGAATGATTATTTTAAAAACAAATGTTGTATTCATTTCAATTTATTATTTTATTACAAGAATATCGTATGATAACATCTTCATCGAATAACATGAACACAGAACATTCTCCAAAACACTTCTTAACCTTGTTCGTGGTTGTCTCGGCTTGGAATTTTGACATCAATACAACTGTTGGATTTAAATGGATGTTATTTCTAGTTCATAAAGATACAGTTGATTTTTTTTTTGCCGGATATATTGCCAGCGATGAACAAAATTTATAGATCATCTAGCTGTAATAGTTAGCATTTCGGAAATATAGGGTCAAGAAACTATATGTGCAACGCAACTTATGCTGGCAAAAAAATTTCTTTTTCTTAGGTTTAATTATTTTTTTTCTCGCTTAGATGCAAACCAGGACACCCAGAAAGTCTGAGTTATTGAAAGATTTTGTTGATGATAGTTCGAACTACACCTCATAAGTATAGATGAGTCGAGACCTAAAAGCCCAAGCTTCATTTGACTCAACACGATAGAGAATGAAGGAGGCTCTGACAATCAATTTACTCGTTTGACTCAAGAGTAAACTGTCGACTCTACAGACGGGTGGCTTGATGATAACATACAGAGTTCAGATATCGCAGAACAATTCTTTGTTGTTTTAGTTCCATTCATTATTATCGGTACCTCGAAAGATATTTACGATGTGAAAAGATTGGTGTCTTGGGGATCTCCACACGGACTTGTAATTTTTAGCATTATTTTGCTCTCAGTTTCATTGCATTCTACTTGCCTTTACAAGATACAATGCATGTGTGTCTCTATACACATTTAAAAATCAATTATTTTTATTTTAATCTTTAACTACTGTGTTACTTAACACTGGAAATATAGGGTCATGAAACTATAATTGAAATGAAACTAATGCTGGTAGAAAACATGTTTCCTTTCCCTCGATGTTTTTTTTCTCGTTTAGTTGCAAACCGGAGTAAACAGGACAACCAGAAAGGCAGAGTTATTGAAAGATTTCATTGAGGATCATTCGGGATTCGAGTTATGTGTAAATGTGATCATGGTCACTTAGCCCAAGGTGTACTTGCCTGAACACCATGGAGAAGGCTACGGACAAATAATTTACTCTTTTAACTCAAGAGTAATCGTTAACTTTATAAACGCATAGCTTGATGATAACGTTCAGAGATCAGATGTGGTAGCCCAATACATTGTGGATGATGTTTTGGAGCCATACATTATTTAAGAAACCTCGGAAAATATTTGCGATGTCAAAAGATTGCTGTCCTGTGTATCTTTGCAGATGCATTTTACGTTTAAAAATAGGGTCCACAATGGTACTGATAATAACCTCTCGATTATGACACTTGAATATGACACAACTATGACTTCAGACTATAAATCATTTTATAACTATTTCTTACTCTATTTTAACAATGTAACGGATGGTTTAAATCAGTGTTTCCCAACGTGGGGCCCACATGGAGACAGTTCGTTTGTTAACGGGGAGGGGCAATTCGAAAATGGACTCGTCCAGAGTTAAAGTTAACCGTATGGCTACTCTCAGTCGCTACTCGGGCTGGGTAAACCTCGGGTGGGTAGTATAAGTAAATTCTGTTCGCCATATTAGTAACCGTGATTTCATTGTTAGACGTTAGAGTTGAACTACTGGTTATACTGGGCCGGCACTAAGTATTTCGCGCTATTTGTTCTGAATGGCGTGAATTGCTTAGTGCCCGGATCTCAGTTTCTGCAGTGTTTCGCAGTAACGCTCAGCATTCACCGTTGGTGTTGATTTGAAATAAGCGTCCGTTAAATTATTGTAGAAGTCTCGTTGTTTTAAAAAACTAGGGGGCTCCGCCCCCTGCTCGCTTACGCTCGCCAACCCCCGGGGATTGCTGCGCAATCCCATTTGGTTTGCTTCGCAAACCAACACTCCTTTCACAGATGTCATTTGGTTTGCTTCGCAAACCAACATTCCTTTCACAGAGTGAAACTATCTGAATAATTCGTATTATGCTGATTTCACTTTCCGGTACATGACGTCACAGCGAGGGCTTCGCGCCCTGCTCGCTTACGCTCGCCGACCCTGGGGATTGCTACGCAATCCCGTTTGGTTTGCTTTCTCAAACCAATACTTCTTTCGCAATTGATTTCACTTTTTTTTGCTTTAACACTTTATGCACCCTAAACTAATAGCCGCCTCAGTAAAAAATCTTCTGTATCTTGTTCCCTGTACAATTTTAAGTAAACAGTGTTAATATCAAAACTTTACGATTGTACTTTGTCGGTAAACTGTCTTGAGAACAGAGGGAAAAAAGCGAGCCCTTTCCCTCGCCAAATAAAAAGAAATCGTTTTTATGGCAATTGTTGCTACGATAAATTTGATATCTGGCAAACCCGATAGTAGAAAATGCAACCCACTGCTGTTTGCGGAACCAGCTATGCGAACTGAAAAATACGAAATTTGTGTCACCAACTTTTGATTGCATCGAATTTATTTATGAACCAATTTTAAAAATAATTGTACCGTAAGAAAGAGTACATTGTGAGGTATACTGCAATATTTTTAAAATTTTAAACTAACAGTAATACTATATAGATATGACCATTTTAGTTTTGTATCGGAAGTTACGATCTGAAAGTTCCGAAAATTGTATGACCTACTTTTAATTGCATCGATTTTGTTTATTAACCAATTTGAAAAATAATTGTACCATAAGAAAGAGTGTAATGTAGTGTATTCAGTGATGTTCTCAAATTTAAAAAATAATGGTTTTTGCCGTAGACATAATGGTTTTAACAAAAAGTAGCGAAAATATCCGAAGATTCCGAATTTTGTATCACGAACATTTGATCGCATCCAATTTAATTATTAACCGATTTCAAAAATAATAGTACCGTAAGAAAGAGTATATTCTGAGGTATACAGCGATATTTTAAAAATTAAAAACTAATAGTAATTAGATATAGATACGGCAGTTTTAAAAAAAAGTAACAAAAATGTCCCGATTTTTCCCGAATTTCAAAAAAATATTATCAAGAACCAAATTTAAATTTCAAAAAAAACTCGACGAGCTGCAAAAATTTACGTTGAGAGGTACTCTTAAAAAAAAAACTCACGACTAAAGACTGAAATTTTGAATGTGTTTTGCTCACTCGCGGAAGAAATTTCACTTCTTCAACTTTAACACTTAATAAAACCTAAACTAATAGCCGCATCGGAAAAAAATCTTAATAATTATCCAGGGAATACGATGAAGAACAAAGCATGTTAATTTCATATTTTTCCGATCAGTACTTTCTCGGGAAACCGTCTAAGAATGGAGCTAAACAACAAAAATTTCAATTCTTCGGCGGCGGCGGCGGCGGTAACTTTTTTTTAATATAGAGAGATATATACATTGTATAAATATAAGTGATATATAAATAGTATGTAAATTCAATTGATAATTTTTTAATGTGCTATGGTAATGTTCCATACATATTTAAATATGCATTTTTAGTCTACGCTTACTCCAATTCATATTATTTATTTTTTAGTTTTTAATTGATCCTATATTTATTTATTTCAGGCCATAGTTTTTTGTGAAAATAGTGAAATGAGTGGTGAAAGCAAAAAAAAAAAAAAGATTCGTCAGTATTCGGAGGGAGATTTAAAATTTGGTTTTATACCCGCTGTCCACTATGAACGGTCACCTTTTCGTCTTTTAAGCAGCAATGCTTGACGAACGAATCAATGAAACGAGGTCGTCTTGAGGCTCATTTGAAGGCGAAACATAATACTCATACCATGCCAACGTGAAGACATTTTTGGCGTTGACAGATTAACGTGCATCAGCTCCACGTACACGTACACGGCATTTGGTTGGACCGAATTTCGAAACTCACAACCCTATTTGATTTATCATGCTCGCAGCCAAAGCTGATATGGTGCATTTATAGTTATTGCCCCGCAATAGAAATGGGTTTTTAACAGAAGTCAGTACCAGCAACGCCAATACCAGAATGGAAGGCCCTGCAGAACTATCGTCTCTACAACTCATAGTACAAGATTTGTTTTAATAACAAATAAAGCTTCAAATGGGAAACACATACCTTTACCAACTAGCCTCTAACCTATACTCCACGCATATACCACGCCAACACCTAACATATAAGGCCAATTGGAACTGATGATAAATGTAGAGCTATTCCCGCGCGAACGCGTGGCTGGCTACTGAGACATCACACCACATCACGTGTTGGCGCGTGTTCGGCAGCGAAAGTGTTAATGTAAAGTAACAGGTGATTTCATCACTTGTCTCCATATTTCAGAAATCTGGATTCATACACCTGTGGTGTTATGCAAATTAGAGATTACTTCCACTTCCACTTCAAGTAACTTCTGACGTTCGCATACTACGTCATGCGTTCACGCTTTAAATACCTCCAGCTGTTCTTGAGATTTCAGTTTCGTAGTTTCATAACCACCTTTGTTAGCGCTCTGATAGATTATTATTTAGTTGTTAATATATTTAGTTTGTTAAAATTTAATAAATGTTGATTAATTGTTTTAGTGAACTTAATTATATTCAGTCTAAATTCCATACATGCTAAAATAACGCAACCGCGCCGCCGTGGTTAAACACCTACCCTGTCAAAAGATGTTATATCTTCAAACGGGGAGATAAAATACCAAGATCTATCATGGGAATTATAGTCGACGTTGTTCACTTTTTGAAACTAATCTCAGTATCAATACTCCGTCTACTTATATTTCGAGTCTATCTATTCTGCAAACTTCCACACTACACCAAGGTGAAGAGAAAGATGTTTGGAACCATAACAGATTTAACATGAACCAGACCCCACGAGAATGATGGTTCTTGATAGGATCGAGTCTCGAAATCACAACCCTCCGGTTACTACTGCGCTACATTTCCAACCAGGCTATCGCGACCGGTTTAAAAAAGAATATACTTGACTAAGGAAACAGCCGCAATGACCTGATCGCATATTTTATTTCGAAGGTTCCTTAACATAACCCCTCATTAAACAAGCGAAGTAATTAAGCGTGTGCCATGTTTTTAGGCAACCAAAAAAACAACTGACTAATCTGGAAAAAACTTTTCCGCCTTATAGGTTTTACCTGTCCTATTAAAGAGAGGCTATAACGAAGTTCCGAATTTAATAAGGGGAAAAAATTAACGTGACCCAGTAAATTAACCAGTAAGAAGTTTTGTATATTAACATTGTTGCTTTGACACCAATCAGTGGAATGAAAAATTTTGTCTAAAAAACAAAATCGCGCATTATTGCTGATTTATATATTGACAGGAAAATAAAGTATTTCGCTTTATTTTACAAATTTATATGTTATTAAGAGTGTCTGACATCAATGACTTGAACGATTCTCCAGAACATGTTTTTACAAATTGCTGTTTAAGTTTATTTTGAAAATATCTCTATTTTTACTTACGAAACCTTACAGACCGGACGCCGGCAGATTTGCATAAAATCCGACTACATGTTTGGGGGTGTTTTTCGTGATATAGCCTGAGACATTTGCATGCTGTTCCTGGTCAATTGAACGCCTACGCATACATGAACATTATGGACAGTCAGGTTCGTCCTACGCTCTGGAAATTTTATGGAATGCACGAATGTTACTTCCAGGACGATAACGCTCGATGTCATGCTGCAGCCTCTGTCAAGCAGCGGTATCGATATATGGATGTAAAACGTCTTCCCTAGCCGGCTCAGAGTCCCGACCTAACCCCTGTTCGAAACCTACAGGTGAGCTATCGACAGTCTTGCAGCAGGAATGGACACAAATACCCATAGCTGTGTATCCAAACCTTGTTGAAAGTATACCCAGAAGGGTTGCTAGTGTAATTGCAGCACGTGGGAGGAATATCCCCCAATTAAAGGATGTATTCTTTATCGTATACCCTCACATCTTGCTGTCCGGTCCATTATTGTAGGGTAGTGTATAAAGCCGTTGCCAAACAATTTAAATTAAGTCTTCCCAGGTCTGAAAATAATACGTTGACATTTTAGTATTTGGAGGATAATTATTACTGTCGTAATGGCTATTGGTGATGGTACACGGGATGAATCCCGAAGGAGGATCTAACAGAATCATCTAGGACAACACCTCGGCATTTTGAAGCAAGATCAGATGACGAGGACAACACCTGTACAAGCACTCCACTCTTAAACTTCCACACAACGTCCACATGAGGACATTTAAGACTACGATATAATGAATGTACTCCAGCTCCCACGTACATGACGGTCTTTGATTAGTGCGTGCAATCATCCGGTTTCTAATCCATTGTTCTGGCAACCGTGTTACTACGGTAAATAAAAGAGTGAACCTTGAACCAATTTTCATTGTACCTTGGACAATTAGATGTAAACCTTCGATAACCTTATTTTCGAGTTATTATTATTTTCAAGTATTTAGTTAAGATTATTATATCAAAATACTCAGCTTAACAAAACAGTTTTAGGGCCCGTTGGTTATCAAAAATCGTGCTAATTATATCAGAAACTAAATGGAAATCTATAAACACTGGTGTCCAAAATTATCTTTACATGCAGAGAATCAAGGATTTCTTAGAGACTAAACTATAATTTTATTATTTTGTGTGGAATGAGACATAGCACCATAGCACATAAATGCAAAGGAAAAAAATTAAGAACACTGCATATGATATTAAACTAGCATGAATCAATAAAAATCGCAATAATATGTGACAAGGAGAGTTCAGAATAAATTAAGGTCAATGAATTTAGTATGTAATGGGATCCATCGACTTGTACACACATATTACAACATGGTTTCCTGCTGACAATAATGTTAATCACAGGTTGGGGAATTTTCACTCCTCCAGCAATGCAAGTATGAAGGACATTTATATCTCTTGGAGGAGGATGTCTCCGTGCAACTGCTTTTCCAATGTAGTCAAATACGTTCTCTATCGGGTTCAGATCAGGAGATTTTGCAGGCTGCGGTATTCACTCAATGGCTTCATTTTCAAGGAATTCGTCAACGAGGTTTGCTTGATGCGGACGATCATTACTGTCCATAAAAAAATCAGATGATATACACCATAAAAAACCGTTTTGAGTCTTTACACACTGAAATCAAACGATGTATAGCATAAATTCACTCCGATAACCACTTGACACAAAGCGCTTGGATCACCGTCGATTGACGTAACACCTTGATTTGCATATCAGAACCCGTTTGATCACTTTTGATTGGATTATGCTAATTAAGCGTGTCTTTCACGCATTCCCAGCAAAAATGGATTACATCGATTGGGTATTTCACTGAATACAATTGCTTTCGGGTATGTAAAGATAATTTGGGACATAAGTGTACTTTATTGATGGATTAAAAAATTATATTAAATTGATATGATAAATGGAGTAGGCAGTAAAAAATCCTACGGGAAATAGATTTGTGTCAACTGGTACTTGAAATCACCATGTGGGCTATATATATCATTTAATGCTCGGTTATCCAACTGTTTTAGTAAACGAATTGTTTTTCACTAAATTAACTTAAAACTAATAACATTCAAAACTCTTCCGTATTAACCCTTTTTTGCTTCTATTTCAAGGGATTCTACAAAGGTAAAATGTCCGATTGGTACAGCATAGCATTAGTTTCTTTTTGTTATTACTTCCGTGTGATTTCAAAGGAATGCCAGTAAAATGACTTCCATCACCCCTTTTTGCACTGTGCAAAAAACATTTCTTCATCCAAGTCTTCTCCAGAACAATATCTGCACTCATTCCTCTTTAGATAAGATGGTTTAGAATAAACTTTTTTTCCCTTTCACTATCTTCCGGATTGTCTGCTCATTTTTCGTCTTCCATCAGGGTTTTTTCTGTGTATAACTCTTGATAAAGTCGAATTATTTCAGTGAGACTGCTATAAATGATTTTCTTGATCAAAACTAGAGATGCTATGTCCATCACAGTAAAGGTAAAGAAAAAATCAGTGGAATATAACGGCCTATTATCTGTCCTAAGATTGTGTTATCCGTTCTTAGATCAATCAGTAACATAATATATCTGGAGCATGTCAATACATGTGGTCCTATTTATAGGACATATTAATGTCACCTTAAATACTGTATCAGTTTCTCGAAGGCTTAATATAGAATTTACATAAACCAACAACACTGTGCATTTGTAGATCATGTACCAGTGGTCTAACTTATTAACTCAAAATGTATTTTACTCAATCTATATAAATAAGAATGGAGTGTTTGTTTGTACATTCAATATTTTCGTCCCATTTTAAGTTTTCTATCCGTTTTTACCCTTCTGATGCCGAATTCGCCTTTTTCTCGTTTGGTGTCTGTCTGTCTGTATGTATGTATGTTGTGCCCTATACACGTCCACGCGGTTTAAGATATTTTCATGGAAATTTGCATATAGTGAGTACTTATCTTCATTTAGTGAATGGAATTAGTTGCGAAAGTCTGTCTGTCCGTCTTTCTGTTCTATGCTCGATTTTGTGTTTGTGTGTTTGTGTAGGCATCACATTAATTGTATTCCACATATTTGATTGTAGTGTATTTAATTTTATACATTATCTATTAATTTAGTGAATGCAATATTAAACATTTCTTTATTATTATATTTAGATGTGTTTCATGGTAAAACACCTGAGTAAGTATACTTAAATCAACCATAATTTGGTAGTTTGGAAAAAATTGGAATGTCTATTGAATATTACGATTACTTCGATTGTTTTACCAGTACTGCTAAAAAAGTAATTATTCTTCAAAAAATTATATTTTTTAATGGAATTTCAGCTCTGATACTTCATTTATTTCGAGTCTTATATTTGTTCTTTGCGCAATGAAAACGATTTCGAAATATTTGAGACAGACGATATTTTTCAACGAAACGAGAATGAACAAGATCGCGTGAGCAGTGATATTTTCTGTTTCTTTCGCTCTGAATTACTTTCACATTTCTAAATTTTGTGCACTTTTAGTTGTAAATTGTGGCAACTGTGCGAGATCACGAGATAAAAATGAATCACAAATTAATATCTTTAGAACAATTTTTCCGACATATTTTATTTTGTTCTATTTCATTGTTTTCTGTTTTAAATATTTATTATTTTAATAAATGTGTTTTCCTTCTCATCACACCCAACAGCACCACAAAGTATTAAACTTAAAAATGTTAGGTAAGTCAGTATAAATTTTCAGTAAATTTTATGTGTAGTTATGCCATTATTGAAAGAACAATGCCGTTATTTAAAGAATAATGCTGTTATTGAAAGAATAATGCCGTTATTGAAAGAATAATAATGTTTAAAAATCCAAACTAGAACTTTTTCCAACATTAAAAAATTTGTTGTAGTAATGACAGGAGAAGATTGCAAAATTTCACAATGTCGCATACCGGAGTCAAGAGTGCCACAAGTAAAAAAATATTGTTTTGTTGACTATGAGTGCGAGAGCACTCGCCGTAAATCGTAATTTTAATTAATTGAGTTGAACATAAAAAGAACTTAGGAAAGGGAATTCCAAATCTTCCTATAAATCGTCTTTTATGGTAGTAACCTTAGGATGACCTTTCGTCATTTTGTAGCTTTTTCATACAGCAATTATGCGATGTATGTGAAATGTATTACATGAATGGATATGCATGTGTAGGATTTGTGTCCAGTGTAAGTTGTAGAAAATATAAAGATGGCGAAAGGTGTTAAAATAAATTTTTATTCTACAAAAAACGTAAGTCATTATATATTTTGATTATCTCTTCAATCTAGAGTAAACGAATTCAAACCGAGTAAGGTCGGGTATTTTACTCAATATTGAATAAATTTAGAGCTAAACCAATTTTAGGAACTTCTTTTGTTTCACTCACTTTTCCTAGGCCTCCATATAAAGATTTATTTATTTAAAGATTATAAAGGAATATTTCAAATCAATCGTAAACCTCATATTTGTTTACTTACTGCTTGTTGGGCCGTCGTGGCTCAGTGGGCATGTCCACTGCGTTAGCAACCTTCGAATTGTAAACGGCGCAGGTTCTATTTCTGCCCGGTGCATTCCTCTCTACAGAGTCAGTAAAACTCTCATTGTGTGTGTCTATTACTTGATACTGTATGTCTTGTGTCTGGCGCACCATGGCCAAACATGGCACTTGCGCCATAAAACCCAACCAACTTTACTGTTTGTACTCTTATTATACGAATCAACCAGTTCCATGTGATTAATTAATAATTTACTGTAATCTCACTCAATAAAAGACAATAAAAGGTCAACAAAGATGTTACACCATAGTCTAGTCTAAAGGACACGGAACGGTTTTTGTTATTGTGTAACCTAACAAATAGAATTTTAGTATCTAGCAAACTTAAATAATTTTATTTAATTGGGAATAACATCGAGGTATTTAATTCAGTTCTGATTTTATATGCACACTACTGCAGTTCTTTATCCGAATAGAGAAACTTGGGACCGCTGTTACCCAGTTGGTAGTCACAGCAACCGGGGGGGGGGAGCGATTGTGAAACACGATTCAACAAGTCCTTCGTTTTCATGGGGTTGCAGTACATTAAATCAGATCTCCTCTCTTTGGCGTGGTGTTGGATTTTGGAATGGTGTCAGAGCTAAGGTCTTGACGTCGTCAAGGTTAAGGTTTGAAAATCTGAAATGGTCACCAATATCCTCTGTTTGTAGTTGTATTGACGGGTTACTTCGTCATTAGCAGATTTTAATGGACGAGGTATCCCATCATTCGAAGAAAACTGACCACATCTAGATTTCGTCATCACAAAAAAAAATCGGTATGTCATTGTTCAAGCTATTCAGACCTTGATAATGATATATCCCGTCGAAACAACTTGAAGGAATAAGACCAAAAGCTCATTGTCAGCTGACAATGGCATGCGTGGCAAGGGCTTAGTAATGTAGACCAGTCGTGTTCATTGGATACTTCAGTCCTACACTAGCAAATATGTCGACCATTTTCTATCGCCACACATAACGTAAGACTTGCGTCATCAGAAAAGGCAAACCCCAAAACATTGCGTTCTTAAAAACAAATACCTTCATCCAGTCGTATGGCATTATAACATTCTAACAGTGCAAGTTCCCTGATAGACAATACCCCTTGTAGAAAACTTGGAACTTGTAATTCACGCACAAAGCGGCAGCATTCCATTGTTTTCCTTCGTATCCCATCCTGTGAATTACTTCCGAAATGAGTTTTGTCACTGTCGGATGGTCGGAAGTGAGGAAGGTAGGACACTATTTCCGAGGAAGTGGAGACCTAAATGATGGTCGATCGCTTTCCGCTTTGTTCTGGTTCTTCACGCTCGACCGAGACCGGACAGGAGTGGACACTTATCTTGGAAAGGCTATGGGTCCATTATTCCTCGAGTTTCCTTTCCGGGGGATCCCATTTATAAAGATGACACGCTACTTGGGCGAAAATAAGTTTTAAGTAACTTAGTGTTTTGGTTTTGGCGTTTTATGGCTCAATGGACGTTTTGCTGCGCTTAACACAAGAAAGTGTCACGTAAAAAATGTCAAGAAAGGGAGGAAAGAGGGATCAAGTAACTGACTAGGTGGATGGAAAGCAGAAAAAGATTGCTTGGGTATCCATGGAACTTAATCGTCGTGCTTGCTAAAGGCAGTAAACGTCATTGGAAATAAAAAGATTATTAGAGTATCTCTGGTGCAACTTGGTGTTGGAAATTGTCGTAGATGATGAGCCCTTCATCCAATCTTCAGAATTGATCTCCATATGAAAATTGAGCATTTTTAATAGAAAGTAAAGGGACAAATCTTTGTTTCAATAGTCCCTTTGTCTTCTGATCGTCACGAATTTTCCCAGTAGTGTAGAATGTATTTTAAAATCCCACAACACGGATTTTGAATATAAATAATCAAATCAATATTGATGAAAAGAGAAACCCTTGATTTTACCTTTCGAAAGATTGTATTGTATTTTGTAGGATGTTTTGTTCCGGGTCTCATAGAATGTTTTGTATTTTATGTATTAACGGGCAACCTCTTGTCGCCCTTAAGTGGGAGGATTTGGTCATAACAAAGTCTAATTAATAGTGTAGTAAAAAATGACCTCAGAGTGGCAGACTGTATCTCAATATTTACTATGCTAACTTTTGAAAATTCAAGATCTTAGTGAATAAATAAGACTTTGAGAGCAGGTCCTCAACTCTACTATGTCTCAAGATATTTTTTACATGCCAACAAATGTAACGAACGCCTCGAGTTGAATATACAGGACACACTATATAACATACACAAATGTAATCTAGAAAAAAAAACAGTTATTTACAATGCTTTTGAAATATTTATAGGACAATCGATTGTCCGCTACGCTAGAAATGCTCGAGTTGCAAGTGGAATAGGTTCGATACCTTTACCTTACCTGTGGTATAGGTAGATGAATAACTCCACATTTGAGCAACATAACGGGCTGTTGACGACGCTCTCCCATCATTATTGATGGGGAAAGGTCCGAGGACAACACCTCGTCATTTTCAACCATGATCAGATATAAGTAAGTCTTCTAGTAATAGTTGATTAGGAGTGAATCGTGCGTCCAGTTCGAAGACGGGTGAGTTTGCCATGAGTCCTCCCGCATTGGAGAAACTGAACACATATGAATGATGGGTTTTATGGAATATAATTTGTTGGAGACTTTCAGGTTCCACATCTCTTTTTGTGGACATCTGTGTGTCTCTAATAGGAGCGGTTTTCTGCAATGGAATGGAAGCTACCTCCGCATCCCTGTCAACAAGCACGTTACATTTTATGCCCGCATCACTCGGGACGCAACACAAGATATTATCAAAACCCTTACTTTGTAAGGTATACAAGATGGTAGATATGTCTGACACGACAGGATGGCAAGCGATGGTATATTGCTCCATGAATGTTGTGATGAACCTTTGCTCTGTAAGGTACACAAGATGGTAAAAAATTCTGACATGACTGGATGACAAGCGATGGCATTTCAAGTGAATCCACAGCCCCACCCGAAGGTATTTGGTAATGTTTTAGGGTTGCGACAGCACCCCTCCAAGCACAAGAACAAGGCAAGTAGTGCCCTCTTTCTAGGTCACAATTCGCACTCCGCACAGTAGGCGACTTCCCACAGAGCGAAAATATCCCGTCCGCGACACACAACCCAAGCAAGCGATGGTATAGTGATCCAGCTGTTGTTATACACACATGCTGTCAGTGTAAATGCAAACCTTATCGTAGTAACAAGACAGTAGTAATTCGACAGTAATTTATTTATTTAATTTCTTTAAAAATTCAAAGAAAAAACAAAAGTTAAGCTTTGCAAAAGCATTCTAAGGTTTGTTTACAACAAAATATTCAACCCCTACAAGAAACACCAGGATCTCTGTCATGTTTGCGCACGGCAACTATACGTTCCCCCTGTGCCTAGCGTCCCTTTTGAGAAACGTTTTTAAAATGCTAAAAACATCATCAAAATTTAAAACTTTTAAAATTCCAAACACATGGAAACTAAAGAATTGCATTTATTACCACATTTATGAAACACAGATCAATTGATTTATAAATTATGGAAAAATCTAATTCGACATTGCAAAAGTTGCGTTTTGCGTGGAAGATGAAAATAGAAGGCCCACATCACCACCTTTACAACCATCAAATGCTGTCATCTACTGAATATAATTGAAACAAATGCTTATAAATTCTTCAACGTAATTTTTAAGTTGAAAGCTGCATTTATGTAAGTGAGGCTCGTTTTTTGAAGCGGCAATAATAAGGGACGCTAGGCATTAATGGGTTAAGATCATATCCAGTAAAAATGGCGATATTCCGGCGATTATTCCTCTAAATATTTTATGACCTATTGCCTTCTTGCACCAGGGATGCGATGTTTTCGAATTATGAGAGGATGTCAAATTAAATTGTTAGGGTGTTCGTGATTAAGTTATTTTCAAGCAAATACATTTTTTCTTGAAAATTCCATTCAGCTGCACTTTTAATAACGGATCTTGTTTTAAAAACGAATATCATTATTGTAGACAAAGCAAACACAATCGTTTACAATTTTTTATGAAACAGAACGCCGATTTAAAAATAGAAAATCACTGCTTTCAACAAATGTTCCATACGTATGCAAGGTGCAGATAAGAAGAGCTTCAACTTAAAAAGTAAACAACCTAGATTTTCTGTCACTTAAAACAAAAAAAATTACAATTTTTCAAGACAGTTAACAATTTTTTCCTAATTGTGATATTCCAAGATCAGTGGTCTTATTTAAAATTAGCTTTTCTTCAACAGATATTCAGCTTAAAATCGAATCCATTTGGTATAGTTTCGTTTCTTCGGAAACCGCGTACTTGTTTAGATGACTTGACTATAGGGAGTAGCTTCCAATACCCATGAAAATGACAGACAAAAGTAAATTAAATTGTTTTTAATCTTTTATGGAATGTTTCGTTTCAAGTCTTGAGTGGAACATTTCGTTTCCTGTCCTTTGAAGAAAATTTTGTTTTATGTCCTTTGAAGGATGTTTCGTTTCATGTCTTTTATGGAATGTTTCGTTTCACGTCTTTTGTAGAATGTTTTGTTTCATGTCTTGTAGGATATTTTGTTTCATGCCTTTTGTAGAATGTTTAGTTTAATTTATTTATTATGTTGTATGTATGGCCTTTCATCCTTCACTTGTTGACCTTGAATGGATGGATTAGCTAGTACAAAAGTCTAATTGTATATAACTCTCGTTTAGAAAAAATATATCTCGGAATAGGAAACCGTACGTCTATGTTAACCTTTTTTTTTTCGAGACCCTACCCGAATCCACTCACCGTTAAGTTTAGAGCGTTTTGTATGGTCCGGGGTGAAAGTTCAACTTTCACTTAGCACTAGGAGTTGTCCTTCAGGGCACTCACACCAACAAGCGAGCATTTATTACAACCTTAAAAATTTACAGAGGTCAAGGAGACCTACAAAAGGTAATAGGCTTTAATGATACACAGTTTCAAATGATACAAAGACAAGTCTCTTCGAAGCAAAAGATGGATGTCAGAGTTCAACTCCGGCTTATATAAGAGTATAGATCATCTGGGCTCAACTACAAAAAAAAAAGAAATACACACAAACTAGAAGCGATACAAAAGTAGGAGAAAAAAAGGCGGTTATAGAAGACACAACCAAAATACACACAGAAATTAGAATCAATACTAAAATAAGAGAAACAGGCGGTTTATAAAAGACACCACCGATGAATGTAAAAAAGAAATGTGAGTCATCAAAAGATTCAATTACATAAGCTTTCCAAGATACAATTTTAGGATACTTAAAATATTAAAACACCAAGAGACCCCAAGGACACGCGAGAGAGCAACTCCGTCATCAAAGAGTAAAACTAATTTAAATAGATGAGGCTCTTAATGAAGGTGAGGTGGTAATTTACAAATGGATATAATGAATTAATCATGTCTACCAAAAAATATAATAATGTATATTAAGCTGAAATGTTAAAATTCAAAGTTTAAAAACTCAAACCTGAACCCTAGCCATCAATCACCATAGTTGGTTTCAGAGAGATGTTTAACTCATTCTGCTTAACAAAGCAGGAGCAGCTGCGACTCTTGCAACTATGACTTTTGTCATTCCAGGTGCCATATCGGTTGTTTGACAAGGTGTAGTTCACGCAGCTGGGGCGTCGCACCCGGACGGGCCATGAGCAACATTAGATCGCTGGCAAAACCTGTCAATAGTGCACCCGCCGCGCGTGTGCCCAAGACGACCATATCCGGTGCTTGGCCTTACCCCAATATGCTCGCCAACGCGCAACCTTTGGCAATCCATGAAGACGTATCTGGAGGCCATAAGGGAACAAAATGAAGAGGGGGAGGGGGGGGGCACCGAGAGAGAATGCAGTGGTTACCCCTTCAAGTGCTAATTTTAAACTCAATCTTAAAACCCTCTAAATTAAAAAAGCACTCATTCTTAAGGGTTAGGGTAGCAGGGAGGTCCTCAGCAACCACATCCTAGGGAATGTTATACCAGGCCTCGAAATAGATTTTTTAATACTGGTGCACCTTGTGCACCTAAGTTTTTAAATTAGGTGCACTGCGTGCACCTAGTGGGAAAAAATTAGGTGCACAATTTTATTTTCATGTGCACAGTGCACCTGTGCACCCGGGTATTTCGAGCCCTGTGTTATACTACTCTTGGATTTCTTTTAGACTGGCAGGTAATGTCGAATCTATCACTGCACACAGCACTCACTCAATTCCCTTTTGAGAGCATTGGTTCCATCACGGAAACCAACCTCGACTGCAATGCCAGCCGCTCCAAATCGGCGTATACGGTTAATCTTCAGGTTGGAACTCCGGAAATAAATGTCATGGATTCACAAATGAGGTTTCAAAGTGAAGTTCTCAGTTAGGCAGGACGATTCAAATTATAAAAATGGGGGCTCGTCACTGAGGGGGATCCCCCACCACCTTCCACAGTTCGAGAAGTTCCAAAACACAGTCAATGTCGAAATTTAAAAGTCATCGCAATTAAAGATATAATTGTCTGAATCAATTCGGACAGCGATAGAATTACTTATCTTAATTAGCTGTGTCGAATGAATCCGGTTTGGAATCCATGAAGTCATTATTTCCGCAGAAAACACAGAACATCAAAACGCGACCACACCCTCAGTGACGACCTGTGAGCGAGGGTTATGTTATTAGTTATATGTTTTTTATTCTGTTAACCTTTGAAAATTTGAGACAGTGGTTAATATGTGAAGAATCAGCTAAAGGTCCCAAACTGTACTTCTCACGTTGGGTTGGTGTGAAAGTTTGGAGAGTGGGATGCCAGCTCAGTGTTGTCTCGTTCAAAATTACGATGTTGTCATTGGATCTTTCACCTAAGGGATTAGCCCGTTGTGTTGCTCTAGTACGACGTTAACTAAAAAATTACCAATTCACCTAAGGGATTGATCCCGGACCGTCGTCGCTAGCTCGTTGTGTTGCTCTAGTACGACGTTAATTAAAAATTACCAACTAACCAAACTGTACTTTCTGAACGAAATTGTTCTCATGCCGCCAAACGTAACAAACGCCTCGAGTTGAATGTACACAAAGCACAAAATAACATTCGAATGTAATTTAGACAAAAATAGTTATTTATAAAACTTTCAAAGCATTTATGGGGTTTGCCGTTTGTCCACTGCGCTAGTATTATTCGATTTGTAGGTGGGGCAGGTGCAATTCCTACACTGGGGTTGGTAGGTATAATTGAATTAAAGTCACACAGAAATACAAAGGACTAATGGGTACTCCGAGATCAATCCCAAAGTGATCCAAGGATGACGAGGATCCAATACCCCAACGTGGGAAAGTTTAAGGTATAGATTCAAACTTAACATCCCCAAAGTATACGATGGTATTATCTGCTAATATTCCAACTGGGTGACCACAATATATTTCTTACCAGGGTGGTTCAAATTGACGTGGTGTTGTCCTCGGATCTTTCCCTTAAGGAATTGATCCCAGACCGTCGTCAATAACCCGTTGTGTTGCTCTAGTAAAACGTTAATTAAAATTACCAATTATCTCGTATCTTTCTCGTTGGGACTGATCCCGTGCAATCGTCAATAGCTCGTTGCGTTGCTCTAGCACGACGTTAATTAAAAATTACCATCACTTCGGATCTTTCCCGCTGGGATTAATCCCGACCATCGTCAATAGCCCGTTGTGTTTCTCTAGTACGACGTTTATTAAAATACCTACCATTTCCTACGATGCGGGGTTAATTGAGGTTGTTTGTCGTGTGTTTGGCTGGGCTTGGCCAAATATGACACTTGCGCCAAAAATTACATCTCAACCAAACACATAACCATCAAGCCGACCAACCGGTATAGTGGTTAAGGTGTTAGCCTCTAGATCGGAAGGTTACTGGTTCGAATCCGGGTCCGGGTATGGATGTTTGTAAGCGTATGGTATAGAGGCGGCTGGTGCACCTTAAATCTGTCGTGGCCGAAAGTCCTCATGTTGGGTTGGTGTGGAAGTTTGGAGAGTGGGGGTGCCAGCTCAGGTGTTGCTTCGTCATCTGACCGTGGTTCAAAATTACGAGATGTTGTCCTCGAATCTTTCCCTTAAGGGACTGATCCCGGACCGTCGTCGATCGCCCGTTGTGTTGCTCTAGTACGACGTTAACTAAAATTACCATTACCATTACCACACAACCATCAAAATATTTTTCATCAATAACGTTATGAAATGTAAAAGCAACAAACGAAATACAACGGTGTACATGCCAATTGGCAGGCAATTGTCAAAAGAGATACACAAGAACAGAATATTCCCATTAAATATCTCAAACGAATCCGTTTTCCCTCGCACATTTTTAATCTGACAGAAAACTTCGGTTTTTATTCGGTGCTGAAAACTCATTTCCCCTTCACCTAACAAAGGAGTCTTACTTCATCAGCCAAAAAGTAAAAATTCGGAGACACTTTTTCAGTTAGATCGAAATCGACTTGTGCGCATTACTCACCGATGTGTAACTTAAAAATGCGGAGTATTTCCGACGCATTCTCTCGCATCGATAAACAGATTCTCGCTTGCTTTAACTCTGGAAGAATACGACAGCAGCAGCAGGTAGTCGGATGCAAATGACCCCTCCCCCTCTACTCGACCCCGAACGATGCAAATTCGAAAGTTCGAATCTGGAACCGAGGGTTAAAAAATGATAAAAGACATTTTATTTCAGAAGTCGAATTTAAGCATTGAAATATGCGTTTTCTGTTCAGTGCTTCCCGCAGTGTTGATATTTTGTTTCTTTTCCTGAATAGTTTAACGTCTTTGTGGAGCTCGTTTGTGCGCGACTCACGTAAACAATGGGAGAATTCGCGACTGAATGCTCCGTAGATTTTATTTCAGACGGATGGCGGTTCACGGTTATGGATTAAATTGGAGAGTCAATTGGGAGTGGGGGATGAAATATGTATTAAATTATATTGCAAAGAACGACTGGGATTCGAACTTAGAGTCTGTAATAAATCGATGATCGTGTCATAGCTCGAGATTATTTTAGGTACTAAAACAATTTGACACAAATCCTGGTTTTCAAGGGAATACTATGGCCTGATATTCGATTCTGGAATGAATAACGCTAAAAAAGGAAATTTGTACCATTGTTTATTGTGAGTATTCAGCAATTAATTTAGAGTTTGGATGGTTAACCTTTACGCTGAGGCGCTTAAATTTTCCAATCGTCTCCAGGAACGGCTCTTTTGTCTGCATAACCGACCCCTCTTTCCTAATTACCTGACTTGAGCGATAGAGCCTTGAGTGGCATTTATGACTGATGCTTCTCTCTCACAGAATTGTGTGGTGTATCCACCCCCAAAGTGTTCACACCTCACGTTCTACAGGGAAGGGCACCGAACAAAAGGAGGAACCCTCTAGAAGGTCAGTCGCTGACAGCTCGTAAATGGTGATCGATGCCAGCGGTCACTTAAAAGAGGGATGACTAGATCCAGACCATGCCGCTGGTGTAAACGAAATTTTACTGGTAACGATTGTCTAACTGCCGCAGCATCTATCTATCTATATATTTATATATATAATTCTCATACGTGGCACATAAAAAAAGACGTTATTTGTTATCGCGATTTGGCAACACCGTACGATTGCTTGTTTAGCACGAAGCCTCGCTCCTCAATTGAATTTATAGCGTTATCGGATGAAATTTTATTGAAAATATGTAGATATTAGTCCAGCTGTTGTAGCTTATAAACAAACAACATGCTGGGTATTCGATTTCAAAAGCGGCGCTCACATTTCGAGTCCAATTTTGCTCAAAGTTTTCATTTGAATTCCAAATTGTTCGAGTTCTGATTCCAGAGGTACTGTTTAACTTTTCTACAGTAGCACTAATTTATATTTTTTAAATATTTTTTTTGGTGTATCATATTTTGTAAGCAATCCCTTCTGCTAGGACACATGTCTTCATTAAAGCGAGCGAAGCGAATAAGGTTCGCGCAGCGAGCCAATGAGGATTGCAAAGCAATCCTACTGGGATTGGCAAGCAGCAGCGATCTGGGGGTGGGGCCCCTAGTAAATATAAATGCAGTTTGATAGTACATCGTTGTGATTCAGCTTCATAAATAAAAGTAACTAGGAATTCATAAGAAACTCTTCTTTATTGGTTTCCAGTGTTATTTTGACAAAATCAGCTGTGCCTGGCGAGGCGCTGGATCATGGCAAGAGACCGAGGCTTTTCATCATATGAAAAGGGGTGGATTCGCCGTGAACCATCTGTCATCAAATCAGTGGAAAGATTTTGACATTTACGGTGGTTAGTGTCCAGAGTTGACGTTCGGGTCAATTTTGCCCCTCAGGAACAGTCCAGTTCGGCCCTCCTCCACTCGTTGTGTCTCCTCGTCTCCCCTCCTTTTTAGCTAGGCAGAAAGGGGTCAAAGCACCCCTTCTCGTTTGGACAAGAACCCCTTTTCGCCTCGACTCTCGCCAATCCGCTGTGGCGTAGTGATACAAGGACCTCTTGTTTCACCAGTCGCCTGGCTGGCTGAAATCGTTCCTTGTGGGACAATGGCCAGCCCCTCTGTGGGGATAGAACTGAAAAGGCAGGGGAGCTCCTATCTTGGAGTTGAGTTTTGAGGCGGTGAAAAACTGCCCAAGGGTTTTTCCCACGGACCGGAGCTTCGAGGCTTGGAGCAGAGAGTGCTGGGTCTGCGAAGAGATTCTCTGACTGACTCGAGAAGAGTTTGGTCGTTGTTTCGAGGGCGTACTAGCGACGCCCTAGATTTTGGAAGTAAGTCTCCGGTGGAGACTCTGGTTATGTTCTGAAATTGTCTGTTTAACAGAACGGCACTGTATATAATCAAATAACCAAGAAATAAAAGAATATTTGTTTTTTATACGATATTCAGATTTCTTAAAATATCCTTCCTGCCAAAACTTATACACCCCAGTTGTTCAAGATTGTTACACCCCATACACAAGATGAAGCGATTGCCATCGAAGATCGTAACATAACAGCAGTCGTAATGGGAAGAATAATTTTTTTTATTGAAGTTCTGATATTTTATCGTTGATTGGTAGCATATGAATGACAGCACTTAAAAATTCACACAATTCAAACGTAATCCACTCAACGCAATTCAAACTCACACCGGCCCCAATCTTGCCCAGCACCATAGAATTTCGACACATTGCACATCCCCTCCTCACAGTCACATCAGGTATTTAAATTCTTTGTCTACGCTACGCTATTCTTACCTTCGGGGTGTTTCTTCTAGTTCCAAAATCATAAGACAAATCAGTCGTTACGCTTTTTATGTAACTCTCGGCCTTACATGCATATCCCCAGTACATTTCGATTTTAAAGACGCATTTACGACAGTACTCATTGATTAAAGTGGATTCCGAACACCTCGAACATCTATACCTTCTAGGATTCAATTCAAGAACCTATCTACCAAGCTACCAGGCCTATATATAGCACAAATTGAGCAAAAGTTTTTTTTAAATTTAAACCTTTCTTTCCTTTTATTTATTATTATTTTTTAAATTAACACTCCTGATGGTTGTTTTGACGAGTTATCTTGTCATTAGCAAAACTGACCATTTATTGACGGACGCGAAAGAGATACGTCGTCATTAGAACCACCGATTAGATTTTGATCTCATCATCATCAAAATCGGCAATATTTTGATGACTAGGTATAACATTACGAATAAAAAAATTTGCCAATAATTTGGTGACTGGGTATTTTGTCATTAGAAACATGATCAAAAAGATCCAATGCATTTAAACGAGTAATTATCTAGTTTAGCAAACATGAATTTGTCGGATAAGTAACATAGAAAATATATAGTATATAGACAGGTGCTTCTAGGCGTGTCATGATTTTTGTTTTGTGCAAATGGCTAATCATGTGCCATTTGTTTAACTGGAATATATCATACAAGTGTGTAATCCATAGGACAAGCTTAGTTCATATTTTCAAATGATTTTTTGACCGGGATTTCGAATATCCAACCTAGATACTTTTATACGTATCAAAATGTTTTTGTGTTTTGAAATCATACTAAGGTTTGAATTTTTATAATATTCGAAGAAAGGAAGTGTTTTTATTGTAAAACGTTATTCACCAATCTCTCTTTTCAGATATTCCATTTCTAAAACGTTCTCGATGAAAATGATGAAATTCAGTTTTTGACGTGAACACATCTTTAAACTCATAACAGTTACTAATATCTTTAAAATCATAACCTTCCTCTTTACAACCTACCAAATGTTTTTAATCAAAAACAATAAATGACAATAATTTCAGAATGACTCAAACAATCAAAGTACACAATTGCAGACTATCAGCAAAAGGTTACCTTTTTTGTGTGCTTACAGGGGGAAAATACTGCATAAAATATATTTCCCGACTCGCCAGGTTTTAGAATGTGTCCCCAAATTTAATCCCTAATCCCATTCACAAACTTTTTAAAAAGCATGCTATGACAATATTTCATGCCATTGCATTTAGGTTATTTCGGTTGAACACTTTTAGAATTGTAAGAACACAGAATTCTAATTCTTTTTTCATTTCGTTTTGGAGGGACTTTTTCATCGAAAATACTCTGGCTTTTAAAATCTTATTTCAACCATAGATGACTTTTTCAGATGGGTTTTTTTTTTTCAGAAATGAGAATTTTCCCCATTTTTTCTTCATCGAATATTTTCTTTGTTTCTGAAATATTTTGTTTTTTATAGACGACGTTATTAAATTTGATTTATTTTCACCGACGTTAGCAATAAAAGCAAAAAACTTAAACCAGCGGCTTTCGTATGTGTAAATCAGGAATGCTGCAGAGCGCTTATTAAATTTTTGAGATTTAAAACAAACAAAACACAACAGTGTGGGTTGCCTTCTTATTTTGTGTAAGAAATCTATCCTTTTGTCTGTCAGATATAAAGCACTACAGCCTACCTAAATTAATAAGGATTTTTCGATAAGTTCTATGTTCCATCTCTCCATTAGCCAAAAGAAGAAATTATAAATTTTGTTTCTAAAATTTCACAAAGCAGCAAAAACTACTTTCTTTTGAAAGTCTTTTAATGACATCGACGTTATTGGGGAGGATGCAGTCATTACGTTGTATTAGCGTGTCTTTAAAAAGTTCATTTCACAGAATTATCTTGGTTGACCTACCAAGTTAATTTGCGTTAAATCAACATAATGTATCACGCATTCAAATTCCAAAATCTATTTACACATGTGTTTATATAAATATTATCGAAAATAAAACTCAAAATGTTTTTTGTAAAGTATAAAAATATCATTCAATTAAAATAAGAAGGGGTATCCCTTCTTTGAAATTTTTTTAAAAAATTGGTCCTAAATTCTACATAATAATTAAATATTTTTATCCGTAATAATTGATGGCCACATGTGAATTGATTTTGAAATGAGTACTAATGCTATCCGAAATAGCAGAAAAAATCTACATTCACGATCTATCATTATTACAAAGTATGCGAAAGAGAAATAACATATATTTGTAGTTCACGTTAATTAACTTGAATAATGACATCTTTGATAATAACATCTTAAGATGATAGTCATCACATTTTATTTACATTTTCACATTTGTCACCATTTTATTTAAAATTTGTAAATACAAAATTTAGAAATATTTTTGTTTGAAAGTTGGTGATAATTGATATCTAAACCTAATAACATTTAACAGAAAAATTCGCTATAAATCTTTTTTATCTCATACTTATTCTGAGTAACCATCATTAATGTTTGCGGTGTAATAATAAACCGAAAAAAGTGACATGTATAGGCTGATGAGTACAGAAATCTCTCTCTACTATGGTTACATGTGCCATTGTTTTATAATGGCATTGAATAATCTAAACCTTGTTTCCAGAAATGTACAAAAAAAAATTTATTGCAACCCGTAAACATGATATCAAATTTCGCGCATATATGACATGGAAAGTAGTTGATGAATGAAAACTGAAAAACACAACGGGCAAATGGCAATTGTCCCCAAAGAGTAAGATCTAATGTCAACTTCTCATCATGAACCAGGGTATGATGACGAGGTCAAAACCCGATCTGATACCCTTTTCTCCCAACATTCAAACCATGCATTTGACATTTGACAATTGAGGACATTTGAGGTTGCGACACATTTAGTTTGAGCCAGACCCCACGTATAAGATGGTATAGTATGGTATGCTATTTTAATGAGCATTGCACTGGAGCAATACGTCGGGCTATTGGCGACGATCCTGGATTAATCCACAAAGATCCGAGGAGAACACCACATAATTTTGAACCATGGTCAGATGCCGAGACCACACCTGATCTGGCAACCCATCCTCTAGGTAGGTACTATTATGATAAACGTCGCACTGGAACAATACAACAAGCTATTGGCGACGGTTCGGAATCAATCTCAAATGGAAAGATCTGAAGACAACACGGGTCCACGGTATCCCGGCTGGTAATTAGTAATTTTAACTAACGTCGAAAAAGAGCAACACAACGCGACAGATCCGAGGACAGCACCACGTAATTTTTAACCACGGTCAGATATCACGGTTGGAAGAGTAACGGATTAGCAATCAGAGGGTTAATAGTTCGATTGCAACCAAAGACCATCGTGTACAAAGAGGTCTGGTGCATGCTAAATCGGTCAGGGTCTCAACAGGTTGGTATGCCGTGGAAGTTTGTATACCAGCTCAGATGTTGACTTCTTCCTCTGACTGTTGTTCAAAATGACGTGGTATTATCCTCATATCTTCTTTTCCTTCGGGCAATAAAATAATTCACTTTGTACTCAACAAAATAAAAATAAAAAACCTTTTATTTTGGTTTATTAATCTATTTTATTCAAAATTACCTCAACTTGCAAAAATATTTCTAATTTTTCTGTCTCCCTATTATTTAAGTAATTTGGGGTTAAGCTATACTGTGTTGCCCAAATCAACACATTTCATTGTTGTGTTCAAAGTAAGATACACATTTCAGTTGTAAAATTTAAAAAATAACCTACTCATTTTTTCGGTTTTGAGTAAAAAAAAGCATGTTTCTCACTCCTTTCACCATTCAATTTTCTCAACTGCCTTTTTCTAAAACTTTAATCTCTTTAATTCTTAGAAAATACAATTTTTGGCATTGTAGTAATATATGCATGTGTATAAGATCGATTTAAAAAATAATACAACAATAAACACAAATTTTGCAAGTTTTTATTACAAATTTCAACCAATTTTAAATTTGAAGAAATTTGTAATTTTTAATTAACATTACACAATAGCAACACAATTGGCTATTAACGAGGGTCTGGTATCAATTCCCTAATTGAGACATCCGAGGTAATTTTTAATTATCGTCGTACTATAGCAACTCAACGTTCTATTTACAACGGTCCGGTATCAATCCCTAAGGAAAAGATCCGAGGCAATTTTTAATTAACGTCGTACAATAACAACTCAACGGGCTCTTGACTACGGTCCGGGATCAATCGCCTAAGGAAAGTATCCGAGAAAATTGGGTAATTTTTAAATTAACGTTCTCAAGCACTACAACTACCTATTAACTAGGGTCGTAGTTAAATCCAATAAGGGAAATATACGTGGACAACCACGGTCATATGATAACATAACACCTCTGCTGGCACCCCAACCTCCAAGTAATTGTCACGTCACACCTATTCACTCTCTTCGCAATTCCAATTTCACAATAACGAGGCCATCACGCCGTTGTCTGTGGTGTTGGTTTGCGGAGCAAACCAAATGGGAATGTGTAGCAAACACCGGTGGTTTACAAACGTTCCCAATAAACACACCTAACCCCACAAAGTACAGCACGGGCAACGCCGTGCTAGCCACGCAGTGACTAGTAGTAACTAATGAGACGCTGAATGTAAGCCGCGGAAGCAAGAGCTTCGCGCTTTTTAACTAATTGAGCTATGACGAGCTCTATTGAATGTTATGTGACGATGTTAATTGCCGATTTTTCTTCCTGATTATTTTAAGTGTTTTGTTTTGTCCCATGTCCCTTTTGCATAATAAAGTGTACGTCTTAACTAGCAGTTGTCCATTTGATCCCATAATTGGGGGCTCTGGCCTTTCTTCCTGGTCACCCTAATTACCCCTAGCAACAAAAACCGATCTTCTCAAGTGTGAATGTGAATATTTTTTTTCAAGAATTGTGCTTTTGGATTACTTTGAATTTCCAGTTGTCCATGGTAAGTTCGCAATTATGACTTCCTTAACTTTGGATAACATACCTTTTCTTTCAAACTTCTTAAAAAATGGATCTATTCGGAACATTAAATTATTATTTTCTATATTTTACCCTAACGAAATTTACGACCGCACTAGTCGAAGAAAATTTCGTGTTTTCGCAGGTTTTGATTCTAAGTTTAATTTGCAAAACGCTAAGGAATTCCTGCTGAAAGAATTATCTTTAACAAACTTTATCTGCATATGTGATATTTTAAATTTAGATGTAGAGGGTTCCGCTGAAGAATTGTGTGATAGAATTTTACTTTCGCTTTCTGATTTAAAATCGGTGCATGAAATGTTAGACTCAAATTCTGATGATGAAACAGAACAGGAAGTAGCCTGTAGTAGAAGTAAGCGCGAAAACGTTCCCCCACTAGTCAAAACACATCCAATCCGGCGCCAGAAGAACAAAATATTAGTGATGGGCAGAATCGAGTACTTTTGAGTATCGAGTACTTAGTATTCGAGTACTTTCAAGTATCGAGTACTATTCGAATACACGAAAAAAACGATTAATCGATATAAGAATCTGAGAATTACGATATATGGCTTTTATTTGTAAAAAAACTTGATATGTCACGTGTTACTTGGTATAGTGGTTAGAAGCACGGATTTGGAGTAACACGGAACCTGGTTCGAATCCAGATCCAGGACTGTGCTACCTTAAGCAAAAAATAATAAAAATCAAATTAGTTTAATTTTTTTTTGCTTAATAAAAGGATTGGGTTTTTTTTCTCTCACAAAACTCTGAATGTTTTCTAAATTAAATGTTTGAACATTTTTTTTCTTCCGAATTATTAATATAAATTTTTAAAAATTTTGTAAAAATGAAAATTACTATTATTTCTCTTTTTGAACTTGTTAAAAAACAACTGTATTTTGAAAAACCAAAATACAATTTACAAATTGCCGAATTTTTTAATTTTTATCTCGATTTTACAAATCATTTTTTAATTTAAGTTTTTGCATTTTATGGATTTGGTTTTCTACTATAATTTGAGGAAATAATCACTCAACAGGAAACAAGACAAAATTTTATTTTGAAGGTAACCCCAAATATAAGAACAAAAATTCTTTTTCTACAAAACTCTAAAAATATTTTAAAAGATGTAAGAGTGTTATTTTTAATACCAGGATCTGAAACTTCAAAAATATTTCTGTAAACTTAGCCCTTATTTCAATTCTTAATTTTTTTTTTCAATATGGTATATTCACATTTAATAAGATTAAAATATGCTTGTTGAAGTTCAGACAATTAAATTAATACATATTACACTTGCACTGAACTAGTAAAAATTTGTAATTCCAATATTTAGGTAGTAATATTAATAACGATATACATATTAAATTTTTATCATGTCAGGATTTTTGCTTCATATACTGAGCAATATAGGGCTCTTACAATGACAAAATAGGAGGGCATTTATCATCGTTTCATAACTTATTTCATAGTTCAGAAACCTGTTCGGTGAGACGTTGAAAAAATTCAACTAAAATAGTACCTTATTTCTAGTCTTCTTCTACAAGTTCTCATAATGGCTTTATTTTCATTCCGTGCTTTCTTTGAATATTATTTCAAATCAGTCACAGTAATACTCCCAAGTGCTGTGTTCGCATTAAACGTCAGGGTGGTCATGTTCGATGAGATTTGTTTCATTAGCAAAACTGATTGTATCTTGATGAACTAGAGGAAAACTGACCCAAACTTCATCTTGTAATCAGAAAATGGACTATACCTTGATATTTTTCGTTGCAACCACTAGGGTGGTTAAACTGAATTCTTATTAAATTTGAAATTTTTAGAAACTTTAAAGCTTATTATTGTGAACTTAATGTTTCTTTACTAAATTAATTTCAAATTTTTAAAATACCATTTGGTGTTAAATTTTGATTAATATTTTTATTCCAATCAATTGAATAAAAACACCCAAGCTTGTAAAATCTATATATTTTAATTGGATTTGCTTAAGTGTAAAGAACCATAAATTAGTAATTTTTTGTTAAACCCACAGATCTTAAGAACATGTCATCCACGACTGAGTGTCAGTACAATAACCAACTAATTAATGTAAATGCCGAGAATGGAACAAGTATTGTTCAGGGGCTGTTTCTTCTGGTGTCTAATTTCTCTCTCTTCCAAGGAAGGCACTTTGGACACAATTGTCTTGTTCGAGAATTTTTCTGCTACTAACGATACTCACTAATGTTACATAACAGGGCACCGTTTATAGGCAACGCCATCTACATTTATAATAAGTATATTTCAGACTGAATACACCAATTTGATGTTTTAAAAGCTATTACAATTATATTCTGTAACTTAAAACATGTCCTAAAATGAACGATTCCATTTCCACATCACCCATGGGGTAGGAATCATGATGCACTTTTTTTATAGAGGTATCGCCAAGAGCTCTAATCCTCTTTAGCAGAGGTTCTCACCTCTAAATTTAATAACCAGTTTACGATGTAAACTGATTTTTCCTGTAGGAACCCTAGATATAGAATGCATGAAAAACTAAATTTAAAATTAGGAAAACTGCAAACATTTAAATTACTTTACAAACTTTAAGGAGGGAAAACACAAGAAAGATCAAGCTAGAGAGGAAAACCACTGCTCTTCTTCAGATTCCAAATGCCTAAAAGAAAAGAGAAAGCAAACATAAAAACATGTGTGCTGAACTTAGCCACCACTACAAAAATTAACTTAAGTTTACTAGTATATATAACTAGCAGTGTAACTCTTCTTTACTTTTAATACTTTTGGTAGATACACGCTGCTAAACATATATGTTTAAGAACAGTTCACTATCGGCAATCTTCAAGCAATTTAATGACTGATTGTCAGGACGTAAATGAAACCATGTATCTTCTTGGCCTCGATGGTGGACACATCTAATCTCACTTCTAATTTAAGAGCCTGAGTTGTCTCTAAGATTCAAGTGAGACGAGAATTAACCATCTTTTCAAAAAGTTAGCACATGCAGCTAGTGAGTGTGATTGGCTTATTGTTATATGCATTTGTTGGATCTTTACAGGTTTTTGAAAAGGTATAAGAAAGGAGTGTATACAAGCCAAAGGGAAGACATGTTCCTCCAATATGTGATGATACAGATGTAATATGTTATAAAGTGAGTGACAGGAAAGATGTATCATTAGATATACAATGCCATCAGGACAGGCACAGTTTTTCTGGTCCTTTTTAAAGCATCACATCAATCCTTTTTCTCTGAATTGAGTTATACGAGAGTTCAGATCAAGAATGGAAATTAATGCAATGGGATTATGCATGTTTTGTGCGCTGAAATGTCTCTGGATAGGTGTTAAAACAGGGAGCTGCAGAAAAAGCATGTGCAATTGCATTTACTATCGACAGGCTCTGAGATATGTTGCCTATTTGCTTCAACGAAGGAGATCGAATATAATCTCATTGCCTTCCGAAATCTGTCCCATAACTGTGTAGGAGCAGCAGATGTTATGCTAAAAGCATATTTTTGCCAAGATTCCCTTAGGCCTTTGTGTCGCACTCTTTGAGCATTGCCTTTCACTCGTTACTGCATAAATACGAGCACTTTAGGCGCTGAATATCACTTCTTGCTTCAGCGATCTAATGTACATCATGCTTATCTTGTCTCATATAGAAATCTTTGTCATATTTGAACACTTACGTTTTTATTCTTTTAAACTTGATCTGGATGACTCAGTTTCAAATATATCTTGGTAATGGTAATTTTAGTTAACGTCGTATTAAAGCAACACAATGGGCTATTGACGACGGTCCGGGATCAGTCCCTTAAGGGAAAGATCCATGGACAACACTTCGTGATTTTGAACCACGGTCAGATGACGAAGCAACACCTGAGCTGGCACCCCACTCTCCAAACTTCTACACCAACCCAATGTGAAGACTTTGAGCCACGACAGATTTAAGGTGCACCAGCCGCCTCTACACCATACGCTTACAAACATCCATGCCAAGACCCGGATTTGAACAAGAAACGTTCCGATCTAGAGGCTAACACCTTAACCACTATACCGGTTGATCGGCTCAAATATATCTTGAGATATTTAAGATTCATACACACGATGACATGCAAAACAGGGAAACATATCGAAAACAATATACAAATGATAAAGCAGTTGAAACTAATTCAAGAGTTTTACAGGATTATACTAGATATTAGAATCAATTAAATTTTAGAAACATTAATTTAAAACATAAATGAAAACAAATAAGAACTGAAAGCAACACAACATTTACTCAAATGCAAGAAAGAACCCAACATACAAATGATAAAGCACTTGTAACTAATTTAAAAGTTTTACAAAATATTCTAGATTTTAGAATTAATTAACTTTTTAAGCAATAATTTTTAACCTTTATGAAAAAGTAAACAAGAAATGAAAGAAACATTTAAACTTAATAATGACCCCAAGTAACTTTGTTAAGACTAATACTATCACTTAAAAGAAGAAGTAATCTAGAAATTAAAGAAACGTAATAGAACTGATAATACTCAAGTGATTTTCCTAACCGACAGCAATTTGTTCTTGTAGAAAATAAAGGGCATAGCATGTGTACTTTACTCATAATCCAGCCTGTCTATTCGGGAAATTGCTTCCAGAAAATTTTAAATCCAATTTCTTAATCGATGAAACTTTTCAGCATTTCATGCAGCACATATATTTTCAAGATAGCATGTAAAAATTGGGAATTTGTAGCCATTTACTCTGGTCAGGTACTTTGAAGAAAGTAACAGCCATCTCAAGAATGAAATAATAACGTTAATTTACTTGAAGAAACAGAAAAACATTTTGAGCATAAAAGTATCTTATTTGTATAGATATTTTTAATACCAGAAATAAAGCTTGAAAATTAAAATTAAAAAAAAATTGACAAATTTAAATACAATTTTCAACAATAAAAGGCAAACTCAATGTCTTTTGCAAAGAAATCCAATCTCTTAATCGATGGAATTTTTCGACGCTTCATTCATCACGTGCATTTTCAAGATTTATAAAATTGGGAAAAGCAAAATCGAGACAAGAAAAATAAAACTAACGAGAACCATAGATATCCATACTTTTACAATATGACACTTCTGCTACTTAAGAATACGATGAATTCTCAGGTGTTCGAATACACAGCGACATACTTTTGGAATTTGAACAGCCAGCATGAGTACTCTTGTATGCGAATACCTTGGATGAGTACTTACTACTTTGTATGAGTACAGGAACTACTACTAGAGTACTTCCGGTACTCAAATGAATACTTTTGTAACCGATACTCCTAGGATGAATACAACTACTTTAGTACTTCCTGTATTCATGAATACTTCCTGTACTCATATGAGTACTTTTGTAACCGATACTTTGGATGAATACAACAACTACTACTTGAGTACTTCCGGTACTCATATGAATACTTCCGGTACTCACATAAAAGTATCGAGTACAGCGGTTACTTTTAAGTATCGAATACATGAGTACTTTTGTACTCGAATACTCCCATCACTACAAAATATCCAAACAAATCCATTCAGTGTTAAACACTATCGTGTTTTGATGATTCGTCTAAATCGAATGCAGCTGTTGTTGACCGTTTTTCTTGGTTATTTCTGAAAGATGTGTTAATCGAAGAACGTTCGTTCTCAGGTCTAAATTCTTATTGTTTATTCATTTAATAAGGATGTCGAAAATTTCTTTTCATTGTATGAAGTAACACTTGAATTGCAAAAACTTCTAATATGTAAAAAATTATTGATAGGTGCAGCAAAAACTTTCATTCAGAGTCAGAATGCCTTAACAACCTTTTCTTCCATGAAAACCGCGTTGATAGATGAATTTGGTCAAAGATTTAACTCCCGCGAAATACATGTCGAATTAAGTAGGCGCAAATTAAATGAAAAAGAATCACTTGCCGAATATTTAATAGCACTCCGCGTGATAGCAGCTGTATCTGATGCACAAATTGATGAAGTTCAATTATAGACTACTGCATACGAGGAATAAATTATTCTAACGCTAATTAAATGATATTATACGGTAGCAAATCGATGACAGAATTCAAAGAAAGCTTAATATTTACGAAAAGATTTTTCAGAGTACAAATCGTTTTTCAAATAATAATTCTCGTACCCATAATGAAACAAATATTCGTGGCATTTTTGATTCTAAACTTCATCATTATCCTCAAAATTCCAAATCACAAAACCAAACTTCGAACTCTCCCAAACCTTTAACTTGTTATAACTGCAATGGTACAAACCATATTTCGCGAAACTGCCCAGATAAAAATCGTGGAAAACGCTGTTTAATTTGTAAAAATTTTGGTCATATTTCATCCCAATGCCTAAAAACCGCGACTCAGAAATCACCCGATGTTGTTAGTTCCATTAAAGAAATTAATCCGCACACATGTAAAGTATATATATAATATAATTACACTTTTAAATACCAAATACTCTGCGTTAATTGTGTGATACTGGAAGTCCCGTAACTTTAATGCAGCATGGTATATGGAAATTCATTGATTCTCCTGAATTGACGCACACTACTTCCCTCCTTACTGTATTTGGTTCAGCAAAGACACCAGTGACAGGTACATTTAATTCTTCCATCCAAATTGATGGAATTAACTTTGATACAACTTTTCGTGTTGTACCCGATTCCTCCATGACGTACCCCATTCTCATTGGTTGTGATGTAATTCACCAAGCAACCATGACTGTTGCCCCTGATGGAATAAAATTTCCAAAACTGACCCCACTTCGACGTCTTTGTCCGAAAATTTCATCCTGGACATCTAGGACGATACCCCAGAGTTTGATGTCCACCACATTCCCCGAAAAATCCGTTATGATGTTCAACAATTACTCCAATCTTACTTGCCGAAAAAGACTAAATCAACTGATGTCGAACTGAGTGTCACTTTGGTTGAAGAAAAGCCAATCTATCATTTACCTCGCCGCTTGCCTTTTGTGGAACGTGACATAGTTGAAAAACAAGCCGACGAATGGCTTGCCAATGATGTCATTGAGCCCTGCTCATCGCCGTACTCAAGTCAAACACTTGTTGTGCGCAAAAAGAATGGTGATCCCTGTGTCGTTATTGACTATCGCCAAATAAATAAAGTGATTGAAAAAGATAGATATCCCCTACCACTCATTGAGGATATTCTTGACCAGTTGCAAGATGCTAAAGTGTTCAGTACTTTGGCCATGAAAAATGCTTTCCATCAAGTATCAGTTGCAGAACAAAGTCGTCCATACACTTCTTTTGTCACATATCGTGGACAGTACCAATTCAAACGTATGCCTTTTGGTATGGCGAATTGCCCCGCTGTGTTTCAACGTTTTATCAATACTGTATTTTGTGACCTGATAGTCGAGGGAATTGTTCTACCTTATATGGATGATTTGGTTATCGCTGCCAAAGATGATGTTGAAGCTCTGTCCCGACTTCGTTTAGTTCTTGATGTCGCCAAGGACTATGGACTTGAGATTAATTTCAAGTAATGCCAATTTTTTCACCGCCGTATTGAATTTTTAGGACACATCGTTGAGTCTGGAAAACTCTTTCCGTCGCTTTCTAAAACTGATGCCGTCACCCGTTATCCAGAACCCAAATGCACGAAAGATGTTCAGAAATTCCTCGGACTGACCGGTTATTTCCGTAAATTTATACCGTCCTACTCACTCATCGCTAAACCTCTTAGTGATCTACTTCGTAAAGACTGTCAATTCCATTTTGACGCAAGCGAACTATCTGCATTTTTTCACCTCAAACGACTTTTATGTGAAAATCCCGTTTTGGCCATTTATCGCCAAAATGCTGAAACTGAAGTGCACTGTGATACTTTAATAGATGGTTTCGGTTGTATCCTACTTCAGAAGGACACTGACAATAAATTCCATCCTGTGTATTACCACAGTCGAAAAACAAACGACAGTCAACGAAAATACTCCAGTTACGATCTTGCAATCGTCGAGGCCTTACGCAAATTCCGTGTATACATTCTAGGTCAACACTTCACAATAGTGACCGACTGTAATGCATTTACTAAGACAATGACAAAAAAAGATGTCTGTACGCGCATTGCTCGATGGATTTTACTGCTTCAAGACTTTGATTATTCGATAGTTCATCACTCAGGAACAAAAATGGCTCATGTTGATGCTTTGAGTCGTGTGCAAGTTGTTTCCGTCTCTCCTGATCCACTTACTATTCGTATACACCGTGCTCAACAACAAGATGCTTCTCTTCGCTCCATCTGTGAACTCGCATCAAAATCGAATTATAATGACTTTACTACAAAAAATGGTGTTCTTTACAAATTTGTCAATGGCAATGACATTCTTATTGTACCAGAATCGATGCACCTTGATATAATTCCTAGTACCCATGAACGAGGTCACTTTGCCGTTAAAAGAACAGAGGAACTCATTAAGCAGCAGTACTATATTCCTAAATTACACCAAAAGATCGAACAGTATATATCAACTTGTATACCTTGCCTTCTCTCAAACAAAAAAGCCGGCAAACAAGAGGGTCTGTTAAATCCTTTTCCCAAAGACGATACTCCTCTACATACATACCATCTCGGATCGTTAGCAACTTCAAACAAAAATTATCGTCATATCTTAGCTGTAACTGACTCATTCACCAAGTTCTGTTGACTCTATCCGTGTAAATCAACCACATCCAAAGAAGTTATTGCTAAGCTTGAAGTGCAAAAAACTACTTTTGGTAATCCCTCCCGAATTCTCACTGATCGCGGTTCCGCTTTCACATCTGATGAATTCACGCAATATTGTGTCAATGAAAACATTCAACTGCACCACGTAACTACTGGTTTGCCCCGTGCAAATGGACAGATCGAAAGACTCAACCGCAGTATTATCGCTGTGATTTCAAAGTTGTCCCAACCTGATCCCACGATGTGGTACAAGCATGTCGCTGCAGTGCAACAGGCTATCAATTCCACTTATCATCGAAGCATTGACATAACTCCGTTCGAACTGCTCATAGGTGCAAAAATGAAAACTAAAAGTGATCATCAACTTCTCCAATTGTTATCTATGAAATGCGTCGTGCCTTCGAAACAAATCGTGACGAACTGCGAAAGTGTGCTAAAGAACAAATTTTGAAAATCCAACATGAAAACAAACATTCCTATAACTTACGTCGCAAACATCCTCAACAGAACGCCGTCAAATGACCTTGTGCTTATTAAACGTACTCAGACTGCACCAGGACAGAAGTTCCTACCAAACTATCTCGGTCCATACAAGATCACAAAAGTAAAACCTAATCATACATATGATGTTACACGAATTAGTGGAAACGATGGACCCAAAACTACCACCACCATCGCTGAATATATTAAGCCATTCACTTAATATTTTTGCATGTTACATTTTATTTTATTTCCACTATGTCTATTATATATTTTATGTCTTCTTAATTTTTTTTCTTCTAAAAGATGAGTATGAAGATGAAAAATATTATATTTTCCACTTGTGTTTAAAATATTTTCTTTTGATTGAAATATCTTATTTTTTTTCCCACTCATTAATTTTTTTTTCTGTGTGCAATTACCTCATGCATTTATATAAACCTTGAAATTTATAACTGTACTTTCCCTGTTACTTTGAATACCAGTTTACGTATAGAAATTTTTTTTGATGATGTTTTGTTTTAAATTTTCATGTTCTATATGCTTAATTTAGAGTCTTTGATTACTACTTTTAAACTACTTTTCTGTTTTGTGCATTATTATTTGACCTTCAAAACTATTTTGTTCTGTTTTGAATTTATTGCTAATTATTCACTTATTTTAGTGAGTCAAATGTGTCAAATATGTTTAATAGTGCCATATTTTATTTTCGTTTAATTTTTCAACTTGATGTTATATTTTCCCCGTGAAGTGCTTTATTTCCCTGTGTTATATTGCTTTCATGCGAGGTCGAATGCGTTGTCGGATGGCCGATTGTAGGAAAATAGTCCCGTTGGTTCCCATTCTACGCGCGTATGTATACATTAGCGGTGACGCGCCGCATAACATAGTAACTAATGAGACGTTGAATGTAAGCCGCGGAAGCAAGAGCTTCGCGCTTTTTAACTAATTGAGCTATGACGAGCTCTATTGAATGTTATGTGACGATGTTAATTGCCGATGTTTCTTCCTGATTATTTTAACTGTTTTGTTTTGTCCCATGTCCCTTTTGCATAATAAAGTGTCCGTCTTAACTAGCAGTTGTCCATTTGATCCCATAATATATATTAATATATATATATATATATATATATATATATATACATTAAATATATATTAAACATGCTAATATTTAAAATATAGCAAATTATATATATATATATATATATAATTTGCTATATTTTAAATATTAGCATGTTTAAATATTAGCATTTTCTTTGCTTACTTGCAAATAAAATTTTGTCAGACGTAACTAAAGGGAATTTCAGGGAGCAATTTGTGTTTTAACTTAAGTTTAGAAATCCGAAGTGGGCACTCAGGTAATTTTATCCTTTGCAAAGGAAAAGTAAATTATAAGGGTCTGAAAATAAACGGAGATTAATTTGAAACTTCCTGCTTCTAATTATTGAAAATCATCTACAAGGTAATAGACGGAATTGGGATTTTATCCTCTGAATTTTATCATCCGAAAATGAAATATATTCTAGTATAATGCTCATAGAAAAATAGGATTAACTAGTCTCAAGAAACTGCTTTACAAACTTCCTTCCCCTAAAATCATATCCTTTTGTCTTGACAAGCGTTTGACTTGGAGCGCTGCCATATGGAAGACGCCTAGAAAGGAGTATTTGAAATAGAGGATGCAAGCACATTCTTTCCGTGGTCTTACCAACGTTCGAAAATTCGCCAGAGGTGATGTCTGGTTTTATTCATGGCATTTCTTTTCTATTGCATTGTCCCCCTTCGATGCGAAGAACTGCTTCCATTCTGTACGAGGGGTAATGAGATGTTTTCCCCCACGTCCAAAACCAGGTAGTTAAAAGAGTCCCTGTTTTGAATGTTGCCCCTAAGAACACTTTCCTGGGGGGCGAGAATTTTTCCACTGGCAACCCAAGGGGACGTTGGAATATATCCTGTCTCTCGGCTAAATCACCTGAGTGAGATCGATGGATTTAATTAATCCGTTTTCCAGCAATCCAAATTATTATTGTCTTTGGGACCTCTGCAATTTGAGTGCCAGGCAATCGAAAGAAAAGAAAATTTCGATATGTATGTGTACACAAAACATCTTCAAGATTTGAGCGACGTTTTTAATTTGCACTTTGCAGATTTTGAACACATGCACATTCCAGATTGGGTAATCACGCCAATTTCTGAAGACATTGAAAGTATCAAAAACACCATACAATTTGAGTTTATAGAATTGTTTGTTCACCTTGTATCAAAAACGCTTTTTAAAAGTAGGACTTTAAGTAACTTTTGGACGCGCGAATACAAGTGTAGAAAAATATCCCAAACTTTCTGAAGTGGTACTCCCCTTTTTACTTGCATTTCCAAGCTTGTATGCGATTGAAGCTGGTTTTAGCCATGTTAAATACATTTTAACAAAACAACGAAATCAGCTATGTATAGAATTCTTTCGTGTAATGGAATGAACATGAATTGTTCGCGTTGCAGTGCTGATTTATTTTACTGTGATTTATTGTATTATTATTATACTGTTATTTGCTAAGTCTTTGTATAGTCAGTATATTAAATTTAGTCCCGACTGTAAATTGAAAAACAAAGACACGCAGACCTAAAATTGATACACGCCTGTTATTTTCAGTACAGAAATGATTTTACAAGGGTGGTTCAACACATATTTATTATGGAATCATTACATGCAATTTTCTATGAGAAGTATAAAAGTACATATAAACAATAATTATTTTTTCATTATTCAATATCTACTTCCTAAAGAAAAATCCATGGATTTTTCTTTATTTTATATTGAAGACAAAATTAAAAAATCCGATACTAATCCGAAAAGTGAATCTGAAAATTTGTAAAAAAGATTTCGAATAAATTTAAAACGTCATTTAAAGCTAATTATCTAACCGGCTAGTGCATTTTTCAATAAATGGAAGTTTGACATATTTCATCAAAAAATTATTACCTTAGTAATTAGTTATATTTTTGGTAAATATGTATGCATGAAATATTAAAACCACAACTTTTGATGTATTTAATTTACCCATTTCATGATAACCCATGTGTAATTTCAAAACATATGAATAATTATGTTTAACCCTCTTGGCGGCATGGCAAATCTCTGTTGTGTTGACGAAAGCGTCACCCCTAGAAAACGAGTTCCCTTTAAAAGCGTCAGGATTTGGACAAAGGGAATGCTTTCCCCACCTTTGGTCAATGGGTCAGATCAGTAGCCCATTTAGACTGGATTTTCAAAGTAGACCGATGGCAGTGATAGATTGGAACGCCACGGGCTTCTTCCCGGTTCCGAAGGGTGAGACGATTCTTTTGAATGGTATTACTGGAGAGAGTTTCAAACATTGCGTCAAGATACAAGATACTTCTTACACGCGTTTAAGAAACCAAATATTTACTGCATAAAATGGGGAACTTTGAAATATTTATTTTATATATATTTTTTCTAATAAGTAGTTTTTCTTCAAATTGTAAAAAAGATAAATTCCAGCATTAATTTTCTTTCGCACAAGTTTACCACAGATTTACAGCATTGATTTGTATAAATAAAGCAATTACATTATATATCACAGTTGAGTTAGGCGTGTAAAACTTAACACAATGCAGAAATAAAAACAAAAATGTTCAAAACTAGCTTCAATAATGTAACGTAGGTTAAAATATTCAATAGGGAATATTATTCAAAGATTTCACGTTTTGAGTATTCACCTTTCAGTGAAGAATTGAGTATACATAAAAAACAGTTCACATATGGTAAACTGCGTCTGAGTTACTGATACCAATACCTTTTTAAAGAACGGAAGTATGGGACGTTTGGAATCTTGATCAGTATTTCGAATGATTATTTTTAATAAAAATTTAATGACAAACCCCTCTGAAATAATTTTATAAAATTGGTAGCAATAATAGTTTGATGTAGCCTAAAATAGTTTTTTTTTATAATAAAACCTAAATTTGGGTAACAGCAATTTTTTTTAATTAACGTCGAACTAGAGCAACACAATGGGCTCTTGATGACGGTCCGGGATCAATCGCTTAACCCTCTGAATCCGGAGGCAGCCGAAAGCTCGGTACAGTTGTGTCCTGGGGTTTGTTTACTAACGAGTCTGTGAAATGGACTGGCCCATTTTCACCACTTTCATGGGTGGTCCTTAAAGCATCAATGGTCTATTGTGGTTCGAGTGTCAATTTGAATCCCTCCACCCCAAAGCAAGGGGGAAGCATAGAGAAGGGCAGAAGATGCAAGCTAGGGCGAAAGAAACGAAAGGGGGTTTATTGTGTCTGATTGGGTTGTTTCTATAGGGTTATTTTCCAAAGGTTGTTACCGCTTTTCGAAACTCTTTTGTGCTCGTTAAAGAGTGGTGAATTACAATGAGAACAATACAACCTGTTTCCTGTGTGTTGAATCCCAGGTACGAATACATACAAGCATTTGACTTAAAGGAACTCTGATCACCTGAAGATTCCTCACAGGTGGAATTTAGTTTCTCACGCTTTGCCTAAAACATTTATTACATCGTATAGAAAGCGGGATGCTCTTGAAACTTCAAACGTATTGTGCGAGTTTCACTAATGATTGTACTTCAGACTTTACTATGGACACAGCATACCTTCTTGCTAACTTGGTCTGTGGGATATAACATAATATCCCCTCCGCTACGACTATAGTAGAATGGCTTACAAAACATCCCACGGCAATTTGACTCGAGAGGGTTATTTGTGACCCTAGGGAAAATGTTTTTCTTTTCTAATGTTAAATCTTTCGTTGCTAAGTATTTTTTTAACAATACTTTTTAGCTTAGAGTTTTCGTCTTTCAAATACTCTTTTACAACTTTGGGGATTTAATGAGTAATTTTGGCACGAATATAAGGTTCTCGCGTTTACTACCTGAAGATCTGTTCTTCTTATTGTTATAACCGCTTATTAAGGAATCGTTATAGCACTTTTACTTACGTACTTTACTCATTACTTACGTTTGATACTTTTGAATTGTTTGCGCTAGTTTCAATCTTCTTACTTTCAGTCGGTCTAATGTCTAATAAGCCTTCGTGATATAAAGAATTATCGTACAGAGACGAATCAAATTATTAGACTTTCAGTGATATATATTGAGCAATAGTTTACAGATATTAAATCCGCTTATTGTTTGCAATATCATATCTAATAGTTATTGACCTAAATTGTAGGTTTCAACTGTTTCCATAAATTTAGACTTTCAATTTAACTAGACTTTAGACTTTTACAAGTAATAAATGTTGATAATCGCTATTCGATGCAAATTTTTCCAATAACTTTTAATATTTTACTCTAAGAATTACAAATTTTGTACTGGCTAATTTTTATCTGATTTACTTAAGAGAATCTATCAAAGATTGAGAAATCTTTTATTTTCTATGTATATAGAACATTAAAATTGCAGCATTCACGTTTCTTTAATCTTAATGAAGCCTTAACTCTTCACTGTCAAAATAAAATGGTAGAATGGAACGATGTTTTATTTATTATAATTAGTCTAAAATTATACGAGAGGAATATTCCAATAATTTATTTTTACAAGCTTGATTGTAAACAATCTTTCAATAATAGATTTAGACAGACGAGTGAATATCTATGTTCTTGGGCTAAAAGCTCTTTATCCTCAAATAGCCAAGTTTTAAGTTCAGAATACGATAAGGCCAACATAAAAACCTTTAGCGGTATAATAAAGTCTTGGGCGTCAGGTGATGAAGGGGAATTCAGTTAAAGTTGATGCTGTTAGAGAAGACCCTACAATGGCCATAGACAAGCCTATCATTTCAGTAAGATCTTAGAAAATACCAGAGTTCAAAATATCATTGACTATGGAGTTTAAAAACGAACAAGAATTTAAAAAGTTAGAAGGTTTTTTAAATTGCATGGCTTTTTCTAAACAAGAATTAGGAAAGGAAAAATTGTAAAACATAATAGATTAGATATCAAAGATATATATTTTAATTATTATTTACATTTTTAGCACGTTAAAAATAGCTGGTGGTCTGTGTTTGTTACTAGTCATATCTGGCGATTTGCGCTACAGCTGAAATTTTATTGCGATGGAGAGATCAGGAAAAGTTTTACTTCTAGTTTTGAATCATCTTTCGACGCATGACCGATGACATTATCAATGTTTATGGGGAGTAAATATTCATATAGAAATTTATTATTTACAGTAACCAAAATGATTTTCTAAAATCCAATGGGAACTACACTTTTATGCGAATACTAAAAGTAGGTAAAAAAAATATTAGAGACTAGCGATATTAACCTCACTTGATAAAAAAATACCAGGGCTAGTTAATGTCTTCCTATTATCTATTATAGAATCCTAAAACTGTGATTTTTAAAGTGAATTAAAATATTGGCAGCAAGAAAAACAACAACCTATGTAACAAGTACTTTCTCTACAAGAATAATTTCCAATATGTTTCGTAAGGATTGACAGGAGTTTTATTCCGTTCAAAATATTATGAAAGCGGTAATGGTAATATTAGTTAACGTCGTACTAGATCAACACAACGGGCTAGTGACGACAGTCCGGGATCAATTCCTTAAGGAAAAGAACCGAGGACAACACCTCGTAATTTTGAACCACAGTCAGATGACGAAGCAACACCTGAGCTGGCACCCCACTCTCCAAACTTCCACACAAATCCAACGTGAGAAATTTCGGCCACGACAGATTTAAGGTGCACCAGCCGCCTCTACACCATACGCTTACAAACATCCATGCCCGGACCTGGATTCGAAACAGGAACCTTCCGATCTAGAGGCTAACATCTTAACCACTAATATCGGTTGGTCGGCTTTTTGAAAGCGGAGTATTAAGATTTTTTTCATAATGTACTGAGCCTATTGAATTGTGTCGGTAAAGCAAATATTCATTTCTCACAAAGAATGCAAGACAAAAATATTCATAAATTGTTATATTTGCTGAAGTCTGAGTTGCATGCTAATGAATATTCAGGACATACTTTTACTACAAAAAAAAAAAGATTTCAGATATTAGGAGTTACGTAAAATTATACCGTTTTCAGAAATATGTTCTAGAAAACACGCATTTTCCAAAAAATTATATTATAAATGTTGGTCTTTTTCTACCATTCTTACTACTGGAAACATCCACCAATTTGAAAATAGAAGTGTGAAAGAATTTTTTCAGAATCGGTACTTCCACACTTTGAATGACTTCTCCAAATGCAAAAGGCACCGCCGCCTTTGTCGATGTTGTCCATTAAAACTATCCCCAAGCAACTTCAATACATCACTGTCAAGTGTCAATGGATTACCTTTGACCTCGAACCGCTCCCCGAAGGAACTGAAGGAGATCTCTCGTCTAACTACCTACTTCCCTACTATGAAAGACAACCGCCCGAATAAGCGCCTCTCAGGACTCTGTCGAAGAATCTCTTTGGGTACGGATTGAGGCGGTTCAGGATTCAGAGGGTTAAGGCAAAGATCCGAGGACACCTCGTAATTTTGAACCACGGTCAGATGGCGAAGCAACACCTGAGCTGGCACTCCACTCTCCAAACTTCCACACCAACCCAACGTGAGGACTTTCGGCCACGACAGATTTAAGGTGCACCAACCGCCTCAACAACATACGCTTACAAACATCCATGCACGAACCCAGATTCGAACCAGGAACCTTCCGATTTAGAGGCTAACACCTTAACCACTAAACCGTTTGGTTGGCTGTGTATGAACTATAAAACAACTCACACTAACATCTATGAACAAACGCAAATTTATCAGAAAAGAATTTTACCGGAAAACATTATAAAAATTGTGCACAAATAATTATAATACATATTATAATCTATTAGAGCATTTTGGTTACTATATACTACCATATTTTAATGTGAGCACCCTTTGTGGCCCGAGCGATATTAAACCGATACTCAATTTCAATCCACGTATTTGCTAACTTGTATTGTGGAACAGTGTTGTTTACTTGCGTGTTTCGTGTCTTTAATTTTTCAAACAATTGAAGTATTTCTTATGCAAAAAATAACGTGATGCCATGTAAAGCAATTTAGTGAAAACCGAAAACTTCTATGGCAATTTTAATGGTGGATTTTATATTAACTGTCGAAATGTGTCATGCACTTTTCATCCACCCTGTACTAGTATTAGCTACGAATTATAAGGTTCAATTATTACTGCCAGCAAAATTCAAGATTCTTATATGTTGTACGATTGACAGAATAACAGATCTGTAGTAAAATACTAGCATAGTACTATTTTCTACCTAAAAGTTAATGAATAAGAAAACCCTCGCATAGTTTCATTTCGAAGATTTTAGTCGTTCTCAGTTCTTTTGGTGCAAAAAGATAGCCGGTTTAAGAGTGATAAAATATGAAGTAACGAAAAGGCTGCCTTTTATCTGCGTTTATCAGAAACACTTTTACTGCGCCGGTATTTGAATTTCTTAAACCTAAAGCAACATCGATCGTTTAAACTAAGTCATTATGACTGTTTGACAAAATAAAAGAAGAGGAATTTAAACTATTTTCTCTCGCTTTGTGGGAAATATTTCTTACTCCCTATTCAAAGCGGGAAGCTCTTGAAAACTTCACACAAAAGTACTCTGATAGTGTCACACATGTCCTTTTCTTGAACGATCATAATGACCCCCAATGTATTCCTTTTTGTTAACTGATAACATCTGAGTATGCAGAAGGGAACGTGTTGTACCTTCTTTTATCATTGGAAAAAGGCCGACAGTAATCTTACTATAGAAGGAATTGATGGTTCTCTCTCTGACTATAGAAACAGCATTTTTCTTTTTTATTTTCAAAATGCTACTCTGGACGGTATGTTTTAGGCTCGGTAGGTGGTCAGTCAAAAATGTCATTCATGACCCCCACGTCCAATTTCTGTAGGAGAAATCTGCCCTTCTGAGAAGCGGGAACAAGCTGAAAAGAGCGAAAAGCCTAGGGACATATCGAGGCGCTATATACCATGGAGTTGCTATTTGAGACGTTAGTGTGTGAATCGATTGTCTAGAGTGCATGCATCCGAACTGTTGTTCACATATTTTTTGAAAAAAAAAAAAAGCTGTTATATAAATCTATCGAGCAACCCTGTGGAGTACCTAGATTGCTAGTTAGGAAGCTAGGTCGATAGAATAGAAAAAAAAAGTATTTTTCAAGACTAAATTTTCTTTAAAAATTCAACTTTTATAGGCTGAATCTTTGTACTCATATTTAATAATTCTAGGACAAGACCAAAGTTTTTAAATTTTAATTTCGTCTGCTAACTACTTCCAAATGAATTCTGAAGAGTATTCAGATTCAGATTCCTCGTATTCAGACACTTCTGAAAGTGATTTTGATGGGTCATTGGATGATGCAAGAGACTGGTGTAGATTGGACCCTCCCTGAGAATCTTGGACCTTCTCCTCCGAGGTTTCCATTCACTGGAGATCCAGGAATTAAAGAACCAATGAATAATTATTCACCATTAGAATTATTTGGAACATTTTTCGACGAAGACATAGTCAGTTATATAGCTAGCGAAACAAATCGTTTTGCAGGAGATTTTATTGAAAAAAACGATTTGACACCCAGCTCAAGGGTTCAGAAGTGGAAGTACACAGATGCGAGCGAAATCTGTGTCCTTTTTGCAATAATCATTTTGCAGGGTATCATTCATAAGCCACTGCAAAAATGGTATTGGACACAAAAACCAATATTGTGTACGCCATACTTGGGACAAATAATGTCTGTGAGAAGATTCGCCATAATAACGAAATTAACTAGTATATCCTTCCAGTTACCATAAACAAATATTGATCAGATCCAAAAGATTAACAGTTTATTATTTTGCAAGTTACATATTTCAATAATCTAAATTGTAGGGTACATCTTCTATGTAGTAAGAATATTGAAAAGGAGTATATATGTCCAATTCGATTTTCATTGAAATGGACTGATTGAAAATGATTTTATACCAAAATTAATAGTTACACGGTTCGTAAATGTTTGTGAGACCAAATGTGCAAACATATTTTTATGAAACTTAGCATAGTACAGTAAACAGTGACTAGGATATTCGGCATTTTTTAATTCAACTGAGGATTGGATATTAAGGGGAAATATTTTAGATCTATGTCTAAATGTTGTATTTACAAAACATCAGCGAAAAGGTTGACTTCTACACGATTGATTCTTCTATTTGTTATCAAATTGACCCGTTTTATTCTTAAAATAAGACAAATACGTTGGGTCAGTTAATGTTATATTTATGTATCCCCTTTATATATTATGTTGTGTATTAAATATATTTTATTTCTTTCTTAAAATTAAATTAAATGTTTAACAGATGAAATAAGAAAAGCTATACAATTATGCTGATTTGGAAATTCAGATAAAAACAAATTTAGCCTGACATGATACCAATATGGTAGAGTTAAAGAATTTTAAAGAACTAAAGAGCCAACTTTTTGGTTCAATCACTCCGATTCATTTATTGGATTATGAATATAACATTCACCAATATAACAATAACCCATCAACCGAATTTATTATTAACTACACTTACATGGTGTTCCTTTATTAACTAAGGACCTTGGTAGCCCGGTTAGAAGAGTTACAGATTCGCAACCGGAGGGTTACGAGTTCGAATCTAACCAAACACTGTCGTGTATAAAGGGGCCGGTGCACGTTAAATCTGTCTTGGCCTCATATGTCCTCGCATTAGCGTGATGTGTCAACACAAGAGAGAACCTGTCATCTGACCATGATTCAAAATCACGTGGTATTGTCCTAGGATCTTTCTCATTTGGGTTTGATCCCTCACTGACGCCAGTTCCAGTATGACACTGATTAAATACTTGATTAAATTTCTTTTAAAGATATTCAAGAATGTAAGTTAATAGAGCATTTTGTTTCTTAAAAATAAATTAAGAGTAGTTTCTACATGGTATTTAGTGCAAGACTGATAAATGGTTACAATTTTAGGTCGGTGGGATGTCTCATCGCCTTCAAAAGGTAAAAGATCCGTATATTGATGTTCTATGTACATTACGACTAAATAAATTATCCCATTTGATAGTGGAATATCTACGCGGTGCTCTACAAGAGAAAAATACAAGTACAAACATTACCCTTTAAAAAACAAAACTTTGATTTGTGCTAGTTGCATTCATACGGGGAGAGGTCTTAACCCATAATTTCTTTTTGTTTGCAAAACAAATTTGATTTATCATGATTTGGAAAGGGTTGGTTATGTAATGATAATTAATATTTGAGAGAAAATACCAAAGTACCGTTTTCAAATTATTTATCGTATCGATGCTCACAGGTCGCCCACTTCACCAAACCTATTCGAACTCTACCAAATATCGCACTTCATCAAGTGTTCAATACGTACTGATATATTAAATTGAACAATTGTGCGTAGTTTAAAAAAAATTTCACGTGGTTTTGAATGCAGCAAAAATACCACCTATATCTCTGAATTCTTGTTACTTCGTTACTTTATGTTTTCTTGTTTGCTTCGTAAATTTTAATCGTAGCTTTTTAAACATCGTTTTGAAGCGCAAGATTGTGGTTCCAAATTTTCAATTCAGAAGTTAGAAACTGAAGCTTAAAAGAGAAAAAAACATGTTGTGCTACTCTTTCTAACACGCCGAAGGCAAATACACACATTGTACGTTCCTTATCGTAAGTTCCCATCAGGACGCATCACACAAAGGGCTCCAGTCACGCCCTCCCATTACAGGACACGGGTGGTCTAGGGGAAGGAAAAGCTACTGTGCAAGAATACTCGTGGTTGACACTTACGATTGCATTTTGGTTCCCGAGTTAACTCGGGCTTGCCGTTATCAGTACAAAAAATTTTCCGAGATATCTCGGGCTTGCCGCTTGAAGGGTTGAATTTTTTTTACGTCGTAATTGGTTCAAACAATATGACGTTATTGTGTGTGTGGTTTGAACCAAATCAAATTGAAATTTCTGAAATAACTCGGCCAGGTGCAAAAATTTACGTTGATAGGTATTCTAAAAAAACTCAAGGCTGAAGACCCAAAATTTGTACGAGTTTTATTCACTCGCATCAGAAATTTCGCTTTTTTCGACTTTGACACTTAATGCACCCTAAACTAATAGCTGTATCAGTAAAAAACCTTCTCCGTCTTGTTCCCTGAACAAGTTTGAAACAATCCATGTTAATTTCGCAATTTTCTGATTCGTTCATTCGGTCAATCGTCTGAGAATCGAGCGAAAAAAGCGAATTTTCAATCCTGAGGCGGTGGCAGTAGCTTCTTTTTTAAATAGAGATAATAGTCTTTAAAAATATGTATAATCATCATTCTTCTAAGATGGTTTAAGTCCTGAGCAGATGGTCGTACTCCAGGCAAATGTAACTCAATAGTGCCGTTTACATGACCAAACCAATCGACCCGGGTAATTCGAGGGTGAAAGGGATTTTCGAAGATTACCCGCGTTGCATTATGGGAAAGGAGGGTAATCTCAATGACACCGGACTTGACTAGGGTTGAAATAAAAGACGTTCAGGGCAGCTTGATCCATCGAGCCAACCTCATCTCATTGGTTGAAAAGGGGCACGTGATTTTCCCTCTGTTTTTGGGTTCGAGAGTATATAAGTAAAATAAGTAACTACGGATGTAAATAAACAAGACAAGCGGATGGAGACACGGTTAACCGAAAGTACAGGCTTTTTTGGTTGAGTCCAACTGTTATTTATTATATCAGTTTAAAAGTTTTCCCGAGTGCGATACGATTGGCCTAATATATTAGCTCTTTATTTTTTTTTAGCTTTATCACATTTAGTATAGTTTGTTTCGAGCACGATTGTATTTGGTGATTTTTCCAATCAACGTTTAGTGATGGATTCCGATCACATCTGTTCGATTCGCTGCAAGTCTTTCAAGACAAGTTCTGGAATGTTTCAGCATCAAGGGCAATTTCACGTTGCATCATCTGCAGTCACCAAAGCTGGTTAAAATAGTCTGACATGCCCAATTTGCAGTCTGACACAACCTTTAAAGAATGAAATGGAACAAGCCACAAATTCTCTCTAAGTTTACTCAAGAACTGTTTACATATCAAAACCTGTCTGCATCATATGTTCGTGGTCACAGTTTATCCCTGCTTTCCCTCCATCATGCTTTTCAAGAACTGTTTACATTTCAAAAGCTGCCTGAATCATATGTTCGAGGTAACAGTTTATCTCTGCTTTCCTTCCATCATGCATTTCAAGAGCTCTTTGTATATCTGCTGCATCACATGTTCAGGGTCAATTTATCCATGCTTTCCAAGAACTGTTTACATTTCAAAACCTGCCAGCATGCCATGAACTCTGCCTCTGTCGTTGAATTGGATATGGTCTCCTGTAGTTTGCTTCACACGTAATTGCACATCCACCGTAGAAAGAAACTACACCTCTGCGAGACCTGAGTGTTTCTGCACAGCTGTTATCTGCATCACTAAACAACATCGGGCTTCTGTCATCTTCATTATTGTACACAATGCCCATATCCAATGATCTTGCAAAGGTATCTTAATGTCTGCACGATTTCCCAATCAGTCTCTGTGGGGTTGTCCAACTTATGAAGTACCAAACTCACTGTGTAAGCAATATCTGGCCTAGTCCCATTGCCAAATAAAGCAAACAGGCAACTGTTGATTGTTATGCAATTTCACTTCTTCGCCGGGCATGAATAAAAATACTACTGAATGTACCAAAGTGTGCGACAAAAAGAAAAGGTATTGGTACACAGTCCAGAAGAAATGGTGAACTCAAATATGTCGTCAGAGCCATCGTTACTTTATCTGCGCAGTTGAATGTCGCTAAAACCCATAACCTGTTGCAATATTAATGAAATAAAGTGATAGCTAGTTGAATTCGGGATTTAATAACTAGAAAGTAAGATAATAAGAACAGCACGTCTTACTGTTCACATAAATTTTACTAGAATACAAAAAAAAGGAGATGCCAGATACATATAACACTAAATTGCACATAATATTAATCTGTATTCTGTTCAAAAAAGTGATCCATAAATCCTTTGCATCATGAAATAGGGTTCATAAAAATTGTATTGTCTTATTTGCTACACATAATGTGTTATTTTAGTGCTAATGATATATTATGTACAAAATTTATGTTTTGTAGCAATAAATGTACCTATGTATATGAAAAGGCGCTTCCCAAGATACAATATCACATGAAAAAAATGTACTTTGTGTTTCTAACCTATTTTAATTGGGCTTATAAAGTGATAATAATAGAGCATTATACAAAAACATGAGTTCTTCAGCAATATCTTATCATTTAAAAATTATTAGGCTTTCAGCATAGTTGAGACCCGAGGTTGAAGTAATTCATAATTTTTATCAGAAGAAAGAGAAAGAAAAAAACCAATTTGTATATGGTTGGTTCTGAAGAGGTTAGAACTAGACTTTTTTGTTAACTTCAATTACGTGTGATTGTCATTTGAAAATTTTTCTCTATCTACAACATATAAAATTCTGTGTTAATAAAGATTATTTCTATGAGCAGTTTTCAGTTATGAAGATATAGGAGTTCAAACTACCACTATAATTGAGTGTAGTGGAGTGTTCCAGCATTGCTTATTTTCTTATAACAACCATACATTGTAAATATAAAAAGCTACATCTAATGAACCATTCCTTGGTATCAGTTATCAATTACATAAGTAAAACAATGACGAATTATGCTATGAACAATTTAAGTATTAATAAATTAGTTATTTGTGAAAAAAATCTTATATGTGAAACAAAATTCTTAACTGAATGGGGGGTTTGAACCACCACTCCTTTGGTTATGCCAATGTTTTCATACAGCTAATGTACCACTGTTTCATTGAAATCCTTTACTATTTACACAAGTCTGGTTTATATTGGGCTGCATGAAGGAAAATGGTCAATACGACCCATTCCTCAACGTAATTTTTAAAAAATATTTACACAAGTAAAATTGATGAATTTTACTGTGAATAATTTGAGTTATTTTTAATAAGGAATTGATTTAAAAAAAAACACTTGCAAAGTTTTTTTTAGCTGATGGGGTGTTGAACTCCCAAGCCTCCTGGTTACACGTATGTCGGGAAGTGGTGACGGTGCTTAACGTTTACTACTAAAGTTTTAAAACAACCCTCTCAAAAGAGTCATTTTGCATAAAAAACCCCATAGGGATGTGTAGGTGTCTGCAAGTAAATAATTGTTTACAATATGTTTAAAAAGCTAATGTGTACCATTGTTTCATTGATATTAATTAATTATGCAAGTAACACAGTTATTAATTGTATTATGAACAATTTAAGTATAGGTATTAATATAGGAGTGATTTGTGAAAAAATTCTCAACGGACAGGGGGATTATTAGAACCCCCCCCCCCTTTTTACGCATATGATTTAGACTGATTCTATTGTGATGACTTAATTTTTTTGTTTTATTTGACCTTGTTATCTCAATATTTTACGTCCCTCTGACTTCAAGATATTGAGAGTATACTGTAATATTACTTAAGTTTACTAGTATTTTATTTTCTTCTCTACCAAAATGTCATGTGCAACAATCATTCCAAGTGTCAAGCTTTTCATTTCAATTCTTAAAATCCGCCCTTATATCAGATTTAAAAAAAATTTCTTTTTGTATATCTAAACATTGAGCTTTATGTTACATATACTAACATCAACATAAGCAAAAAATCCATAACTTACTCTATAAAAACATTTAACTTCAAGAAACTTTTTATGTTTTATTACAATTACTGGAATTTTGTTTCTTGTCTGGTTGCTGGTTCAGATATTTATTAGTTAAAAAAAACATCAATATTAAAACCTAAATGGTAGAAGATAACATCACAAAGCATGTTGGTATTTATAAAAATGCTGGGATGAGCACACACAGGTGCTATTTCCCATAGTAGATCTGACCACTTAAAATTATGTGGCTCAAATCAAGCAAAGGCTCCGACATTCTCGTTTGGGAAATATTTGATTGAAAGAAACAAAAATATGCTAAGCTTCTCCTGACGTGCAACGTTAACATTTAAAAAGTATCAACTCTGAGGGTTGGATTTATTATGGTTAATAGTAAAAAAACTAATTTCCCCAATTTTAGCCCTACACCTTGGGTTATGCTCCTTCATTCAGCTGCCTTATTATTTTTGCATATTTTGATATAAATAATGGTTTTTAACTTTTTATATAATGCAATAAAATTACCACAAAGATTCATTTTAACGTAAAATATTTAATATAACTGATCAGTATAAAACATTTGTTTTTATAACCATGAATTAAAATAAAATAACCTTTGAGAAATAATTCTAGTAGAAAAAGAACTAAATATTAACAGAAGAACTCATTCTTTTACAATTAAATCAGTTTATCCGCAAAGTTATGTTAATTTTAATTGAAACTGAAATTTGAAACTCTATTTCAACAGCCTACTATGATAATAATTTCATGAATCAAATTGTTTACTAGTTCTTTTTAAAATCAGATACTTATTTTAAAACCAATTTTCTGGAAGTTTTAATGCAAACGATGAATTAATTAGATGAGTTTCTGGTATTTTTGACAACATACACCAGTAATTCCTTTCAAATGAAAGTTTTTTTTTTACCAAACCAAGGTTGGAAAATATCGAGATATTTACATAAATATAGAAATATCGGATATTTTATAAAGAGGTTTGCTGGAAGAAAAATATATCTTTCTTTTTTAAAGTTATGAAATGGTTACTAATTGCAATAAGTGTGTTCGGAAACGAATGCATTTTGGAAACTGTTGATGTAACGTTAGTTAAACACAGCGGAAAAGGTAAACAAACTTGTTTACATCTTTAACTTTACTTATTTACTTATACACTCTCGAACCCAAAAATAGAGTGAAAATCACGTGACCTTTTTCAGCCAATGAGAAGAGGTTGGCTCGATGGATTGAGCTGCCCTGAAAGGGCTGTGGGTTGAAATCAACCCGCGTATTTTCTCGCTTTTTCCCCACGTAGGGGAAGCGGAGTAGAAAAAACCGGTTTTACTCTCCTTTTACCCGGGTATTTGGCTCATGTAAACGGTACTATAGTTATGCTTACTACGACAAACATTCAGTCTAGTGCATGTTTTCTTCTCCCGAGTTCTATCTTTCCCTAGAAAAATGTCTTAATTCGAATCCTCGTCATCACTGGCGACATCTTCTACGACACTTGCAACATCTTTTTCGTGAATGATTTTATCCTAGTCCTCACTAACGTACGTTAATATGTCTTCGTCACTAATACTTCCATCATCACTTCAATCACCATTTTCTAATTCATCAAAAAGCTGCAAGGCTTCCGCAACAGTCAAACACTTTTTCATTTTGAGGCAAATTTCGACTAATATCAGTAGGCGCGCAACGGTCAGTTTTCCCAAACTTCTTTTTGTATGCTATAACTTCCAAGAATTTCACAAGAATGTGACCAAACGGGAGGAAGGGCTAGAGGGCACTTCGAAGTCAACTACACAATGACATATCACTCTATTTGAAAAGTACGTGGAGGTACAACAGAAAAGCATTCACATGCGGGAAAAAGACCAAATGAAAGAATCACTGCGGGTTAAAATGCTGTGACGAAAACAATAAATTTGTGTATTACAAGTTAACAATATGAATCCTATTATATCTTACCTAAAATAATCTTTCTAATTTGATACAGCGCTCTATAAAAACGTGGAATTTCAATGTCACCGCCATCTTTCTAGATATAAGGCATCTTTCTAGTACTAATGTAATATAAAACGATGTCTGCACTTGTTACTGAAATGTGTTCGCACGGGGAATCTGTTGCTCGAAAAGTGAAGCACCTACTGAACTGACTCAATTTCAATATTTTACATTTAAAGGATTGCAATGGAGTTTTAAAAATGCTAAACAGAACTTTGGAAAGCAGTGAAACGAATTCAAAATATTATAATTGCTTATTAAGGGGGTCCAGAACACAAAAATCGTCAAATTTTTGAAATTTTTTTTATTATTTTAAGAAATTCTCTGTTTTTCTGCTTAAAATGACGTCTAAATCATGTTTTTATCTTAATTAGAACTAGAGATATAACAATTTTTGTGGTGCGTTCTTTTGAAAATCTACCACTTTTTGTCAGTTGTTGTCATGGTAATAACATCTGTCTTTAAAACTTTAAATGCGTTTTTCTCCATTATACATTTTTTCAAGATTTCCTGTATTCAAATTGCTATAAATCGAAAACTGATACAGTTTAAGGGTTGAAATTTGGAATGTATCTTTTTCAAACACTATACTTCAATTTTGATTCAGCAAATTTGAAACAAATATTTACTGTTAGAAATTTGACTTTTAAAAAAATAAGTACTTTAAAATTTTCAAAAATTTCCATTCAAATATTTTTTATTTTTTATTAAATTAATATTTTTTAAATTGCTGAATCAAAATTAAAGTTTATAAATTTGTGAATAATTTACTGCAAGAATTTTGAAAATGGATCAAGAATATTTTGAGTTTTAGCAATTTAAAATGACCTATCTTTTTTTTTTTTAATTTTAACTTAAAATTTTTAAAAAACTTTTTGAAAAATTTTTTGTTGTGATTTTGCTTATTAGTTAGATGGGTAATCAGTACAAAAAAATATTAAAAATTCTAAATTAATTAATAAAAATGTTTTTTAATGTGTCCCGGACCCCTTTAATAAGATTTATGTGGAACACTTGATTATTGTTGTGATACTGCCGAAAACTTTTCCTTTTAGTCTGTCTTGTAAGTATTTTTTTTATCAACACACTAAATAAAAAATAAATAACAGATATTGATAAAGGAAACAAGTTGCCACGATATTAATACTTTGAGTGAATATATTTTGAGAATCTTCCCCCATCATATGGCAGGTAGGTAGGTATTTTAATTAACGTCGTAAGTGGAACAACACAACGGGTTATTGGCGACGGTCCGAAGACAATACCTCGTAATTTTGAGCCACGGTCAGATGACAAGGCAACACCTGAACCTGACCTCCCACTTTCCAAACTTCCGCACCACGCCAGCGTGAAGACAATTGAGGCCTCAAACGGATTTAACATGCAATTAGTAGCCACTACGTGACCAGCACGGCGTTGCCCGGTGACAGTTATTTTCATGGGGTCAGGTGTGACCACTGCTCGCTAACGCTCACCAACCATTCATTTAAGAATATTCTAGATTAAATTTAAAAACTCGGGCTGGACACAAATTATCTAAAAATTAGGACTACCTGTGTACTAAATTTCATTATCATTAAAAAGAAAAAACAATAATAACGCACACCAAACCCCATTGTCGTTCTCGCTTCGTGCATGCGGTCGAGATTTGATGTGCTCCCAAGTTTTCGGAGTTTAATGCGTGTTTGATTATTAAAAGTTCTCGGACATATATTTAACATGTTTTATTTCTTGCGACGCCGAGGGCGCCTTATGTAAATTAAGTTTAATAAGCTATGCTTATAAATTCTAGTTAAGTTGCAGCAATCTCAAGCTGAAATAAACACGCTTTGATATTTTCATAATTTCCTGTTCACTCAAATGATTTCCCACAGTGGATCCTGACAACAGCGTCAACATAATTTGGAGGCACCGTCGAGATTGGTAATTTTACCAGACCTGGTAAAATTACCAATCTCGACGGTGCCTCCAAATTACCTGTGCTGTATTTTCTTTCTAAAATGTCGGAAGAAGCTACTTTACTAAAACAACATGGAAGAACTAAGGCTTCAATGACTCGCCTCAAAAACTTTCTCGATTCTAACGATCAATTTACCAAAATTGAACTAAATATTCTATTCGATAATTTGGAAACTGTTTGGAGCGATTTCAATAATTACGACTCTCAACTTTCCGAAAATCGTTCGAAAATTGAAGCTGTCAAAGAAACCTATCTACTTGAAATCTAAAATTTTAGATTATGCCGCTAGCATTGCTACAAATCGACTCGGCGAATAGCAAGTTCAAAACACGTCGATAAACGCCATGGGTCAACAAAATTCTGTTACTCAAAAGCTATCAAGTCAGAGTTTAAATTACCTCGCTTAGATATCCAAGCTTGCACTGGAAATTATAACGATTCGATTTCATTCAAAGATTTATTTTGTGCAACTGTGCACAATAAGGAAAGCTTAAGTCCTTTACAAAAGTTCCAATACTTGAAAGGCCTACTGTCCGGAGCTCAGCAGCTTTAATAAAACAAATTTCTTTTGGGGAAGCAAGTTACGAACAGGCTTGGAGCAAACAAGTTGCCCGTAATGACAACAAACAGCAAATAGTCACTTTGCTAATAAATACGTTTTTACAATTACCTAAAATGCAACAAACAAATGAAAAACTCTCCGCAACATTTCGGACACAGCTGACAAAGTAGTTCGTGGTTTAAAAGGATTCGGACCTGAAGCTTCGTCAACGGATCCGTGGTTAATTCATTTACTTTTAGATAAACTAGATATAAGAACGAAACAGCTTTGGGCTCAAACTACAAGCAATGATGTATTTCCAACTTTCGATCAATTTATTGACTTTCTTAATTCACGCTGCTATGCTTTAGAAAGCTTCAATTTAAGTGTACCAAAAGGGAAGATTCTTAGACCGACCACGATGGTCACATCGAAACAAACTAACTTCATAGGTATCAAATGTTCTAAATGTATGGGAAATCATTGTTTTTTCAAACGTTTTAAATTCAAAGAAATTGATATAACCGCACGGACGAATTTTGTATAAAAAAGTTATTTATGTTACAATTGTCTATCTGATCAACACGTATTGCGCGACTTTCCATCTACCCATGTGTGTATCCGGTGCAAACAAAGACACCACTCTTTGTTATGCGAATCAATCTAAGGAAACCTTTCTTCGACACCTATTCATGCAAAGGCAAGAAACTCGCCAAGCTAGATTAACCACTACGACGAATCAAACTACACGGATCAGAAAGAGTTAAGTAGGAGGTATAACCTTCTCTCTAGAAAAGGCTGTATTGTTACCGGCTAAATCAACAATACAGATTGCAAGGTCCCCTTCAGGAACCGAGAGACTGCGCAATCCGCAGATGAGGCCCTCGAGTCTATCAGGTCCGCTTTTAAAAAAGATGATCATAGAATCAAAGAGGATCGCATGGAGAGCATACTGCACGGACCAGAATTCAAAATATGGCTCCGTTTACAAATTTACCTTTAAAACAACAATGGCAAAAATAATTTAAATCTTTTTGTTTCTTATCACCCAAATTCTACACAATCAGACAAAATAAATTTATTTATGAAGCATTTTTTTTTCAAATATTAACACAAATGTCCCTAATCTCAATATCCATGACACTAGAGCCGCCTTCGACAACATGGACTGGCACTTGATGATCGACAGAATCGGCCAAATTAATATGCCTAAGATCTTAATACAATTTATAGAAACTTAGCTATCTGACCGTACAATAGCCTACCAGACTATTAGGGGGGGGGGGTCCTCGAGATTACCAGAAAGATTGTTAGAGGATGTCCCCATGGGTCGATACTGGCTCCAACCTTCTGGAATTTGTACTTTGACAACATACTAAACATAAACTCTGATTCTATATTTTTTCGGGCCTTCGCGGACGACCTGGCGTTGATTACGACTGGTCGTTCGCGGAGAGACCTGGAAACTAACACAAATAATGCACTAAACTGAATAGCTACTAAAACTCTATGAATTGAAGCTAGATCTCTCGATCGATGAGGGCTGCTCAATCGTAATTTCAAAAGGTCCAAAACTGCAGAAAAGGCCTAGTTAATTTTCAGTAATGTACAACATTAAAATTGCTGATAGTTTAAAACATCTTGGAATTATCATCGACAACGGACTCGCGTGGAGCGACCATATCTTGGATTTAAGATCTAGAAGTTACTTGATAGGGGGGTCCATGAATCGAGTCGGGGGGGGGGGGCTAAGTGGCCGGCTGCAAAAGATTTAGTATTTGACTAATTGAGAAGATCCTAATGTATGGCGCCGGGTGTGTGTGCCCTCAATAAAGAACAAATTAAGAACCTTAATGCAACACAACGAGTGTTCTGCTCAAAATTTCAGGAGCTTATCGCACCTCCCCCACTGAATCTCAATGCGCTCTGCAGAATCCCCCCGCTCCACGTGATTTAATGCCAATAGGTTTTAATACCAGTTTTCTAAGGTCCCTGATATCGATGCTTAGGCTAGCACACCATTCAACGGCTCCGTTATTAATGGCAATGGGCGTCGGTGTAAATTTTAAAATATGAGCAACCAATTTAAATTGAACAGGGACAACTCTGCCTTTCAGGCTGAGTTGTCCGCTATTTTCCAAGAAGTCCTCTGGGCAATAGAAAATAGGGTCAGAATTAATATTTATAGTGATAGCCTCAGCTCAATTCAGGCCTTGAAATCTTCACACAAAAAATCGTCTTTGTAAGATTAAATTTACAATAGCCCATTACACTAAATCTTTGGCCTGAGCTGGGTCCGGGCCCATGTGAGCACAGCAGGAAATGAGCTCGCCGACCATTCTACCAAACTTGCCTCGGTCGATGGTGCGAGGCTACGTCCCCGCTCGCGCAAGTAGTGTTAAACGTAAACTGAAAGAATTTATATTATTAAATAAATGGCAGTAGCATCATATAGACTCGGAAAGAGGCCTTCGTCTTAAAATTTTTTTGCCCAAAATGAATTTTAAAAAATCTTGTTTTTGACAGGTACATGATCTTCTTGACGGGCCATGGCCCGTTTATTGCATATTTTTGTAGATTTGGTCTTAGAGAAGGGGAAGTCTCTCTGCGCGGCGGTGTGGGTGACGAAGTCCTTTACATGTACGCACATGGGGGTTACACATTACCAGGCCATCGGACTCGAATAAACCCAAGTGACTAAACAGGGTCCTTATCAACCCCCAGAGTCTGTATAGACTGAGAGATTGATTTCGGCCGCAGAGGTGGTGACGGAACCCCCCCCCCCCCGCTGTTTAACACCACTTGTTTTCTGATTATGTAATGTAAGGCCTGGTAATATGTTTAGTCCCATTTTAAAGCTTTACATTTTAATAAAAGTTTTAACCTTTTTAGATTATTAAATCTTTTGCCTATTTTAACGTTTATTTCTCGTTTATCTTTTGTATACTTCTCTTTACTGTGGTTGGTATTCTTGCTGTTCCTTTTATACCACTGTCTGTTGTTTTCCCTCTAATAGTTTATCTTTCCTTGTTGGTTTCACTGTTGTTCTGCTGTGCTGGTGGGATCTTCTTGTGCTTCACCAGTCTGGGTTTTGTGTAAGGGACTGGAACTATGTTCAGACGTATTTTAACTTTTTGAAATCTTTTAACCTTTTGGACTCTTTGTTGTATCAAATATTTTTTTCTAATATCGACCACATTTTTTATTTTTGTTTGTTTTTGCATGTTCAGTATTTTTTTACATGCCTTTTCTGAACGATGTTGTTATCTGGTTTTTATTTTTTAGCAGAAATGCGTTCTCTTGTTCCGTCGTTGTTCGTGTTTTTATTCTAGCATGTTGCCACTTGTACACTTAAATAGTTGGTTTTTAATAAATGTGGCATGCTTCAATGGAGGTCCCCCCGGGTCATAAAAGGTGCTCTAAGTCTGGCGAGCAGACCCGGGACGGGTCTTAAAAAACCGAGTGATTGCAACGCAATTCCCAAAACGATCGCAATAGCCCATTGTATTGCTCCTGTGCAACGTTAATAAGACTTACCTACCAAAAACACTCGCTGATTCCAAAGAACGAAAAAGTCGTTACGTGATTGTCTAATTCGCCCATATTCGTAGAGTAAAAGTGAAAAAGTTACAATTGGAACAATTATTTATTTAAAGGAAATCAGATGTAAGGCATCGATCTGTTGTAAAATTTTCTGCAGATTTCAAATCCGTTAAAATTTTTAATCTGTCTTTAATGCTCCCGATTTTACAGAAAAGAACGTAACAGTGCCAGTCAAAGGTTTTATTTAATTTTCTTCCCTTCTCTGGAATCGTTTGTGCATATCAAATGAATATGTGATCTCTTTCAATCACGAAGAGCACATTCTTATTTGAAAAAACAAAAGTTGCAATTTGAAAATTATTTTTCAAGATAATCACATTTTCAGGTAACGATCCGATTTTAGGTTTTTCTAACACTTCAAATCCGTTAAAATTTTTACTCTATCTTTAACGAGATGGGAAAAAGAAATACAGAACTCCAATTAAAACTGTTTATTTGTTTTGTTCATTCGCTGAAATCGTTGATCGGAAAATGAAAGGGACAAAATTAATTTCGAATCTGATCTCTTTATACAATAGCTATTCTAAAGAAATCAATAATAATTAAATACTAACAAATTAAAACATTTTCGAGATTAAATTTAAAATTCGGGCTGGACACAAAATTAGCAAAACTTTAGGACTACCTGGGCGCCAATTTTCATTATTGTGAAGTCCTCCATAGATCGTCAGGACGAACTGCTGATCGTAGATAAGATAATCTCGCACTAAAATACTAAGATTACGCTTCACAAAGATACTTAATTTCGTAATTTTTTAATTAACGTCGAACTAGAGCAACACTATGGGCTGTTAACGAGGTTCCGAAATCAATCTCCTAAGAGAAAGATCCGTGAACAACACCACGTCATTTTTAACCACGGTCAGATGACGAGGCAACACCTGAGCATCGCAAACATAATTAAATGCAACAGCGTAACAATTAAAAATCAAAGCTGAAACAAAGTTTTCTTTCATCTGACCCACTCTTAAACTTTTTTCGAAATATTATGTAGTTTTTATGTGTACAGTATCAAAAATAAAATTTCAAAATTGAAGGAGATAGTACTTTTTAGTTGCATCCAATATTTAAAAAAAGAATGCACCCTAAGACAAATTAACTCTTTCTAATTCCTCTTGCATTAGAAAGTCCGTTAGAATCCATCGTCTTCTCTCCTCTGCTGCGCATGATTCAGTAATTATATTTCAGTATATATTCAATCCCACACTCCCACATGGATTGTGTCCAACCAGCGTAAAATTTCGAATTACGTTTGCGCTCTACAAAAAGTCACATAAAGCAATTAGTTTGTCCATATACCTTTCCCAGAGTTCTACTTTTGCGGTCTACCTGACTATCCCCCCTTTAAAATAGAGCGTCCAAGACAAATGGATTCTTCCATGCACAGGTAGCATGCTTCGAAGAATTCCTTGTAGGGTTAAGGGATTTGACAGGGGATTGTCCCATTACATCAAGGTGTGGTCAGATTCCCCGAGCCACCATTGGCTGAGATCCGCAGGAGGGGTGTCAAGCTTCTCCAGGAGTTAGACCTGTTCCGAAAGCTTAGCATCTGTTTTCAAGCAACAGAATAATCGCCTACCATTATTCAGTCAACTCTTGAAAAAAATGGCCTCTTTCATTCACCGGCCCGCACATGATTGGAAAAGATCCGAAGACATGTTCGGAAATCCAAATATGACGAAATTTTTCGTATCTTTGTTCGAAAGGCACCCCTGCCTTTACGACCCGGGGCATAAAGATTTCAACCACGGGGGCCGACGGACCTTGGCACTGTGGAGCATGTCCCATCAAATGACTTCTGTTTGGAATGTCTACATAGGCCCGGACGATGTAAACGCAAAGATTCATGTACTGCGTAGTAGATACGAGAAGGAACTCTACGAAGCACAGCGTACACTGCCCAATCATTTTAAAACCAGCCTGTACTGGTATAGGTCGGCGGACCGATTCCTTAGGAACGTTATCAAGGTAAGATTGTCTTTCTTTTTGACCATTTCTACCTTGTAATATTCGAGGCCGGGCAGAGGGACTAACTTTCCTCACACGACCAGTGATCTTTTACAACTTACCAATTGACCCCACATAGCATCTGAGTTAGAATGCTTGTACCTGTTGATGGCGAAGTGTTACTCCGTTTCATATCTTATTCCAATACATTTGTAACGCGACCCCAGAATGCCTAAAAGACCTCTCTTCTCTCCATCGTTTCTTTTCACGCTTGATTGTGCCTGTATTGCATTTGGCGCAGACTGGCCAAATAAGGTCCTTGAGCCGTAAATTCATACCATTTCCTTGCTAAAAAGCGATTCGGTATTTTTTGACGATTGAACTATTATTTTTCATATTTTCGTTTCTGTGCTGATTTCAATCTTTCAGATTTCTTATTGCTTTCTGTCATAAGACTTCTAAATGTATCGATCGGTATCGAACACTTCTGTGCCGATTAAGCAATATTATACGGGTCCATAGCTCAACCCAAGCACATTTTGATACAGCCGGTTTTCTTATCTCTCCGGCAAACGGAAGAGGTACTCGGTACGTTCGGAGTACGACTAGCGTAGGCCGCAGAGATAGACGAATTTGAGCTCTCGTATTCTAGCCACGACATATGAATTGCACGATACCACTTTAAAATTTCAATCTTTGTATTTGTATCTACTAGGGTATCAGAGATTGCTATCGGTACTGAATGCGTTTTCGATTTTTCCAGGTGCCTATCGGGTTGGCTGAGAACAGCGATTCCACGAAGGACCAGGAAGAGGCCTCATACAACGACGACGTCCGTGTAAAGTTTCTCAAACCCTGTGAAGACTCCTGCTGCAGTCCACTGTCCGTAAAGCGGAAGAGGTGTTCGATATATTCGGAGGACGATTCCGATGGAACCCCAGGGAAGGTGATCGCCACCGCTGCAGAGGAGGACGAGTTGGAGCTCTTTGCATGCCCTCCAGATGAACAAGTTGCCAACGATACAGGCTCTGGATCTGCAAGCCGAAATTCAGAAAGTCAACACAGCGAAAACAATAGCGGTAAGTGGGTTTTGTTGTGGTCTTGAATTGTTGGGATTTCTAGTTTTAAGCGGTGCATGTTCGATTCCTGTTACGTTCAGTCTTCCCTGGGTGTATTTCTTTTTTCAGTAGCAATAACATTTATTGTGTGTGCATGTCTCTTACTTTATATTGCCCAGAAACAAAAGTGTATTTAGTGTTCTGCAACACAACTCCAAGCAATTGAAATTGTTCTGCAGACATTTTGTCCGAATTTTGAAAACTGGTGTCAAATCGAAAACGGACGTAAAAAATAATTATCGGCTAAATGTGTATTACATATTTATAATAAAACATCAAAAAAAATTAGTTAACTTTATTACTTAAAAACCAAGGCATACTTTCAGAATTTGGAATTCTGTCGATAACTTTTGAAGTTAAATATTTTGTCATTAAGATGTGTTATTTATAAAGTGTTTGTGGTAATTTGGGGCAATGTAGGGAGGTTTTTCTTCCGTAGCTAGGGAAGAAAAAATTGGCAAGAAGCGCGATTTGCACTGCAGAACTTCGTAATTTATGACTAAAAAATAAATCGGCCAAAACTTTGCAGAATAAATTTACCTTATTTTATCAAAGACTTTGTTTTGCGACGAAAGGCGCACTTTCTGCTCCCAGATCTGGGATTCGTGAAGCCTGTATACATCAAAAATATACCCCGAAGGGTTCGGGCCTCAAGGACGCACCTATTTCGCGGGTATACCGGCTTCACGAACTCGAGGTGCCCTAGCGATAGGTGTTTCCCTTGTGGTTTACTAAATTTGGTAAACATAGGGTCGTGACCCCTGTTTGGCCAAACGATCTTTATCTTTTTTCTCTCCATCCTTTCTTTATACGATTACGTACTTGATATCGTCTTTGTGTTTGGCGCAGACTGGCCGAAAGCAGCCATTGTGCCATAAAACTCATAACTGCCGTTACTTTCGAGAAGAAAGAATTGACCCGCATATCCGGAAGGACTGTAGACGGACCTCCGAATCCAACCCGGAGGACCGAAAGTGACGTACCATTGAAAAGAACGCAACAACCCATTTTTTCCAATGCAAAATCGATTGGGGACGTAATGTATTTTTGAAATTTTTCAACTTCATTCATCCTCTTCTTCCAACAATTGCTATTGTCTGGAACGGGTCACGGCGCCCAATTCTTGTCGTTTCCTCCCGATTAGTGTGGGGTGTAGCCACGAGCGTCCGGTAACCTCAGTCGGGTTTGTAGACAGGAATTTCTCAACCCCACCCTGTTCTTCTTTTTCGGAATGGTGCACAGTGTGTCATTTTTGCATTCCCTCTTCAGAGGCCCTTTTCACTCGTTTCCCTTTCCGTTTTCCGGGAGTGTACGCCTCTAATAACATCTGCAACTCTTACGGAGTCACAATCCCACATGTGTTTAACCCCTTTTTGGATCTTGGAACCGTTAGAAAGTGATATGTGTCACAAACAAGGGCAAGAAAGTAGGGTTGCAAAAAAAGTCGGCACCAACTGTAACTCACGTGTTTTTTTTTTTTTTTTTTGGGGGGGGGGTCGTCAGCTCCCCTCTTATGACGTGTCTTTTGCTCTCGAAAGCACGATTCCCAGAATCTCTTGACACATCACAGCAACATCGAGTAGAAAAACCTGAAAAAATTAAGAGAGAAAAAAACAGTACATGTCCAAAGCATAAGTCTTAAGACCAGGTCTGCATGTAATCAGCAGCTGTGGAAGTCGAATTTCGTCCATCATGACTTAAAACTTTTTCCATATCATAACGATTCTTAGTCTTGACCTTGACAATCCGGTAGACTAGTTTGTAGAGGGGTGCCACTTTTCTTCTTTTGTCGAAACTTATATAATTCTCTTCCTGCATTTTATATATGTTCCCCCAGCTTCCTCTCTGGTGTCGTTTCGATCCTCCATCATTGCTTTCATGGATTCCTCCTCCAATATTTCCTTTAAATTTAAATCAGATTTGTATTTTAATTTTATTCCTGTTTAAAGCTCAAAAGGGGTAAATTTTGCACTCCTTGATACAGTACTATTAATTATTTTTCCACCGAGGCGACATGTTTGAAGCATCTAGTTGGGTTCGTTATCCAGAGTTTTCATAAAATCGGTATTAAAATGTTATGCATTTCTTCAATATGTCCATTTCCGCGAGGAATCCCGGTAGCTACTTTGCTATGCTTAATACTCGCATCTTGACTCTTTTGAGTTAAAAGCTGAACCTCTGTCCGTTATTATCCTGGATAGATTTCCAAATGTGACTTGTTTTGATCTAAATTTACATTGCCTCTATTATTATTTATTATTATTATTATTATTTATTTATTATTGTTATTATTTATTATATTATTATTATTACTATTATTGTTATTATTTATTATATTATTATTATTACTATTATTGTTATTATTTATTATATTATTATTATTATTATTATTATATTACTATTATTATTATTATTTATTATTATATTACTATTATTAATATTATTATTATATTATTATTATTATTATTTATTATATTATTATTATTTATATTATATATTATTTATAATTATATTGTATCTATTGCCTCTTGAGTAGATGTCGATTTGAAAAGATAAAACCAAGGATAAAACTTGGTAAAAACGTTAACTACTGTAAAAATGTGTTGATAGTTCTTATTGGAATAGGGCATAGGCCCAATGAAATCTGAGTGATATGTACTTAAAGGTACATTTTCTTTTGGAATGTGCTTAAGGAATAAAGTATTCCGAAAAAAGTGGAGTTTTTCGGATCAAAATCTAATAGTGAGGAAAAGTTGCCTTTGGTAAACAGACTCAGAAAGAAAATGTTTTTTTGAATTCCACCAATATTTCACCCTTGCGCATCAAGGTCAGTTTCGAAAATTTTACCTTTTTTACCCATTTTTCCATGTTTAAAAACATTGCTTCTGAGATTTATATTTTGTTATAGTCTGTCAATATATGATATATAAGCACCAACAATTATTTGCAATAATTCTGATATTCGAAGTGGAAGGGGAAATAAGAGGGGGGGGGGCTATTTCACCCAAAAGTACATTTACACCATTACTGCCGTAAGGTTCAATTGGCCAGAACGTGGTACATCGTTAGCACACCCCTCCCACATATTTTATGAACTGTGCAATGAGCAGGTCTTAACTCATTAAAATGACTCTGAACTCACGACGTGAAGGTGGCTGAACGTTGAGTTCCAATCTTTGCTCTTCTCAACCATCGGAAATTTTATTTTTGCACATAAATATTTATTTGTGTTTCTTTGTTGTCACAAGATAAAATTCTCTCTTGCGGGTAAATTTAGGCAAAATATTTCTGGAGTTTTCAAGTTTTGGAGGAGCTGGCAAAGTTGTCTGGACAGAAGTGGATCGAATCAAACCATCCCTGGTTCTTGGGCCACAAACCTTCTTTGCTACCGCTTGTGTGTGACAAGGGAAATGACGCACGTACATATCTGGTACAACACACGATTTAATAAGTGCACTAATAAAATATATGGTGACATTACGAAAGAGAGGCGGGGGAGACAATTCGCAAGAGTTCCAGTCAAAAAGTTGTCGAGCCTTTAAATTGCGCCGCAAGCCAAGCTCCCTTACATGCTTTCTTTCGTCAAACACCATTGCTAGGAGCAAGTTTTCTGGATGGGCAAAATATCCATTGCGTTCTATCACTCGATTTATTACCTGTAGCAGATTTTCAGGTAAGTAACTTGATTCAGGTAAGTTGCTTGTATTGCCTGGAAAACATGTTTTGGTTCATCTATGAAAAAATTTTCCTTCTTAAATAAATGGAATATAGAACTTCAAAAAAGGAATGTAATTATCTGTTTACGTTCAAGTGGGGGTTCTTGTGAGGAAATATAGAATCTGAGGATCTTGGCAGCCGTCAACCACCTGAAAATAGAGGCCCAGGGTCAGAGACGGCAAGGTCTGGTGGACAGAATCCCATATGAATAGCTCGAGAAATATTTAGAAGATACTTTTGATCTGTACTGCGAACTGCTTCATCAAGAAGGGGAACTTCACACTCTATGCTTTCAAACACAACAATTTGTAAATTTTCGCAGTCACGAAGTGTCTTGCCAATTTGACCGGAAAATGTGTTTGTCCTGTAGTTTCCAAATCCAAATACTCAGACATATGCCTGATTGGCTATTCATTGAAATGCAAAAGACCGACAGAGATCAACTTTTCTGCCTCGGAATATTCTTAGTTGATTGACTGGAACTGACTCTCCAACCTCCTTCGTAATATCAGCACATATTTTATCAGTGCACTCATTAAATCGGGAGCTGTACCAGATTGGTAAATACGCCATTTCCCTTGTCTTACACAAGCGGTAGAGCGGTGTGTTAGACTTGTAACAGAGGTTGTAAAGAAGGTTTGCGACCCAGAAACCAGGGATGGTTTGATTCCATCCACTCTTCTGTCCAGAAATATTTTGCCTAAATTTACCCATAGCAGAGAATTTTATCTAGTAACAACAAAGAAACTCAAATTAATACTTCTGTGCAAAAAAAAAACCATCTTGCCGATTGTTGCGAAGGGCGAGAGTGGAACTCTGCGTGCAGCCACCTTCACGTGGTGAATACTGAGTCATTTTAATGAGCTCAGAGTTTCTCATTGCACAATTCATAATACGTGTGGGAAGGGTGCACACACGATGTCCCACGATCTGGCCAATAGGTCCTTACGGCAGTAATGGTCTAAATGTAATTTTGGGTGAAATAATCCCCCCTCTCCTCCACCCCTTGACTTCGAATATCAGAATTATAGCAAATGATTAGTTAGTGCTTATATCGTATATTGACAGACTACAGTAAAACATTGCTTTTGATATTGATATTTTAAAAATATGGGTAAAAATGGTAAAATTTTCGAAATTTTGACCTTGATGCGCAAGGGTAAATATTGTTTGATTTCAATTTTTTTTTCTTTAGGCCTATATATTTATTATAAGCCGATATTTACCAAAGGCACATTTTCTGGACTATAAGATTTTGAACCGATAAACTTTACTTCTTTTGGTCCACTCTATTAAAGAAAACTTCACTTTTCCCACATTTCCTATCAGAAAGAACACACTCAAAACAATTGGCAATCACTTTCTATTCTTGACCTCATCTTTGGTATGTAAAATTCTTGTTTTAAACTTTCTTTCGTCTTAGCTGCAGCGTAATGTCCTACAGTGGATTTCTCGAACAATTTCCCTTTGTATTGCCTCTGGTATTATGAGCAATTCTCTTCCCTTATCTTTTTTGTATAGAACCCATTTCTCACAATGTGTTCACCATCGTCTCGAAACTCAACCAAAGATTTTAAATTTTAAGGAATTCGTCTTGATTTTGAGCGTCGGCTATTTTAGTTGTCATTTCACATGCGAACGAGTGATAACAAGCACCGCGTTTTGACCAAGAGCGTCGACGTGCGTCATTTGTTTTCCTGACCCATGAACGATATTGTAGTCAAATTATACTAACTGTAAAGCCCACCTTGCAACTTTTAGGGTAAGATCCTTCTTACTCATGGTTTGCTGAAAAGCAGAACAGTCAGTCACAATTTTAAAATTAGAACCCAGTAAAGAATGTCTAAATTTTTTTAAGGCTTCAATTACAGCCAAAACTTCTAACACATAACTGCTATATTTTTCTTGCTGTGGAGATGTTTTTCGACTAAAATAATGTATAGGGTAAAATTTATCGTCACTTCCCTGTTGTAACAACATTGCTCCCAATCCTTGGCTGCTAGCATCTGTATGCAGTTCTAGGACTGAACCCTGTTGATGGATGTGCAAAACTGGTTTCTTGGTTAAAATACCTTTAAGCTTTTGACAACCTTCCTCTTGTTCATTTTCAAATTTAAACTCGATGCTTTTCCTCAATAAATCACTAGGTGGTTTTGCAATTTTTGAACATTCGGGTACTTTTTGGGTCAATTGGAGGATAAACCGCCATGACACTATAATTTTTGACGTACCGCGAGTAATATCCACAAATCCCTAAGGAATCTCTAATTTATGTATGGTAACGGGGGTAGGACATTTCCGAATCTTAGCTTTGCTGGGAGACCTTCTTCCTGACCCAACATCATGACCTGAAAACTTCACGTGGTCCTGAGCGACATTTAGTAGGCTTCACTATCAATTTTGCCTCTCCTAGCTGTCTTAACAACCTTCTCACATCCTGTACATGCTTTTCCCACTATGAAGAAAAAATAGCGATGTAATCAATGTACGGGCCCTTCCAAAACCTGGGCCATCCATTTACAAAAGTAAAATGGCGCGTTGATCAGCCCGAACCATTTTTTTCGGGAGATATACACCAAAAAGAGTTACAAAAGCTGCATATTTCTCTGCTTTCCCATATAGTAGTATCTGAAAATACCCTTTTGTCAAATCCATTATTTTATAAAAGGAGCAGCGCTCTCTTTTTCCACTACCCCCTCCTCTATATTGGGTAAGGGAAAAAACTCAGTCCTTCTCATGTCATTCAATCGACGATAGTCCATACAGGGTCTAGTGTCTTTACATAGGTTTTCCATCAATATCATAGGCGATGCATAATACGATTGCCCAATTTCAATCACCCAATGCTCCAACAACATTTTTTTTCTACCCTTAAAATTTCTACAAAATGTATGTTACGGGGGAGAAGGTGTTTACGACGAAAACGCTTTCTCGTGCCCCTGTAACATTTTAGCAAAATGATCTACCTGTTCGGTATTTGCCCTCTCTTCTAATGTACTTCCTTGGATAATTTATTGCAAAACAAATAGTGTGGGGTTGGATGATGTGTACGGGATATCAACCTCTTGCTCAATCTCTCAGTCCGTCATCCATACTAAAATGAATACTCAGCTCGCTTATGACATGGCTTCATCAGATTAACGTGATAAATAGTTTTGTCCCTTTTTTCGGAAAAATCTATCAAGTAGTTGGTTTCCGAAATCCGACTCATCACCGTGCCAGGTTCTATCCAAGTTAATTTTATTCGGTCTAGACGTAGCCAAAACCAACACTTTATGCTGTGCTTTAAAAACTCTGGACATCGCATTTTTTTCACACTGTGTCTTGTCACACTACCCCATTTTGATCCGACTCTTTCTGTGCAAACCAATTTTCGTATACAATCGTTTGGGGTTCTCAAATTTTTCCTGTGAACTAACTCGGTGGAACTAAAACCTGTGCTTTTGTGAGTCCCTGTACGTAAAGCAAACAAAGCTGCCGGCAGATTACACTTCCAATCTTCTCCCGTTTCTACGCAGTGTGCCTACAAAACCCGTTTTACTGAAGAATGGAACCTTTCCACAGGGTTATTATTCTGAGAATGAAACATGGAGCTATGCTTAATTTTTATGCCAAATCTAAAATATCCGTCAGTAAGAAAGTTTGTGAAAAAAACGTGATCAGAGCAGTTATCAAACTAGTTCACGAAATATCCTCATCCAAGTGGCATCTGGATACTTCGATGCCAAGACAGATCGTAGTAATTAAATATCGGTTGTTCTTGTTACGAAGCGGAAGAGGACAGACTTCATCAATGTTAATTTTCGAGAAGACTTCCGAGATTATTGGCACCAATTTCATTATCCACGTTTTTTCCTACTTTTCGACAGGAATCGCATGGTCTTACAAAACTCTCGATGTCCTTATAGCAATTTGACCAAAAACAATAACACAGCATCCTATTTTTGGTTTTTGTTGTACCTAAATGTCCCGAAATTTCATCTCTCATAACAAAAAGCCATAATCCTTTCTCTATACCAGTGATTTTCAACCTGTGGGCGCCCCCCCCCTAGGGGTCGCGAGCACACTAGAGGGGGGGGGCGAGAATATCCAAAAGAAAATATTATTTAAAAAAATTGATTAACTGATTTAAAGAAAAAGCACACATACACATAGAAAACAAAATACATTTCGACATATTTAATAATTAACTTATTGAAGTAAAACAACTTCTAAATAAAAACTTACTTAATCAAAACATACCAAATTAAAAATAAATTTAATAATTATTAGTCACTTCCTTGGGCCTGTCTTGCCGAGCAAAGTTTTTCGAAGGAAGGCTTAATATTAGAAATAGCCACTCTCAGTTATGTTTCTATATTTCTATTAGGAAAATACTTCAGCCTTGTAAATTTTAGTACAATCATTCACACTTGCAAACATTGTTAGGTTTTTTTTTGTTTAAATTTTTCTGCTCCACAATTCCAATTTTCTACAAAAGGCATTAACTTTATCACTCGTATCCAACATTGGATACCGATCTACAAACTAATTTGCCCGTTTTTCTACAAATTCTCTCTTTTGGGTTCGTACTTCGCTTCCAGTATTTTATTAATGATTCGCATCCCCTTTTGCTCGCTTTCAAACACCTCAGGGTGGTAGCAGAACTGGGAAATTAGGGAATTCTCAGGGAACTTTTTAATTCTGGAAACATCAGTGAAATCTCGGGGCAAATTTCCAAATTTGACAAAACAAATCGGGGAACTTTTAAAATATTGATACTTTAAATAGAGACATCATTTGTTCTATTTAGAGATGCGCGATTACGAGTACTTTTGAGAATCTAATAATTCGTTTTCGCTGAAATTGTAATTCGAAAAAAGGACATTGATTCGTAATTTTCGAACTCCGCGAAAACCGCCGCCGCGGTTTTCTCGGCTGTAGCGTCTTGTCACCCTGAGGCTAGCGATACAATTTGTGGTATACAATTTGAAATTTGTGTAAATAATAATGTTTTTATTGTAAATTAAATTAAATATATTTTTTGCTTGCAATTACATTTTTGTAGATTTTTTCGGTACATCTTCTGTCTACCTTTATAGCGGTGGTAACGGAACTATTTCAAATGCACCAATGAAATCAAGCGTCAGTTTAACGGATTCTGAAAGAACTTTCTAAAATATTCGAAATGAAAATTTAAACTTTCCGCTTGCCGGGATTGCCATAAAAATTGTAATACATATGGGTTGCCTTAACCTGCCAATCTCGCTACTCTAAGTGCACCAAAAGAAAGCGTCAAAACCATTGCCGCCTATATAAACGTAGACTGAAGCTGTGCTATTTTTTTATGTATAATTGCATTTGATTTTGATGTATAGTAGTATAATGTTGGGTCATGTGTAAAAAATTTATAATCAAAATGTTTTGCATTTTTTCTACAGTTTTTTCCAATTGCTATTATAAGAGTTCCATTAAGCATTCCATCACTAACAATAAAAATTAAATCACCTGAAGAGAAAAAATGCAAAATATTTGTGGAAAATCATCCTTTTACCCCACCTGACCCTAAATATTTAAAATTATTGCCGCTTGGATACTGTATATCGATACCAATAAGTGATCATGGCATTTCTTAAAGAAATTGTAAAATCAGGGAAATTTTTGTGACATTATCAAGGTGATCATGGTAATATGAGGGAACTTTTTTTGAGGATTTTGTTGCCATCCTGCACCGGTGATGGGATCTCATCAGATGTTGAGTTTTTCTTTTTGCCCATTTCTCCACGCGGTAACAAAATCCCTTCAGTCTTCATAAATTAAGTTACATTTGATAAAATCCTAGTTGCATGATGCTGAATATTCAAGATATACCCTTACTACAAAAATAATTTTAGATATTATTAGATTATTAATAATTATAGATAGAAAACACGTATTTTCCAAAAATTAACAGCATTTATTTACGGATGGCATTTATTTCTTAGAATCTTCGTCGCACGACTTGTGATCGAATCGGTGGAAAGCACGTCATCTGAGAATGACGCCGCTGAAATCGTAGCGGAGGACGACTGAGCAAAGAAGTATCGACGAATATGGAAGTTCTGGCTCGCAACTGCAATTTTAAACTGTGAGTGATACCGGGTAAATTCGAATGACCAGTTCTTATGTGTAGACATTTTTCTCTTTTTGCAGTCATGTTTTGATGTATTTTGTTTTTGTGTGTAAATAAAGATTGGTCACAAATGTGCTTTGATTTATTGCATTGCATGTTTATTTCACGATGTCTTCTATAAACCTGAGAACCAATATACCTAAAACGAACATTAACTTATCAGTAAAAATAGAAGATGAATCACAAATTTTCTTCAACATTCCAGAGGTCGCTCGTATGTGGGAGATGCACTCGCGTTAATTTTAGTTATGTATTTTTAGACCAAAAAGCGCTATGAATGCTAGCTTTTGGCTACATCCTCCCGCTCACTAAGAATTACTTTGTAATAATTTTAAATTTGAGGTGTTAATAGGTCTACTGCAGATTAGTCATTTACCTTTAACAGATACACGTGACCGTTAAGGTAAGTTTTTATCTATTGTTTGTTAGTTACGAGAAATCTCATGTCATTTATTACTTTTTATTATGTTACTTAAATGTAAATACAGTAGAACTCCAATTATCCGAACCCCATTGGGATAATCAAAAATCGGATAATTGGATTTTTTCCAAAAAAGGGTCTAGTATGTATTTTAATTAATTTCTGCAGGTATGTATGTTTGTTGAAAATGGGAGAAAAAACTTTTTTTTATAGAAAAAGAGCTTTTAATCAATTAAATGAAAAGGCAACACTTTTGAATGTTAAGCGTACTTACAAGTGCTGTACATTAGTGCAATATGTACGTACCGTACTGTAAATGAAAGTCACTGCTTGCTGAACATCTCGGTCAAAGTAAACTGTTTGACTGTCTTCATCTGTTTTCTGGCAACCAAGTCGCGCATATGCTTGACAATGAGAAGTTGCACGTGGTCACACTCGGGCTGACGCTCCATCCACTTCAACGCAGTTTAAGGGCCGGCAAATGCTTCACTATAGCAGATGGTCACGTGTCTGCTTCAACTTCGACATTAAGGTTATCTTCTTCCTCGACACTTTCTTCTCACACTTTCAATAAATTCATCATCATTTAGAATTTGAAACCCAGAAACATTATTTTGCAAATCGCAATACGTTTCCGTCTTAATTTTTTTTCTGAAATTCTGAAAGCGATTAGGATATTCAGCGATTCGGATAGTCGGAGTTCGGATAGTTGGAGTTCTACTGTAATTCATTAACTATATCGACAGTTTCATTCCTTTAATTTTCATATCATTTATACAATTTGGGCATTGAAATTGTTTTAATGCCTTATATTTACATTATTTCTATTATTCGCCAAACAAACCACTCGTAAAGAATAATAGGGTTGCAACAGAAGTCCGAACCGGAATAAATTGACGCATGCGCAATTGCTATGATTCTTACACCCGTGAGATGGTCGTAGATTTAAAGCCAATCTGGCCCGGGTTCTCACTGAACTATCACCACACGTATACTTCTGGTGTTTGCAAGTCTGCATTTTTCTCGCGGAGTCTACAAGGTAATGCAGGCAATGATAACTTGCCTCCAAGTCGAGGGTGATCTGAATACTAGATGTGGGAGCGTGAGATCGACCTGTACAACACCTTTCCTTCACAAAAATCTTTCTCAAAGATGGAACGCTTTGGTACATATACGCTCTGGTTATCACTGGAGTGTCCAGCACACAACACCCATTCACCACGTCAAAATTGCACATCACTTATAATAACCATAGCTGGAACCTGTGATTCAACAGTATACACAATGCACACGCAATAGATTAAGCTACTCGAAGTTTTAAGTTATAAAACGAAGTAGTTTCAGGATTCCCACTCTATTTCAAAAAAAAAAATTCCTTGACTTTTCCAGACACATTTTTATAAAATTCTATGTTATACTTTCGCAATGCACGACATTTTTTAGGTGAAAAGCCAAGAAATAATTTAGCATTCAATAGCCTATAATAAAAACCAATTTAATAGAAGTGATACGAAATTATATGTTTCGTATTGGCTACTTTTCTCCAAAGGATATGAGAAGCCATGATCAATCATTTTCCAGGTCATTAAAATTATAATCTTTAGGCTTATTACTTTTAAAACATCAGGTCTCTAGAAATTGAAACAAGAAAGTACACTGCAATAGGAACTTGCGTAGAAACTGTATTCAGTATTGTCAGATGTGAGAGCAGAATAGATTATTTTGCCTTCATTTTCAGTAGAAAAAATTTCGTTTTGCTTCTTGGTCACTAATGTTTGCTATACAGAAGTTACATACACATTCCGCGTCTAAGCATTTCGGCACATTCACGAATATTCTTAGAACAGTGTTTCTCAACCTTTCATTATTCGCGGCCCAGTTTTCAATCATAATTTTTATCGCCCCCCCCCTGCATACAATAAAATGTATGCAACAATAATATATATTGAGTATTTTTATTTCTGTTTATGAATTATTTTTAACTAACTGCCAAAACAAGAGTAAAACCGAGCCAACGTTGGCGAGAAACCACATCTGGCATTTTGCCAAGCGGTCGATGAACAGATGAAGCGAATGGAAGCGGGGAAAATTTAAATATTATATTTGAAATGAAAGCCAAACAGGGAGATAACGTTAAAAGAATATGAAAGTATAAAAATTCGTTAATGAAAGTTAACCTAGACTAGGTGAGATAAATTTAGAAACTGGGAATACTTTTTTTTTTAATAATAAAAGAAATAAAACAGAAGCATGACTAAAGAAAAGAGAAAAAATAAGTAATATGGTTTGTGGAAGCCGTCTCGAGCATGGGCAGAGCAAATGTTTTCTCATAGGAGGAAGGAAAATGCTCGATAACGCAAGTTTCAATTCTCATTCGAGTCGATCGCTATCAAATCTATCGTATGTTATACATGTTTTCCTGTTAATTGCAATCACCATATTAAATATTCACGGCAGCAGATTTATGCAGAACAATGGATAATTTTTTAAGCGGGCGTAAACGAATATTAGACGATAGTCAAGCATCAACAAGTACACAGACAAGCTAGGTTCCGAAAATAAAATCAAGAAAATATTCTCAAGAATACTTAAATTTGGGGTTTACCATTACTGAAGTAAATGAAGAAGAAAGCCCGCTGTGAATCATTTGCTCAAAAATGCTGGCCGCGGACAGCATGAAACCTAATAAACTTAAACGACATTTGGAAACGCTTCATAGTGAGTACGTCAACAAACCCAGATAATTCTTAGAATAAAAATTAAAATCATATGAAAAGCAAAAATCATTTTTTAAAGAAACTTTGTGAATAAAAAATCTTTAATTGTATCCTACAAAGTTTCATATAAAATAGCCAGAAGTAAAAAACCTCACACCGTTGGTGAAGAGCTTATTTTGCCAGCAGCAGTTGAGATTATAGAAACTACGTTTGGAGATAATTTTTAAAAACAATTGCAGTCCATACCTTTTTTAAATGATACTGTTGCTCGTCGAATTGGTGATATAGCTGAAGACGTAAAGTGTCAGCTTTACTCGAAGTAGCGGGACAAATTGTTTTCAGTACAGCTTGATGAAGCAACAGATAGTAATAAAGATGCTCATTTCCTTGTCTATATACGATTTTGTGATAATATGTCAGTAGTAGAAGAACTACTTTTCTGCAAACCGATAGAATTCAAAGCAACAGCGCTCGCATTATTTGCTATTTTAAATGATTTTATGAACGAGGCAAACATAAAATGGAAAAATTGCGTCGGAATATGCACCAATGGTACTCGTTCAATGTCCGAAAGATTATAAAGTATACAAGCACTTGTAAAACAAAAATCGCCTCAATGCGTCTAGCCACATTGCATGATCCACAGAGAAGCTTAGGCTTCCAAAGAAATTATTCCTGGTCTGAATATTGTGTTAACTACAGTTGTAGCGGTTGTAAATTATATCAAAATGAGACCCCTTAAATCAAGAATCTTTTCTGCACTTTGTAAAGACATGGGTGCAATGCATTCAGCTTTACTATTTTATTGCGAGGCAAGAAGGCATGTAAAAGTTGTTTTTGTAACCATTGAAAATCATTTAGCCATGCTTTCAAAGAATTTTAAAAAGTATTTTCTTGTTGACGACAAACTGATAGCAAGTTACGAGTGGGTTAGGGATCCATTTCATAAGACTCCCGAAGGATCCAATTGATGAGGAAGAAAAATTCATAGACTTCACGACAAGTGGGGAAACCAAAAGACAATTTAGTAATAAATCACTATTTGAATTTTGATCAGGAGTAGAGGATTATATATATATATATATATATATATATATATATATATATATTTCTGCACTAAAAACAAGGGCATTTCGCATTCTATAACCATTTTCAACATCCTACCTTTGTGAAACTGGATTTTCTCCTGTGGCTTCTTTGAAGACAAAAGATAGATCTCGGCTAAATATAGAAACAGAACCGAGAGTGACTATTTCTAATATTAAGCCTTCCTTCTAAAAACTTTGCTCGGCAAGACAGGCCCAAGGAAGTCACTAATAATTATTAAATTTGTTTTTAATTTGGTAGAATAGCTTAGTAAGTAGTAGAATAACTTTTTATCTTGGATATTCTCACGTACCCCCTCTAGTGTGCTTGTGCCCCTCTAGGGGGGCGCGCCCCACAGGTTGAGAATCACTGTCTTAGAATATTACCAATATAAATATTTTAAATTAAAAAAAAAACCTTATTATAAAACCTTAGGTATAAAAAATGACAAATCATTGGTTTCCGACTCAGTTAACAATGGTAGGTTCGGTACCGGACTGCGACCGCTTCACTTTTAGAAGAGAAACAGTCAAAATAAATGACACTTGAAACTTCGAAAAATCTGGTCCCAAATTTAGTTTTTATTATGAAAAACTATTTGAGGCTACGTATAACCATTATTACTGCAAATATTATAAAATTATTGCAGAGTTTTGTCATTAAATTTGAATTAAATAAAAATAATCATCCGAAATCGTGATCAAGATTCCAAACATCCCATACTTCGTTCTTTAAAAAAAATGGTATAAGTAGTTCAAACACAGTTTACCGTATTATATGAACGGTTCTATGTATACTCAATTTATCGCTGAAAGATGAACACTCAAAACATGAAATCTTTGGGGAAATATTCTCTATTGAATATTTTAACCTACGCTACATTAGTGAAGCGAATATTAAATAATTTTGTTTTTATTTCTGCATTGCGTTAAGTTTCAGACGTCTAACTCAACTGTGATTAATCGCTTGATTTATACAAAACAATACTGTAAATCTGTGCAATGGTGTAAAACGTATACGAAAAAAAAAATTGAATGCTAGAATTTAATTTATTTATAATTTGAAGAAAAACTACTTATTAGAAAAAAACTATAATTTAAAAATTTCAAAGCTTCCCATTTATACGGTAAATATTTGTTCCCTTAAACGTGTGTAAAAAAAGTTCAATCGAATGTTTTTCTATCCTTAGAACTGACGCAATGTTTGAAAGTCTTTCCAGTCATTCCGCTTCAAAAGGATTCTCTCCTGCTATCCCGAAACTGGAGGTAGCCCTTGGCTCTCCTATCTATCACTGTCAGCGGTCTTCTTTGATGATCCAGTCTAAATAGCCCACTGCTAAGATCCATTGGCCAAAGTAGTGGAAAGCACTCCTTTTGTCCAAACCCTGAACTCGCTTTTTTGGGGAGACGCTTTCGTCTACACAGGAACTCACATGCCGCCAAAAGGGTTAAGACGGTTTTCCAGGTTTTAGACGAAAATTTGTAATTTTCCTTGTTTTTTCCCTGATTGTTTAGGACAAAATTAAATTCCCTGACAATTTCAGGTTATCCCTGACATGTCGGAACCCTGAGTGTCCAAATCCAACATAGCATAGTCACTCTCATGGAACTACAAGTACCAATTAAAAAGAAATATACACGCTACTCAAAATGAAAAATTGTTAAGTGAAATGACATGTAAAACCACCAATTTTACTTTATTCACTGAAACAGGATTTGCAATTTTAATGTAAAAGTCTACAGAAAATCATGTTTATTAACCCTCTGAATGCCAAACCGCCCGAGACGGCCTTACATCCAGACGACCGCTGTCCGCCCGAACCGGCCTTAAACTAATCAGCGTATCTTCCCCTCTACCGGTGAGGAGGGTAATCATTCAACCGCACTTTACAAAAGGGTCTCGAAGATCGACCTGTCACCTTAAGCGATCATCAGGTGTCAGGGGGTCCTTTTCTAACTACACAAATCAGCTTCTTCATTCTGTCTGCGGATCGGATAAACTTCTGTGAGATATTTTGCTTTTAAAATGCCTGGGTAACGAAACACTCGGAAAAACGAGGGTGAAAATGATGATGAGTAAAAATAGATTTTTACGAATAAAGCACTATTTTCATATATCGGACAGGGAATCCAAACTTAAGAAGGAAAGTGAAAATTTCAATTTTACACAAAAAGTAGAACCATTACAAACATATTTGCGCAAAAATTTTTCCGAGCATTTTAAGCCGTACGCTCAGTTATCAGTTGACGAAGCACTCGTTAAATTTAAGGGACGTTTGGGCATTATACAATATATGCCCTTAAAACTCGCCAAACGAGGCATCAAAATTTGGATGCTGTGTACACCTTACTTAGGATACAAACTGTCCTTTGAAATGTACTGTGGGAAAAAAAACTACACCCCGAGATCAACAAATTGATTGGGATAAGATGTTATGATGCATCTAGTAAAAGACATAGCCCATAAAAGCCACACAATATACTTTGATTGCTTTTTCAGTAGCGTCATACTGATGAAAGATCTGCTAAAAATAGGAATATATTCTTGTGTTACTGTGATGGAAAACCGAAATATTTGCCCAAGAATTAAAAAATTTAAAGTTATAGGTTCCTCATGAAATCAAATGTTTTCAGTGCATAAACTCTCCGAGCATTCTATGTACAACTTGAGTAGACAAAAAACAGATACATCTTTTATCTACAAATGTTAAAAATGAGAGTTGTTTGGTTACCAGAAGGAAAGGATCAGAACAAAATTTAGTGCAGTCCCCCGTAGCTTTCGCGGATTATAATAAACATATGGGAGGAGTTGATTTGGCTGACCAACGAAGAAAATATTTTTCAGTAGTTAGGAAATCATCTAAATGGTGGTGGTATGTGTTTTCCTTTCTACTTGACACTGCCATTAGCAATGCCTACATTTTGCACAAAACAACCAACTCTCCACCGATAAAGCTATCATTTCAACTCTATGATTTCAAGTTAGAACTGATTGACGAGCTGGCAAAAGAAGGGTGTCGAAAAAGAAATATTTCATAATTTTCACCAACTCCTATTCACGCTCACAAGAAAAGAAAAATCGATGGACGCAAAAGGACTTGAGTCCGTTGTCGTAAGCTTGGACTTAAAACTATAAGCGGACGTTCCATTGAAAGCTCCTTTGAGTGTCATACTTGCAAAATGTGCTTGTGTCAGAATTGTTTTAAAGATGATTATGGTTTTAACCTTTTACAGACGGGGAGGTTTCAATCAGATTTCGCTTCAAGACGAGAGAAATGGAAAAGTAGCTCTCCCTCTTTTTTGCGCGCATCTGACCTTATCTTTACTACGGCCCCTGCGGTAATTGGTACCACGGGCGGTCCGTTCGTGTGTCCCTACATGGAGAGTTGAAAGGGGCACCTCTTCCAAACTCCCCAGTCCTTCTGAGAAATTTCCCTTTAATACTGCCAATGTTATCTTTCTCAAGAGCTTTCCAACACGCTACCGGTTTTTTACGCCCTTCAGCAAGGTTGATGATTTCATTGTCCCAGGGAGGGCACATCCTGTCAATTGGAATTTGGAGAATGAATACTTAGAATTTTGGAAAGTGACCTCGAAGCCTAATGGATCAAGAGACTGCTTTACAGCTGAGGCTACTGAATAAACCCGCGGTTAGTCGCGCATTGGTCATTTCCCCGCAAGTGCATGCTCTTTCTGTTGTATCTTCCCGTAATTTTTAAATAAAGAGGAATGACATTGTGTAGCTGACCTTCAAAGTGTCCTCTAGCACTTCCCCCTTTTTTGGTCACTTTCTTGTGAAATTCCTGGAAGTTATGGTATCCGAAAGGGAAGTTCGGTCAAACTGACCGCGGCGCGCCTACTGACGTTAGTCCAAATAGGAAGGAGAGTGCATATTCATTTCTCCACGTTTTTTTGGTGCTGGCTGGCTCGCAACACAAGAAATAAAAAAATGCAGCAAACATGTCGCGATTGTTACAAATATATTTGCAGGGAACACATGCACAAACAGTTTGTACTGAATGTTCTCAAATTGACAGAGCAGAATTGGAAATAGAGTAAAAAATATTTATAAATTCACACATATAAATTCATTTTTTTCTTAATCATAATTAAATATTTGTTATTATATAAAATTCATTACTAATTATTAAAAAAATTTTAATTGTTTAATTTTACATAAAAATATGTTTATTTGTTTACGTTATCTTCTCATACTTTTAAATTAATTTCTAGAATTTATGCATTTGCCACTTGATTGTCATCGCGATTTATGTTTAAAAATAACTTTTTAAATACTTTTTATTGATATGTATCCATAAAAGTGTTTGGTTATTCCAGAAACAGTTTCTATCTGTTATAAAAATTGTTCGGTCGAAAAGACCGGCGCGCCTACTCACGTTACAAAAAGTGGCGCGACTAACGCCGGGAAATTAGTCAACAAATTATTTAGAAATAACTGTTTTTTTGCTAATGGAGGAAAAATGGGAACAACTCCAGGGGTGTTGCTAATTTGTTTTCGTGGGCCCGGGGTAGATAAATGAAGTGGGGGCCCCTTTAACTACCTGGAATCTCACATTTTACATTACTATCCAAAATACATCTTTAACCATGCTGTATGTAAACCCGATTTGATCTCAACGTTCTACCCATAAACGTTCGTATTATCTATGTGCTACACAATAACTTGTGTGTGTTTGAAGTAAATAATAAAGTAGTGGATATAATAGTGAAGAAAAAAAAATGAAACATTAAATTGAAAGAAAAGTAAGTTTCTAATTTATATAAATTTTATATAAAATGCAGTACTATGTACAAAAGTTACCTAAAAGATTGTTTCCTTTACTGATAATGTCGGTAAGAATATTAAATAGATTAGAAAAATGCAACTTTCTTGCCTTCTCTTTTTCAACCAACATCGTACTTCTCAGATACGTTACAACATATATAAGCATCTTATATTGTTACTTAAAAAAATTTACAAGCCAGCAAATTTGGTTACATTACGATTAATGCGAAAATCGAGGTGGTACTGAACCCCTGGCAGAACTGACAAAGTTGCCATCATAGGTGCTACATTTTTGTTAATATTTCACCCCCTCTACGTAAACGACCTACGTGTCATTATATCTTCCTGCTATACAGATTTAGCAAATTTTATAATATATATAGGTTAACAAAGATGACGTATTCTTGAAAACTAATACAATAATTAATTATATTGATGAAAAATAAAATTTTAAAATAAAAGTATCTGAGAAAATTGAAGTAAATACTAAGAACCGAAGGATATAATTCCAATTAACGTCATACTAACGCTACACATAAGGCTATTGACGACTGTCCCGGATCGGCCCCTCTAGAATGCTCCTTTTTATAATAAATATCATGTCATATTGAATCATGGTTTGTTGACTGGGTCACACGTGAGTTGACTAACGACTCTCTAAACTTGCACACTTCATCAACGTGAGTACAATTTAGTCACGACTGATTTAACACACACCGGTCTCCTTTACACGACAGGAATGAAAGAATTTCTATAAACGACGTACTAGAAATACACACCAAGATCATTCCCACAAAATAGAGTCAAGAACTGTCATCAGACATGTTTTGAAATGCGATCATATGATGAGGTCATACTTGAGCTGACATCCCACTCTCCATAATTCCAAGGTACACCAACGTGAGGATATTTTAGCCAAACCGGATTTAACGTGGACCAGTCCTCTCTATAGGATGGATCTTTGGTCGACAGACTTCGGAGTCGCAACCTCACAGACCTACAACAGACGAGGATCAAACTCATTCATTCCTTCAGTTTTCTCGAGGCCGCGGTGGCCTGGTTCGCAGAGTGTCGGCTTAGCAACTGGAAGGTTTGTCAAGTGTACTGAGTGAATGCATGAGTTAGATCCTTGCCAATGGAAATATGCTTGCGGCCTTTTGAGGTTGCGACTCCGGCACCTGTCTACCGAAGATCCGTCGTGTAGAGAGGGCCGGTGCATGTTAAATCCGTCGTGTTTCAAATGTCCTCACGTTGGCGTGGTGTGAAGAATGAGATGCCAGCTGAGGTGTGCCCTCGGCATCTGACATTTGTTCAAAATTACATGGTAACAATTGTTCTCGGATCTTTCTTAAGGGAAAGATCCCGGGCCGTGGTCAATAGCACGAAGTGTCGCTCTAGTACTACGGTAATTGAAATTAACTCCTCCCGTCAGTTCTCTCGACAACCCTCGAGATACTGACCCTCCAGATAAAATGGTTGGGTATGAAAAAAGCCCGTAGTATTAATTTCAAATAAGTGTTGGCTTTGAGAAAAGCCGTTTTTTGGGAAGGGTTTTTTGGCTTTGAGAAAAGCCGTTTTTTTTGGGTGGGGGGTTTTGGCTTAGAGAAAAGCCGGTTTTTTTTGGCTTTGAGAAAAGCCGTTTGTTAGAAAAGCTTATGACAGAAAAATCATGACTTGGATGACTAAAAATTAGCTTTTGTGATAAGTTTCAAAGCAATTGATACAAAGACCGACATTGCATTCTTTGCATGAAACCGACGTTCTTTTGCGTAACCCATTTCTTCGACAAGCAACGCATCGCCTTTGAACTTTCTCCGAAACCGGCCAGTGATTGCTGGTTTGGGAGTCAGTTGCAATAGAAAATCGTTTGCTCAATTTGGGACTTGAAGTAAGCTGTAGAAGTGGATTTCTGGATGAAGTGAGCTGTGCATTATTTGAAAATGCTATCATTTGCTGTATTAAATTTAATCGGAAGTTTTTATGACAGATATTGGCATTTTTTATCTTAAAAAGTAAAAAAGCATTTAAAATGGCTAAATCTAACAAATGGAAGAACATTTTTTTTGTCTATTTCAGCGTTTTTCTACCAAATGTGTACGACTTGGCCATGCGATCGCTCAAATCCACATACCCCATGTGGGCGTTGTAACTTGCAATCATTAGGGGCTTATTGTCATCTTTGGTAAATATATTATGTGGGCTATGCATGTTTGAAAGCATATACACCTCTCTCTTGTCTTTCCAACATAAGGCCGTCATACCAGCTGCAAATTGAACATTAACATCCCCTCGTTTCATGCGATGGGTCTTCAAATCTCGTGGATACCCTTTACGATTGGCACGAACAGTACCACAACTGTTTATTTCATAATTTTCAAACAACTCCAAATACAGTTTCGGAGAAGAAAAAAAGTTGTCCATATACAGCTTATGGCCTTTACCTTTTACACATTCGACTAAATGTGTAACAGTTGAGTGTGCCGATGATTCATTATTTAATTTATTAGTAGAGTCTTTCCCTAAATAAACTCTCATGTTATAAGTATAGCCTGAATTGTCAGCAAGTTTATAAACTTTAATGCCGAATCTTTTGTGCTTTTTAGGGATGTAGTGCCTAAAAATCACTCTTCCCTTGAAGGAAACAATCACCTCATCCACAGCAATTTCCTCCGATGGCTCATAAACATCCTTAAAAGTCTGATTCAGGGTGTCAAAAATGTCTCTGACCTTCCACAAACGATCATAGTTTGAATCAGTTTTGTCGGGAGGATTTTTGTTGTCAGAGAAATGAAGAAATTTTAAGAGTAGAAGATATCTGTCTCGGGGCATTGTTCGACCAAAATATGGAGTTTCTAACATCTCCTCTGTCGTCCAATAGTCCTTCAACGTATCTTTGTCGATATGGCCCATCAGCAAAGTCAAACCTAAAAACTTTTGTATTTCTGCTGCATCGGTCTCTACCCATACTGCAGAATGACTGGGTTTTCCATCTGAGGTGTTATCTAGCAGTTGAGATGCATACCTGTTTGTTTCCAATGCAACTTTTTCCATCAAAGAAACTGGAAACACGCATGAAAAAAAATCCAACTCACTTTTAGCTTGTAAAGCTGCGCCTAAAATTCGACGTGAGCCCGAAAATTTTAAAATGACAGGGTTTTGAGAAGATAAAGCTGTTGTCCACTTCAAATTTTCAAAATCTTTCTCACCAGCAGGTTTATAAACATCTTCCCCGTCATCATCATCATTATTTGCAACTTCTTTTTCTTCGTCAGTTTCTCAATCTGAGTCCTTGTCGTCGTAAGTTTCATCATCCAATTCTGCCATAAGCTTTTCTATTTCAGCTGGGGTGAGCCCTCTACTACGCTTTGTCATTATAAATTTATGATCAATCGAATAAAAAATAATAATATTTTTAAGCAGATCTATGAGCACGTAGAAGAGTAAAAGAACAGAACCCAAGTCAAATAGCTTGAAATGAGGAGTCGTACAGTTTCAGTGGAAACACCTGCAAAAGGAAGGAAGAAGTAGGGACTCCTAGGAACGTGTTTGCCCAGCGCACGCGGCGAAGCCCCTTAATGTTTTCGGGAAATGTAGGGAAAATTATCCCCTCTCTCTGACCACATGGCGATTGATTACTTTACACTGATGAACCTCCTGCGGCGATCCCCAGAGATCCCTGAAAAAGATACACGCCGAACGAGGGGTGGGAAATGAGTGGCCGAAATATAGGCCAGTCCCGTCTTTTTGGAAAAAAATAGTGTGGCCGAAATATCGGCCACCCGTACTCTAAAGGTTAATGCTGAAGAAATTGCTCTATTCAAGAATATTCCAGAATTTCAGTAAGTTTATTTTTTAAATCTCTCTCTCTCTCTCGATACTGTTAACAGATATACTTCAAATTCATCATAAGTAAAAGTGTTTATTTAGAGCAAATTTTATGTTTGATCTTGATTTGCTGTGAAAGAAATTTTCTACAAAAATTATCATTAGTACTGGAGAAATATATATTTATGGTATTTATTGTGAGAATATAATGCAAGTATATATTCTGTAAAACCCGAACTAATCCAGATTTTAAAATATTTCTTAAGGAAAACAGAATATAAATTAATTAGCTACAATTTTGTATTTATTATTGACAAACAAATCTATTCAATACCTCAATATTAAGGTGATAGAAATGTTTTTATTTGATACTTTTCTACTTCAACCTGTGAATGTATGTTATAATAGATTTTTAAATGAATAATTTAATATTTTTGACACGTTCCCGGCACCTGAGCTTAAGAGTATCCATCTCCTAAATTAGGCTGAGTTCTCGATACGTTACAAACCTTTACTTCTTCTAAACACACGGTGAGCATACAAATCTTAAATACATGGTTTTGCTATGAAGCCCATTTTTGAAGGTTTTCGATTTTGTGGATGCATAAGGGGACAATGCATCTTAGAAATGATATTCATTTGGATAAATCATATAATAGTTTCATTTGTTATTGCTACATTACATCATCAATGGATGAAAAAAACATGAGCTTTGCATATTTTCTGTTTGCACGATAAATGTTCTGGGGCAAAATGTCTAAAATATTTTCTTTCTTCATGCTTATAACGTTTGTATTTTGTTTACATATTGTTTTTATTTGGTCATGCATGCAGCTCATTCTGTTCGTAACCTCATGCCATAAAATCCAAATAACCAACTCTAGATTACAGTTAAAGACAAATTGAAAATGAAAACTTTTGATCGATCAGATGTATCAAAAATAATTCTATAATTCTTGCTCTAAAAGCAAATATACCCTTAAAAGAATTCGATAATTCATGCTATAATTTTAAATACAATTTCCCACTCTACTTATTTTTATCCCATGTTTGGTTTTGGGGCAGTAGAGAATATATCGGTCTGGTTCCTTTGAACTGAGTGCTCAATGGGCATTTGCCTCCAGCAAATTCTTCAACCTTACCCGTGATATTCCCACAATGCGAAATTTCAAATGGGTATTTACCACCCAAGGGGTTAACTCTGGACCTCTAAAGAAAGGTAAAAAAATCGTAAGTGAACAATTCGAGGCGGCTCTTCTTAGTTTTCACTGCTTGAGGATAACACATGCTTTTGCTACAAAGAGAAATGTAAACGACTATAACTTGTTCTGAATAGAATAGTGCGGAGTTCGGACAGAAGGGTTCCAGTTATCCTTTTCGTCCATTGTCCTTTTCAAGGTTATGCTTCATATAAGAGAACCAGTGTTGTTGTTTGTGTACAAGTGACGGGAACTTTGAAGCCTGAGGACTGAGGGAGATGAGACCTCGCGTCGATAAGTCAGCTTTTCTTGTATACAAAACCATTTGTCTCGATCGGTAACCAGAAATAATTTAAGAAATTTTGAAAACAGTAGCCCAGAAGAAATGGTCGGGGGTATGTTTTAATCAAAAGAAAAAAATTCTAAGAATGCTAGCATAGCATAAGAATGAGATGACATTATTAGTAGTTGAGTTTATGTTTTCCCTCATCTGACCAGGTTTTGGTCTTTTAGAATAGATGTTTTCACAAATTTAAAACAAATGAAGGAGCTACTACACTTTTTATTTTGAGTGACGTCACTTTCAACGCAAAATTTCACTCAAGTACTTAATCGCTTTTATTTTTATGTGAAATTTAATTACAAGACAGGTTTTCTACCTACGCATATATAATAGTAACTGAAAAAGAAATAAATTGTAAAGAAAGAATTTGAATTGCTAGTAAAAAATGCTACTTTTTCGATTTATTAGTGAGAGTTTGGTGATAACAGTAATGTGTGAAATTTATTTCAAATAAGCAAAAGTTTCCACACTTAAAGGTTTGCCTATCTTAGTGTTTTTAGGAAAACCTGCATATTTTTAAAAGTTCTCACAAATCAGTAAAACTTTTATTTCAAGGACATAATTTCGGCGTAACTATAGTAATACTTCAGTGATTTATCAAGATGCTTTTGGTCATCAATTTTAAAAGAAACCATTATCAAAAATTCACTTTGCTTTGAGATTCTATTTATAAGGAATAATTATTGAAAAATAACTACTTTTATCACTGTATTATATTTCCGAAAAACTATTTAAACATCAATTTCAAAGTAAACAATATATTATTTCCATAAAAAAACCCGAATTTTTGATATGTTGCTTTAAAAATAAGGTAAAAAATTGCAAATTTATTGCCGAGAGATAACACAACAGAAAAACGTATAACTTATATATTCTAGTTGCAAGAGATTTGAAATAAACGAGATAAGAGGGAAATATATATAAATTGCTGTTTTAAAACAATTAATGAACAAATATGTATTTAAAATTATACGTAGAGCATAATATGTTTGTTTAATTAAAATTGAAAAAATGTTTTCATCGTTTTATTACAAGTAATTTTCCTTATTGCTTTACATTTCCGCTAAATTTCACCAAAGAAAAGTATTCTTATAAATACAAAAATGTGTTTTTTCTTACAATTATACTACGACAAACACTCAGTCCAGTGCATGTTTTCTTCTTCTAAGTTTTATCTTTCCCTAGAAAAATGTCTTAATTCGAATCCTCGTCATCACTGGCGACATCTTCTACGACACTTGCAACATCTTTTTCGTGAATGATTTTATCCTAGTCCTCACTAACGTGCGTTAATATGTCTTCGTCACTAATACTTCCATCATCACTTCAATCACCATTTTCTAATTCATCAAAAAGCTGCAAGGCTTCCGCAACAGTCAAACACTTTTTCATTTTGAGGCAAATTTCGACTACTATCAGTAGGCACGCCACGGTCAGTTTTCCCAAACTTCTTTTTTGTATGCTATAACTTCCAAGAATTTCACAAGAATGTGACCAAACGGGAGGAAGGGCTAGAGGACACTTCGAAGGTCAGCTACACATTGACATATCACTCTATTTCAAATGTACGTGGAGGTACAACAGAAAAGCATACACATGCGGGAAAAAGACCAAATGAAAGACTCACTGCATGTTAAAATGCAGTGACGAAAACAATAAATTTGTGTATTACAAGTTAACAATATGAATCCAATAAAATCTTACCTAAAATAATCTTTCTAATTTGATACAGCACTCTATAAAAACGTGGAATTTCAATGTCACCGCCATCTTTCTAGATATAAGGCATCTTTCTAGTACTAATGTAATATAAAACGATGTCTGCACTTGTTACTGAAATGTGTTCGCACGGGGAATCTGTTGCTCGAAAAGTGAAGCACCTACTGAACTGACTCAATTTCAATATTTTACATTTAAAGGATTGCAATGGAGTTTTAAAAATGCTAAACAGAACTTTCGAAAGCAGTGAAACGAAATCAAAATATTATAATTGCTTATTAAGGGGGTCCAGAACACAAAAATCGTCAAATTTTTGAAATTTGTTTTATTATTTTAAGAAATTCTCTGTTTTTTTGCTTAAAATGACGTCTAAATCATGTTTCTATCTTATTTAGAACTAGAGATATAATAATTTTTGTGGTGCGTAGTTTTGAAAATCTAACACTTTTTGACAGTTGTTGTCATGGCAATAACATCTGTCTTTAAAACTTTGAATGCGTTTTTCTCCATCATACAATTTTTCAAGATTTCCTGTATTCAAATTGCTATAAATCGAAAACCAATACAGTTTAAGGGTTGAAATTTGGAAAGTATCTTTTTCAAACACTATACTTTAATTTTTATTCAGCAAATTTGAAACAAATATATACTTTTAAAAATATGACTTTTTAAAAAATAAATACCTTAAAATTTTCAAAATTTTTCATTCAAATCTTTTTTATTTTTTATTAAATTAATATTTTTTAAATTGCTGAATCAAAATTAAAGTTTACAAATTTGTGAATAATTTACTGCAAGAATTTTGAAAATGGATCAAGAATATTTTGTGTTTTAGCAATTTAAAATGACCTCTCTTTTTTTTTTTTAAATTTTAACTTAAAATTTTTTTTAAACTTTTGGAAAAATTTTGTGTTGTGATTTTGCTTATTAGTTAGATAGTAATCAGTACAAAAAAAATTAAAATTCTAAATTAATAATTAAAAAAATTTTCAATGTGTCCCGGACCCCCTTAATAAGATTTATGTGGAACACTAGATTATTGTTGTGATACTGCCGAAAACTTTTCCTTTTAGTCTGTCTTGTAAGTATTTTTTTCATAAGCACACTAAATAAAAAATAAATAACAGATATTGATTAAGAAAACAAGTTACCACGATATTAATACTTTGAGTGAATATATTTGGAGAATCTTCCCCCATCATATGGCAGGTAGGTAGGTATTTTAATTAGCGTCGTAAGTGGGGCAATACAACGGGTTATTGGCGACCGTCCGAAGACAACACCTGGTAATTTTGAGCCACGGTCAGTTGACAAGGCAACACCTGAACCTACCCTCCCACTTTCCAAACTTCCGAACCACGCCAGCGTGAAGACAATTGAGGCCTCAAACGGATTTGACATGCAATTAGTAGCCACTACGTGACCAGCACGGCGTTGCCCGGGACAGTTCTTTTCATGGGGTCAGGTGTGACCACTGCTCGCTAACGCTCACAACCATTCATTTAAGAATGTTCAATATTAAATTTGTAAATTCGGGCTGGACACAAATTCTCTAAAAATTAGGACTACCTGTGTACTAAATTTCATTATCATTAAAAAGAAAAAACAATAACAACGCACACCAACCCCCATTGTCGTTCTCGCTTCGTGCATGCGGTCGAGATTTGATGTGCTCCCAAGTTTTCGGAGTTTAATGCGTGTTTGATTATTAGCTGTTCTCGAACATATATTTAACATGTTTTATTTCTTGCGACGCCGAGGGCGCCTTATGTAAATTAAGTTTAATAAGCTATGCTTATAAATTCAAGTTAAGTTGCAGCAATCTCAAGCTGAAATAAACACGCTTTGATATTTTCATAATTTCTTGTTCACTCAATTGATATCATTATCATCCTTTACAATCCTGACAACAGCGTCAACATAATTTGGAGGCACCATCGAGATCTGGTAAAATTACCAGACCTGGTAAAATTACCAATCTCTACGGTGCATCCAAATTACCTGTGCTGTATTAAACTTTTCTTTCTAAAATGTCGGAAAAGCTACTTTACTAAAACAACATGGAAGAACTAAGGCTTCAATGACTCGCATCAAAAACTTTCTCGATTCTAACGATCAATTTACCAAAATTGAACTAAATATTCTATTCGATAATTTGGAAACTGTTTGGAGCGATTTCAATAATTACGACTCTCAACTTTCCGAAAATCGTTCGGAAATTGAAGCTGTCAAAGAAACCTATCTACTTCAAATCTAAAATTTTAGATTATGCCGCTAGCATTGCTACAAATCGACTCGGCGAATAGCAAGTTCAAAACACGTCGATTAACGCCATGGGTCAACAAAATTCTGTTACTCAAAAGCTGTCAAGTTAGAGTTTAAATTACCTCGCTTAGATATCAAAGCTTTTACTGGAAATTATAACGATTCGATTTCATTCGAATATTTATTTTGTGCAATTGTGCACAATAAGGAAAGCTTAAGTCCTTTACAAAAGTTCCAATATTTGAAAGGCCTACTGTCCGGAGCTCAGCAGCTTTAATAAAACAAATTTCTTTTGGGGAAAGCAAGATACGAACAGGCTTGGAGCAAACAAGTTGCCCGTAATGACAACAAAAAGCAAATAGTCACTTCGCTAATAAATACGTTTTTACAATTACCTAAAATGCAACAAACAAATGAAAAACTCTCCGCAACATTTCGGACACAGCTGACGAAGTAGTTCGTGGTTTGAATGGATTAGGACCTGAAGCTTTGTCAACGGATCCGTGGTTAATTCATTTCCTTTTAGATAAACTAGATATAAGAACGAAACAGCTTTGGGCTCAAACTACAAGCAATGATGTATTTCCAACTTTCGATCAATTTATTGACTTTCTTAATTCACGCTGCTATGCTTTAGAAAGCTTCAATTTAAGTGTACCAAAAGGGAAGATTCTTAGACCGACCACGATGGTCACATCGAAACAAACTAACTTCATAGGTATCAAATGTTCTAAATGTATGGGAAATCATTGTTTTTTCAAACGTTTTAAATTCAAAGAAATTGATATAACCGCACGGACGAATTTTGTCTAAAAAAGTTATTTATGCTACAATTGTCTATCTGATCAACACGTATTGCGCGACTTTCCATCTACCCATGTGTGTATCCGGTGCAAATAAAGCCACCACTCTTTGTTATGCGAATCAATCTAAGGAAACCTTTCTTCGTCACCTATTCATGCAAAGGCAAGAAACTCGCCAAGCTAGATTAACCACTACGACGAATCAAACTACACGGATCAGAAAGAGTTAAGTAGGAGGTATAACCTTCTCTCTAGAAAAGGCTGTATTGTTACCGGCTAAATCAACAATACAGATTGCAAGGTCCCCTTCAGGAACCGAGAGACTGCGCAATTCGCAGATGAGGCCCTCGAGTCTATCAGGTCCGCTTTTAAAAAAGATGATCATAGAATCAAAGAGGATCGCATGGAGAGCATACTGCACGGACCAGAATTCAAAATATGGCTCCGTTTACAAATTTACCTTTAAAACAACAATGGCAAAAATTATTTAAATCTTTTTGTTTCTAATCACCCAAATTCTACACAATCAGACAAAATAAATTTATTTATGAAGCATTTTTTTTTCAAATATTAACACAAATGTCCCTAATCTCAATATCCATGACACTAGAGCCGCCTTCGACAACATGGACTGGCACTTGATGATCGACAGAATCGGCCAAATTAATATGCCTAAGATCTTAATACAATTTATAGAAACTTAGCTATCTGACCGTACAATAGCCTACCAGACTATGGGGGGGGGAGATCCTCGAGATTACCAGAAAGATTGTTAGAGGATGTCCCCATGGGTCGATACTGGCTCCAACCTTCTGGAATTTGTACTTTGACAACATACTAAACATAAACTCTGATTCTATATTTTTTGTGGCCTTCGCGGACGACCTGGCGTTGATTACGGCTGGTCGTTCGCGGAGAGACCTGGAAACTAACACAAATAATGCACTAAACTGAATAGCTACTAAAACTCTCTGATTTGAAGCTAGATCTATCGATCGATGAGTGCTGCTCAATCGTAATTTCAAAAGGTCCAAAACTGCAGAGAAGGCCTAGTTAATTTTCAGTATTGTACAACATTAAAATTGCTGATAGTTTAAAACATCTGGGATTTATCATCGACAACGGACTCGCGTGGAGCGACCATATCTTGGATTTAAGATCTAGAAGTTACAAGATAGGGGGATCCATGAATCGAGTCGGGGGGGGGGGCTAAGTGGCCGGCTGCAAAAGATTTAGTATTTGACTAATTGAGAAGATACTAACGTATGGCGCCGGGTGTGTGTGCCTTCAATAAAGAACAAACTAAGAACCTTAATGCAACACAACGAGTGTTTCTGCTCAAAATTTCAGGAGCTTATCGTACCACCCCCACTGAATCTCAATGCGCTCTGCAGAATCCCCCACGTGATTTAATGGCAATAGGTTTTTATACCAGTTTTCTAAGGTCCCTGATATCGATGCTTAGGCTAGCACACCATTCAACGGCTCCGTTATTAATGGCAATGGGCGTCGGTGTAAATTTTAAAATATGAGCAACCAATTTAAATTGAACAGGGACAACTCTGCCTTTCAGGCTGAGTTGTCCGCTATTTTCCAAGCAGTCCTCTGGGCAATAGAAAATAGGGTCAGAATTAATATTTATAGTGATAGCCTCAGCTCAATTCAGGCCTTGAAATCTTCACACAAAAAATCGTCTTTGTAAGATTAAATTTACCATTACACTAAATCTTTGGCCTGAGCTGGGTCCGGGCCCATGTGAGCACAGCAGGAAATGAGCTCGCCGACCATTCTACCAAACTTGCCTCGGTCGATGGTGCGAGGCTACGTCCCCGCTCTCGCAAGTAGTGTTGAACGTAAACTGAAAGAATTTATATTATTAAATAAATGGCAGTAGCATCATATAGACTCGGAAAGAGGCCTTCGTCTTAAAATTTTTTTGCCCAAAATGTACTTTAAAAAATCTTGTTTTTGACAGGTACATGATCTTCTTGACGGGCCATGGCCCGTTTATTGCATATTTTTGTAGATTTGGTCTTAGAGAAGGGGAAGTCTCTCTGCGCGGCGGTGTGGGTGACGAAGTCCATTACATGTACGCACATGGGGGTTACACATTACCAGGCCATCGGACTCGAATAAACCCAAGTGACTAAACAGGATCCTTATCAACCCCCAGAGTCTGTATAGACTGAGAGAGTGATTTCGGCCGCAGAGGTGGTGACGGTAAGAGGTTTTCAAGATAATCACATTTTCAGGTAACGATCCGATTTTAGGTTTTTCTAACACTTCAAATCCGTTGAAATTTTTACTCTATCTTTAACGATACAGGAGATGGGAAAAAGAAATACAGAACTCCAATTAAAACTGTTTATTTGTTTTGTTCATTCGCTGAAATCGTTGCTCGGAAAATGAAAGGGACAAAATTAATTTCGAATCGGATCTCTTAAAACAATAGCTATTCTAAAGAAATCAATAATAATTAAATACTAATAAATTAAAACATTTTCGAGATTAAATTTAAAATTCGGGCTGGACACAAAATTTGCAAAACTTTAGGACTACCTGTGCGCCAATTTTCATTGTTGTGAAGTCCACAGATCGCCAGGACGAGCTGCTTATCGTAGATAAGATAATCTCGCACTAAAATACTAAGATTACGCTTCACAAAGATACTTAATTTCGTAATTTTTTAATTAACGTCGAACTAGATGAACACTACGGGCTGTTAACGAGGTTCCGAAATCAATCTCCTAAGAGAAAGATCCGTGAACAACACCACGTCATTTTTAACCACGGTCAGATGACGAGGCAACACCTGAGCATCGCAAACATAATTAAATGCAACAGCGTAACAATTAAAAATCAAAGCTGAAACAAAGTTTTCTTTCATCTGACCCACTCTTAAACTTTTTTCGAAATATTATGTAGTTTTTATGTGTAGAATATCAAAAATAAAATTTCAAAATTGAAGGAGATAGTACTTTTTAGTTGCATCCAATATTTTAAAAAAGAATGCACCCTAAGACATATTAACTCTTTCTAATTCCTCTTGCATTAGAAAGTTCGTTAGAATCCATCGTCTTCTCTCCTCTGCTGCGCATGATTCAGTAATTATATTTCAGTATATATTCAATCCCACACTCCCACATGGATTGTGTCCAACCAGCGTAAAATTTCGAATTACGTTTGCGCTCTACAAAAAGTCACATAAAGCAATTAGTTTGTCCATATACCTTTCCCAGAGTTCTACTTTTGCGGTCTACCTGACTATCCCCCCTTTAAAATAGAGCGTCCAAGACAAATGGATTCTTCCATGCACAGGTAGCATGCTTCGAAGAATTCCTTGTAGGGTTAAGGGATTTGACAGGGGACTGTCCCATTACATCAAGGTGTGGTCAGATTCCCCGAGCCACCATTGGCTGAGATCCGCAGGAGGGGTGTCAAGCTTCTCCAGGAGTTAAACCTGTTCCGAAAGCTTAGCATCTGTTTTCAAGCAACAGAATAATCGCATACCATTATTCAGTCAACTCTTGAACAAAATGGCCTCTTTCATTCACCGGCCCGCACAAGGGTTGAAAAGATCCGAAGACATGTTCGGCAATCCAAATATGACGAAATTTTTCGTCACTTTGTTCGAAAGGCACCCCTGCCTTTACGACCCGGGGCATAAAGATTTCAAACATGGAGGCCGACGGACCTTGGCACTGTGGAGCATGTCCCATCAAATGACTTCTGTTTGGAATGTCTACATAGGCCCGGACGATGTAAACGCAAAGATTCATGTACTGCGTAGTACATACGAGAAGGAACTCAACGAAGCACAGCGTACACTGCCCAATCATTTTAAAACCAGCCTGTACTGGTATAGGTCGGCGGACCGATTCCTCAGGAACGTTATCAAGGTAAGATTGTCTTTCTTTTTGACCATTTCTACCTAGTAATATTCGTGGCCGGGCAGAGGGACTAACTTTCCTCACACGACCAGTGATCTTTTACAACTTACCAATTGACCCCACATAGCATCTGAGTTAGAATGCTTGTACCTGTTGATGGCGAAGTGTTACTCCGTTTCATATCTTATTCCAATACATTTGTAACGCGACCCCAGAATGCCTAAAAGACCTCTATTCTCTCCATCGTTTCTTTTCACGCTTGATTGTGCCTGTATTGCATTTGGCGCAGATTGGCCAAATAAGGTCCTTGAGCCGTAAATTCATACCATTTCCTTGTTAAAAAGCGATTCGGTATTTTTTGACGATTGAACTATTATTTTTCATATTTTCGTTTCTGTGCTGATTTCAATCTTTCAGATTTCTTATTGCTTTCTGTCATAAGACTTCTAAATGTATCGATCAGTATCGAACACTTCTGTGCCGTTTAAGCAATATTATGCGTGTCCATACCTCAAACCAAGCACATTTTGATACAGCCGGTTTTCTTATCTCTCCAGCAAACGGAAGAGGTACTCGGTACGTTCGGAGTACGACTAGGGTAGGCCGCAGAGATAGACGAATTTGAGCTCTCGTAGTCTAGCCACGACATATGAATTGCACGATACCATTTTAAAATTTCAATCTTTGTATTTGTATCTACTAGGGTATCAGAGATTGCTATCGGTGCTACAAGCACTGAACGCGTTTTCGATTTTTCCAGGTGCCTATCGGGTTGGCTGAGAACAGCGATGATTCCACGAAGGACCAGGAAGAGGCCTCATACAACGACGACGACGTCCGTGTAAAGTTTCTCAAACCCTGTGAAGACTCCTGCTGCAGTCCACTGTCCGTAAAGAGGAAGAGGTGCTCGATATATTCGGAGGACGATTCCGATGGACCCCCAGGGAAGGTGATCGCCACCGCTGCAGAGGAGGACGAGTGGGAGCTCTTTGCATGCCCTCCAGATGAACAAGTTGCCAACGATACAGGCTCTGGATCTGCAAGCCGAAATTCAGAAAGTCAACACAGCGAAGACAATAGCGGTAAGTGGGTTTTGTTGTGGTCTTGAATTGTTGGGATTTCTAGTTTTAAGCGGTGCATGTTCGATTCCTGTTACGTTCAGTTTTCCCTGGGTGTATTTCTTTTTTCAGTGGCAATAACATTAATTGTGTGTGCATGTCTCATACTTTATATTGCCCAGAAACATAAGTGTATTCAGTGTTCTGCAACACAACTCCAAGCAATTGAAATTGTTCTGCAGACATTTTGTCCGAATTTTGAAAACTGGTGTCAAATCGAAAACGGACGTAAAAGACTTTGTTTTGCGACGAAAGGCGCACTTTCTGCTCCCAGATATGGGATTCGTGAAGCCCGTATACATCAAAAATATACCCCGAAGGGTTCGGGCCTCAAGGACGCACCTATTTCGCGGGTATACCGGCTTCACGAACTCGAGGTGCCCTAGCGATAGGTGTTTCCCTTGTGGTTTACTAAATTTGGTAAACATAGGGTCGTGACCCCTGTTTGGCCAAACGATCTTTATCGTTTTTCTCTCCATCCTTTCTTTATACGATTACGTACTTGATATCGTCTTTGTGTTTGGCGCAGACTGGCCGAAAGCAGCCATTGTGCCATAAAACTCATAACTGCCGTTACTTTCGAGAAGAAAGAATTGACCCGCATATCCGGAAGGACTGTAGACGGACCTCCGAATCCAACCCGGAGGACCGAAAGTGACGTACCATTGAAAAGAACGCAACAACCCATTTTTTCCAATGCAAAATCGATTGGGGACGTAATGTATTTTTGAAATTTTTCAACTTCATTCATCCTCTTCTTCCAACAATTGCTATTGTCTGGAACGGGTCACGGCGCCCAATTCTTGTCGTTTCCTCCCGATTAGTGTGGGGTGTAGCCACGAGCGTCCGGTAACCTCAGTCGGGTTTGTAGACAGGAATTTCTCAACCCCACCCTGTTCTTCTTTTTCGGAATGGTGCACAGTGTGTCATTTTTGCATTCCCTCTTCAGAGGCCCTTTTCACTCGTTTCCCTTTCCGTTTTCCGGGAGTGTACGCCTCTAATAACATCTGCAACTCTTACGGAGTCACAATCCCACATGTGTTTAACCCCTTTTTGGATCTTGGAACCGTTAGAAAGTGATATGTGTCACAAACAAGGGCAAGAAAGTAGGGTTGCAAAAAAAGTCGGCACCAACTGTAACTCACGTGTTTTTTTTTTTTTTTTTGGGGGGGGGGGTCGTCAGCTCCCCTCTTATGACGTGTCTTTTGCTCTCGAAAGCACGATTCCCAGAATCTCTTGACACATCACAGCAACATCGAGTAGAAAAACCTGAAAAAATTAAGAGGGAAAAAAACAGTACATGTCCAAAGCATAAGTCTTAAGACCAGGTCTGCATGTAATCAGCAGCTGTGGAAGTCGAATTTCGTCCATCATGACTTAAAACTTTTTCCACATCATAACGATTCTTAGTCTTGACCTTGACAATCCGGTAGACTGTAGTTTGTAGAGGGGTGCCACTTTTCTTCTTTTGTCGAAACTTATACAATTCTCTTCCTGCATTTTCAATATGTTCCCCCAGCTTCCTCTCGTGTCGTTTCGATCCTCCATCATTGCTTTCATGGATTCCTCCTCCAATATTTCCGTTAAATTTTAATCAGATTTGTATTTTAATTTTATTCCCGTTTAAAGCTCAAAAGGGGTAAATTTTGCACTCCTTGATGCAGTACTATTAATTATTTTTCCACCGAGGCGACTTGTTTGAAGCATCTAGTTGGGTTCGTTATCCAGAGTTTTCATAAAATCGGTATTAAAATGTTATGCATTTCTTCAATATGTCCATTTCCGCGAGGAATCCCGGTAGCTACTTTGCTATACTTAATACTCGCATCTTGACTCTTTTGAGTTAAAAGCTGAACCTCTGTCCGTTATTATCCTGGATAGATTTCCAAACGTGACTTGTTTTGATCTAAATTTACATTGCCTCTATTATTATTTATTATTATTATTATTATTTATTTATTATTGTTATTATTTATTATATTATTATTATTACTATTATTGTTATTATTTATTATATTATTATTATTATTATAATATTACTATTATTATTATTATTTATTATTATATTACTATTATTAATATTATTATTATATTATTATTATTATTATTTATTATATTATTATTATTTATATTATATATTATTTATAATTATATTGTATCTATTGCCTCTTGAGTAGATGTCGATTTGAAAAGATAAAACCAAGGATAAACTTGGTAAAAACGTTAACTACTGTAAAAATGTGTTGATAGTTCTTATTGGAATAGGGCATAGGCCCAATGAAATCTGAGTGATATGTACTTAAAGGTACATTTTCTTTTGGAATGTGCTTAAGGAATAAAGTATTCCGAAAAAAGTGGAGTTTTTCGGATCAAAATCTAATAGTGAGGAAAAGTTGCCTTTGGTAAACAGACTCAGAAAGAAAATGTTTTTTTGAATTCCACCAATATTTCACCCTTGCGCATCAAGAACAGTTTCGAAAATTTTACCTTTTTTACCCATTTTTCCATGTTTAAAAACATTGCTTCTGAGATTTATATTTTGTTATAGTCTGTCAATATATGATATATAAGCACCAACAATTATTTGCAATAATTCTGATATTCGAAGTGGAAGGGGAAATAAGAGGGGGGGGGGGCTATTTCACCCAAAAGTACATTTACACCATTACTGCCGTAAGGTTCAATTGGCCAGAACGTTGTACATCGTTAGCACACCCCTCCCACATATTTTATGAACTGTGCAATGAGCAGGTCTTAACTCATTAAAATGACTCTGAACTCACGACGTGAAGGTGGCTGAACGTTGAGTTCCAATCTTTGCTCTTCTCACCCATCGGAAATTTTATTTTTGCACATAAATATTTATTTGTGTTTCTTTGTTGTCACAAGATAAAATTCTCTCTTGCGGGTAAATTTAGGCAAAATATTTCTGGACAGAAGTGGATCGAATCAAACCATCCCTGGTTCTTGGGCCACAAACCTTCTTTGCTACCGCTTGTGTGTGACAAGGGAAATGACGCACGTACATATCTGGTACAACACACGATTTAATAAGTGCACTAATAAAATATATGGTGACATTACGAAAGAGAGGCGGGGGAGACAATTCGCAAGAGTTCCAGTCAAAAAGTTGTCGAGCCTTTAAATTGCGCCGCAAGCCAAGCTCCCTTACATGCTTTCTTTCGTCAAACACCATTGCTAGGAGCAAGTTTTCTGGATGGGCAAAATATCCATTGCGTTCTATCACTCGATTTATTACCTGTAGCAGATTTTCAGGTAAGTACCTTGATGATTGTATTGCCTGGAAAACATGTTTTGGTTCATCTATGAAAAAATTTTCCTTCTTAAATAAATGGAATATAGAACTTCAAAAAAGGAATGTAATTATCTGTTTACGTTCATGTGGGGGTTCTTGTGAGGACATATAGAATCTGAGGATCTTGGCAGCCGTCAACCACCTGAAAATAGAGGCCCAGGGTCAGAGACGGCAAGGTCTGGTGGACAGAATCCCATATGAATAGCTCGAGAAATATTTAGAAGATACTTTTGATCTGTACTGCGAACTGCTTCATCAAGAAGGGGAACTTCACACTCTATGCTTTCAAACTCAACAATTTGTAAATTTTCGCAGTCACGAAGTGTCTTGCCAATTTGACCGGAAAATGTGTTTGTCCTGTAGTTTCCAAATCCAAATACTCAGACATATGCCTGATTGGCTATTCATTGAAATGCAAAAGACCGACAGAGATCAATTTTTCTGCCTCGGAATATTCTTAGTTGATTGACTGGAACTGACTCTCCAACCTCCTTCGTAATGTCAGCACATATTTTATCAGTGCACTCATTAAATCGGGAGCTGTACCAGATTGGTAAATACGCCATTTCCCTTGTCTTACACAAGCGGTAGAGCGGTGTGTTAAACTTGTAACGAGGTTGCAAAGAAGGTTTGCGACCCAGAAACCAGGGATGGTTTGATTCCATCCACTCTTCTGTCCAGAAATATTTTGCCTAAATTTACCCATAGCAGAGAATTTTATCTAGTAACAACAAAGAAACTCAAATTAATACTTCTGTGCAAAAAAAAAACATCTTGCCGATTGTTGCGAAGGGCGAGAGTGGAACTCTACGTGCAGCCACCTTCACGTGGTGAATACTGAGTCATTTTAATGAGCTCAGAGTTTCTCATTGCACAATTCATAATACGTGTGGGAAGTGTGCACTCACGATGTCCCACGATCTGGCCAATAGGTCCTTACGACAGTAATGGTCTAAATGTAATTTTGGGTGATATAATCCCCCCTCTCCTCCACCCCTTGACTTAGAATATCAGAATTATAGCAAATGATTAGTTAGTGCTTATATCGTATATTGACAGACTACAGTAAAACATTGCTTTTGATATTGATATTTTAAAAATATGGGTAAAAATGGTAAAATTTTCGAAATTTTGACCTTGATGCTCAAGGGTAAATATTGTTTGATTTCAATTTTTTTTTCTTTAGGCCTATATATTTATTATAAGCCGATATTTACCAAAGGCACATTTTCTGAACTATTAGATTTTGATCCGAAAAACTTTACTTCTTTTGGTCCACTCTATTAAAGAAAACTTCACTTTTCCCACATTTCCTATCAGAAAGAACACACTCAAAACAATTGGCAATCACTTTCTATTCTTGACCTCATCTTTGGTATGTAAAATTCTTGTTTTAAACTTTCTTTCGTCTTAGCTGCAGCGTAATGTCCTACAGTCGATTTCTCGAACAATTTCCCTTTGTAATGCCTCTCTCTGGTATTATGAGCAATTCTCTTCCCTTATCTTTTTTGTATAGAACCCATTTCTCACAATGTGTTCACCATCGTCTCGAAACTCAACCAAAGATTTTAAATTTTAAGGAATTCGTCTTGATTTTGAGCGTCGGCTATTTTAGTTGTCATTTCACATGCGAACGAGTGTTAACAAGCACCGCGTTTTGACCAAGAGCGTCGACGTGCGTCATTTGTTTTACTGACCCATGTACGATGTTGTAGTCAAATTCTTCTAACTGTAAAGCCCACCTTGCAACTTTTAGGGTAAGATCCTTCTTACTCATGGTTTGCTGAAAAGCAGAACAGTCAGTCACAATTTTAAAATTAGAACCCAGTAAAGAATGTCTAAATTTTTTTAAGGCTTCAATTACAGCCAAAACTTCTAACACATAACTGCTATATTTTTCTTGCTGTGGAGATGTTTTTCGACTAAAATAATGTATAGGGTAAAATTTATCGTCACTTCCCTGTTGTAACAACATTGCTCCGAATCCTTGGCTGCTAGCATCTGTATGCAGTTCTAGGACTGAACCCTGTTGATGGATGTGCAAAACTGGTTTCTTGGTTAAAATACCTTTAAGCTTTTGAAAAGCTTCCTCTTGTTCATTTTCAAATTTAAACTCGATGCAATTTGCGAAAAAAACGTGAGCACAGCATTTATCACCCCAGTTCACGAAATATCCTCATCCAAATGGCATATGGATATTTCGATGCCCCAGACAGATCGTAGTAATTAAATATCGGTTGTTCTTGTTACGAAGCTGAAGTGGACAGACTTCATCAATGTTAATTTTCGAGAAGACTTCCGAGATTATTGACACCAATTTCATTATCCACGTTTTTTCCTACTTTTCGACAGGAATCGCATCGTCTTACAAAACTCTCGATGTCCTTATAGCAATTTGACCAAAAACAATAGCATAGCATCCTATCTTTGGTTTTTGTTGTACCTAAATGTCCCGAAATTTCATCTCTCATAACAAAAAGCCATAATCCTTTCTCTATACCAGTGATTTTCAACCTGTGTGTGCCCCCCTCCCTAGGGGGCGCGAGCACACTAGAGGAGAGGGGGGCGAGAATATCCAAAAGAAAATATTATTTAAAAAAATTGATTAACTGATTTAAAGAAAAAGCACACATTCACATAGAAAACAAAATACATTTCGACATATTTAATAATTAACTTATTGAAGTAAAACAACTTCTAAATAAAAACTTACTTAATCAAAACATACCAAATTAAAAATAAATTTAATAATTATTAGTCACTTCCTTGGGCCTGTCTTGCCGAGCAAAGTTTTTCGAAGGAAGGCTTAATATTAGAAGTAGTCACTCTCAGTTATGTTTCTATATTTCTATTAGGAAAATACTTTTTAAAAATCTTTGCCAGCATGGCTAAATGATTTTCAATGGTTACAAAACAACTTTTACATGTTCTTCTTCAGCCTTGTAAATTTTAGTACAATCATTCACACTTGCAAACATTGTTAGGTTTTTTTGTTTAAATTTCTGCTCCACAATTCCAATTTTCTACAAAAAGCATTAACTTTATCACTCGTATCCAACATTGGATACCGATCTACAAACTAATTTGCCCGTTTTTCTACAAATTCTCTCTTTTGTGTTCGTACTTCGCTTCCAGTATTTTATTAATGATTCGCATCCCCTTTGGCTCGCTTTCAAACACCTCAGGGTGGTAGCAGAACTAGGGAAATTAGGGAATTCTCAGGGAACTTTTTAATTCTGGAAACATCAGTGAAATCTCGGGGCAAATATCCAAATTTGACAAAACAAATCGGGGAACTTTTAAAATATTGATACTTTAAATAGAGACAACATTTGTTCTATTTAGAGATGCGCGATTACGAGTACTTTTGAGAATCTAATAATTCGTTTTCGCTGAAATTGTAATTCGAAAAAAGGACATTGATTCGTAATTTTCGAACTCCGCGAAAACCGCCGCCGCGGTTTTCTCGGCTGTAGCGTCTTGTCACCCTGAGGCTAGCGATACAACTTGTGGTATACAATTTGAAATTTGTGTAAATAATGATGTTTTTTTGTAAATTAAATTAAATATATTTTTTGCTTGCAATTACATTTTTGTAGATTTTTTCGGTACATCTTCTGTCTACGTTTATAGCGGTGGTAACGGAACTATTTCAAATGCACCAATGAAATCAAGCGTCAGTTTAACGGATTCTGAAAGAACTTTCTAAAATATTCGAAATGAAAATTTAAACTTTCCGCTTGCCGGGATTGCCATAAAAATTGTAATACATATGGGTTGCCTTAATCTGCCAATCTCGCTACTCTAAGTGCACCAAAAGAAAGCGTCAAAACCATTGCCGCCTATATAAACGTAGACTGAAGCTGTGCCATATTTTTATGTATAATTGCATTTGATTTTGATGTATAGTAGTATAATGTTGGGTCTTGTGTAAAAAGTTTATAATCAAAATGTTTTGCATTTTTTCTACAGTTTTTTCCAATTGCTATTATAAGAGTTCCATTAAGCATTCCATCACTTACAATAAAAATTAAATCACCTGAAGAGAAAAAATGCAAAATATTTGTGGAAAATCATCCTTTTACCCCACCTGACCCTAAATATTTAAAATTATTGCCGCTTGGATACTGTATATCGATACCAATAAGTGATCATGGCGTTTCTTAAAGAAATTGTAAAATCAGGGAAATTTTTGTGACATTATCAAGGTGATCATGGTAATATGAGGGAACTTTTTTTGAGGATTTTGTTGCCATCCTGCACCGGTGATGGGATCTCATCAGATGTTGAGTTTTTCTTTTTGCCCATTTCTCCACGCGGTTACAAAATCCCTTCAGTCTTCATAAATTAAGTTACATTTGATAAAATCCTAGTTGCATGATGCTGAATATTCAAGATATACCCTTACTACAAAAATAATTTTAGATATTATTAGATTATTAATAATTATAGATAGAAAACACGTATTTTCCAAAAATTAACAGCATTTATTTACGGATGGCATTTATTTCTTAGAATCTTCGTCGCACGACTTGTGATCGAATCGGTGGAAACCACGTCATCTGAGAATGACGCCGCTAAAATCGTAGCGGAGGACGACTGAGCAAAGAAGTATCGACGAATATGAAAGTTCTGGCTCGCAACTGCAATTTTAAACTGTAAGTGATACCGGGTAAATTCGAATGACCAGTTCTTATGTGTAGACATTTTTCTCTTTTTGCAGTCATGTTTTGATGTATTTTGTTTTTGTGTGTAAATAAAGATTGGTCACAAATGTGCTTTGATTTATTGCATTGCATGTTTATTTCACGATGTCTTCTATAAACCTGAGAACCAATATACCTAAAACGAACATTACATTATCAGTAAAAATAGAAGATGAATCACAAATTTTCTTCAATATTCCAGAGGTCGCTCGTTTGTGGGAGATGCACTCGCGTTAATTTTAGTTATGTATTTATAGACCAAAAAGCGCTATGAATGCTAGCTGTTGGCTACATCCTCCCTCTCACTAAGAATTACTTTGTAATAATTTTAAATTTGAGGTGTTAATAGGTCTACTGCAGATTAGTCATTTACCTTTAACAGATACACGTGACCGTTAAGGTAAGTTTTTATCTATTGTTTGTTAGTTACGAGAGAGAGAAAAAATCTCATGTCATTTATTACTTTTTATTATGTTACTTAAATGTAAATACAGTAGAACTCCAATTATCCGAACCCCATTGGGATAATCAAAAATCGGATAATTGGATTTTTTCCGAAAAAAGGGTCTAGTATGTATTTTAATTAATTTCTGCAGGTTTGTATGTTTGTTGAAAATGGGAGAAAAAACTTTTTTTTATAGAAAAAGAGCTTTTAATCAATTAAATGAAAAGGCAACACTTTTGAATGTTAAGCGTACTTACAAGTGCTGTACATTAGTGCAATATGTACGTACCGTACTGTAAATGAAAGTCACTGCTTGCTGAACATCTCGGTCAAAGTAAACTGTTTGACTGTCTTCATCTGTTTTCTGGCAACCAAGTCGCGCATCCGCTTGACAATGAGAAGTTGCACGTGGTCACACTCGGGCTGACGCTCCATCCACTTCAACGCAGTTTAAGAGCCGGCAAATGCTTCACTATAGCAGATGGTCACGTGTCTGCTTCAACTTCGACATTAAGGTTATCTTCTTCCTCGACACTTTCTTCTCACACTTTCAATAAATTCATCATCATTTAGAATTTGAAACCCAGAAACATTATTTTGCAAATCGCAATACGTTTCCGTCTTAATTTTTTTTCTGAAATTCTGAAAGCGATTAGGATATTTAGCGATTCGGATAGTCGGAGTTCGGATAGTTGGAGTTCTACTGTAATTCATTAACTATATCGACAGTTTCATTCCTTTAATTTTCATATCATTTATACAATTTGGGCATTGAAATTGTTTTAATGCCTTATATTTACATTATTTCTATTATTTATTAAATAAATACATAATATAGAAATTTGAATAACATTTCTTTAAAAAATTGTATTAATATTATTTAAAGCATAATTTCAATAAATACACCCTTTACATTTTAAATTTTATCACTCTTTACATTTAATTTTACATTTTAAAATAATGTATCTAAGAATTACCCGCGACCTTTAACGTTGGTGTGGAGGGCGCATGTGCTGGAAGGTTAAGAGAGTGGCGAACTTAGCATCCACTACAAAATTTAACTTACGACACAATAGTAGATATAGCAGTATAACACGTGTACCGTTTCCGTTCTCTATTTAGACATAACACTGGTTGCATTAATTAGAAGATAATTTGTGGAATATTTACAGAGTTAAAATATAAATTAATTTGAAGTACGAGTGCACAGCATTAACGCGAATCTCCTAGGAGGCAAGAGACTGGCTCAAATTTCAGTCAAAGTTTTTGTCTCATATCCCCGAAAGTTGTGCTGAGGAGGAACAGAGGTACAAGAGTCTCCCCCTTCGAAGTTGACCTCGATATGGGTTACCAGAGGATTTGAAGTCCGTGGCTGCCATCTGCGAGATAAAGAAACCGGATTTCATTCGGAACCCAGATTTAAACGACCATCTCACGGGTTTAAGAATCATAGCAATTGCGCATGCGTATGGAGTTGGAAATTTTTAACTGCATGTTTGGTTCGGGGGAAAGGTATGCCAAATCTGGCAATTTATCGCTTACAATACGATGATTTTTTGAGTTTGCTGCCAGATGTTAAAGTAATAAGTACGGCCTGTTTAGTATACTATTTTTATAGTTTAGTATAAGTAAGGCTTATTTACGACCAGTAAATAAGTATTAAATACTATCTATTCTACACTATCTTTCTAGAATGTCAACGACAGCGGACAGATGATTGGTTTGGCGCGGGGTGAATATATCCTCGTCTTCGCCAAACAAACCACTCGTAAAGAAAGGGTTGCAACAGAAGTCCGAACCGGAATAAATTGACGCATGCGCAATTGCTATGATTCTTACACCCGTGAGATGGTCGTAGATTTAAAGCCAATCTGGCCCGGGTTCTCACTGAACTATCACCACACGTATACTTCTGGTGTTTGCAAGTCTGCATTTTTCTCGCGGAGTGTCCAAGGTAATGCAGGCAATGATAACTTGCCTCCAAGTCGAGGGTGATCTGAATACTAGATGTGGGAGCGTGAGATCGACCTGTACAACACCTTTCCTTGACAAAAATCTTTCTCAAAGATGGAACGTTTTGGTACATATACGCTCTGGTTATCACTGGAGTGTCCAACACACAACACCCATTCACCACGTCAAAATTGCACATCACTTATAATAACCATAGCTGGAACCTGTGATTCAACAGTATACACAATGCACACGCAATAGATTAAGCTACTCGAAGTTTTAAGTTATAAAACGAAGTAGTTTCAGGATTCCCACTCTATTTCAAAAAAATAATTCCTTGACTTTTCCAGACACACTTTTATAAAATTCTATGTTATACTTTCGCAATGCACGACATTTTTTAGGTGAAAAGCCAAGAAATAATTTAGCATTCAATAGCCTATAATAAAAACCAATTTAATAGAAGTGATACGAAATTATATGTTTCGTATTGGCTACTTTTCTCCAAAGCATATGAGAAGCCATGATCAATCATTTTCCGGGTCATTAAAAATCTAATATTTAGGCTTATTACTTTAGAAATATCAGGTCTCTCGAAATTCAAAGAAGAACTTACACTGCAATAGGAACTTGCTAAGAAACTGTATTCAGTATTGTCAGATGGGAGAACAGAATAGATTATTTTGCCTTCATTTTCAGTAGAAAAAATTTCGTTTTGCTTCTTGGTCACTAATGTTTGATATACAGAAGTTACATACACATTCCGCGTCTGAGCATTTCGGCACATTCACGAATATTCTTAGAACAGCGTTTCTCAACCTTTCATTATTCGCGGCCCAGTTTTCAATCATAATTTTTAACGCCCCCCCCCCCACTTCCCGCATACAATAAAATGTATGCAACAATAATATATAATGAGTATTTTTATTTCTGTTTTTGAATTATTTTTAACTAACTGCCAAAACAAGAGTAAAAGCGAGCCAACGTTGGCAAGAAACCACATCTGTCATTTTGCCAAGCGGTCGGTGAACAGATAAAGCGAATGGAAGCGGGGAAAAATTTAAATATTATATTTGAAATGAAAGCCAAACAGGGAGATAACGTTAACAGAATATGAAAGTACAAAAATTCGTTAATGAAAGTTAACCTAGACAGGGTGAGCTAAATTTAAAAACTGGGAATACTTTTTTTTTGAGTAATAAAGGAAATAAAACAGAAGCATGACTAAAGAATAGAGAAAAAATAAGTAATATGGTTTGTGGAAGCCGTCTCGAGCATGCGCAGACAAATGTTTTCTTAAAGGAAGAAGGACAATGCTCGATAACGCAAGTTTCAACTCTCATTCGAGTCCATCGCTATCAAATCTATCGTATGTTATATATGTTTTCGTGTTAATTGCAATCACCATATTAAATATTCATGGCAGCAGATTTATGCAGACCCATGGATAATTTTTTAAGCGAGTGTAAACGAGCATTAGACGATAGTCAAGCATCAACAAGTACACAGACAAGCGTGGTTCTGAAAATAAAATGAAGAAAATATTCTCAAGAATACTTAAATTTGCGGTTTACCAGTACTGAAGTAAATGAAGAAGAAAGGAACATGTGTATCATTTGAAAAATGTTGGCCGCAGACAGTATGAAACCTAATAAACTTAAACGACATTTGGAAACGCTTCATAGTGAGTACATCAACAAACCCAGATAATTCTTCGAATTGAAATGAAAATCATGTGAAAAGAAAAAATTATTTTTTAAAGAAACTTTGTCTGTGAATAAAAAGCTTTAATTGAATCCTACAAAGTTTCATATAAAATAGCCAGATGTAAAAAACCTCTCACCGTTGGTGAAGAGCTTCTTTTGCCAGAAGCAATTGAGATTATAGAAACTATATTTGGAGATAATTTTAAAAAAATAATTGCAGTCCATACCTCTTTTAAATGATACTGTTGCTCGTCGAATTGGTGATATAGCTGAAGATGTACAGAGTCAGCTTTTCTCGAAGTTGCGTAACAAATTGTTTTTAATACAGCTTGATGAAGCAATAGATAGTAATAAAGATTCTCATTTCATTGCCTATGTTCGATTTTGTGATAATATGTCAGTAGTAGAAGAACTACTTTTCTGCAAACCGATAGAATTCAAAGCAATAGCGCTCGAATTATTTGCTATTTTAAATGATTTTATGAACGAGGCAAACATTGAATGGAAAAATTGCGTCTTAATAGGTACCGATGGTGCTCGTTCAATGTCCGGAAGATTACAAAGTACACAAGCACTTGTAAAACAAAAATCGTCTCAGTGCGTCTGGACACATTGCATGATCCACAGAGAAGCTTTAGCTTCCAAAGAAATGAGTCCTGGTCTGAATATTGTGTTAACTACAGTTGTAACCGGTTGAGTGAGTCAACCACAGGTTGAGAATCACTGTCTTAGAATATTACCAATACAAATATTTTAAATAAAAAAAACTTCCTTAATATAAAACCTTGGGTATAAAAAATGACAAATCATTGGTTTACGACTCAGTTAACAATGGTAGGCTCGGTTCCGGACTGCGACCGCTTCACTTTTAAAAGAGAAACAGTCAAAATAAATGACACTTGAAACTTCGAAAAATCTGGTCCCAAATTTAGTTTTTATTATGAAAAACTATTTGAGGCTACGTATAACCATTATTACTGCCAATATTATAAAATTATTTCAAAGTTTTGTCATTAAATTTGTGAATTAAATAAAAATAATCATTCGACATCGTGATTAAGATCCCAAACATCCCATACTTCGTTCTTTAAATGTAATTGGTATAAGTAGTTCAAACACAGTTTACCGTACGTGAACGGTTCTATGTATATTCAATTTATCGCTGAAAGGTGAACACTCAAAACATGAAATCTTTGGGGAAATATTCTCTATTGAATATTTTAACCTACGCTACATTATTGAAGCGAATATTGAACAATTTTGTTTTTATTTCTGTATTGCGTTAAGTTTTAGACGTCTAACTCAACTGTGATTAATCGCTTGATTTATACAAAACAATACTGTAAATCTGTGCAATGGTGTAAAACTTATACGAAAAAAATTGAATGCTAGAATTTATTTTATTTATAATTTGAAAAAAAAAAAACTACTTATTAGAAAAAAAAGTATAAATTAAACATTTCAAAGCTTCCCATTTATACGGTAAATATTTGTTTTCTTAAACGAGTGTAAAAAAAAGTTCAATCGAATGTATCTCTGTCCTTAGAACTGATGCAATGTTTGAAAGTCTTTCCAGTCATTCCGCCTCAAAAGGATCCTCTCCTGCTATCCCGAAACTGGAGGTAGCCCGTGGCTCTCCTATCTATCACTGTCAGCGGTCTTCTTTGATGATCCAGTCTAAATAGCCCACTGCTGAGATCCATTGGCCAAAGCAGTGGAAAGCACTCCTTTTGTCCAAACCCTGAACTCGCTTTTTTTAGGAGACGCTTTCGTCTACACAACAACTCACATGCCACCAAAAGGGTTAAGACGGTTTTCCAGGTTTTAGACGAAAATTTGTAATTTTCCATGATTGTTTAGGACAAAATTAAATTTCCTGACGATTTCAGGTTATCCCTGACATGTCGGAACCCTGAATGTCCAAATCTAACACAGCATAGTCACTCTCATGGAACTACAAGTACCAATTAACTCTTTCGATCCCACGGGTAGAAAAGACGTGGTGTTTAGAATGCCCAGGTCAGGGCGGTTGGAGGAAAATACGAAATGGACTCGTCCTTCTCTTTTGAGTGCGTGTGTTCGTTTACCCCCTCCCCTTCTTTTCAAAGGAGAACCCTAAGTAGCTGTTCGTCAATGTCAAGAAATCCCCTTCAGGGCAGGAGAACGCGTGCCGTGTTTTGGTCGGCAACGGGACTCTTACTGTTTTTAATTCTTATTTCTTCAAAAACTCACGATTAGGAAAGCTAACTCTTGCACAATATGAACGTTTTTGGTATGAAATTCTTATAATTATCTAATTTAAATAAACTATGATCATCAATCAACCAATGTTTTATACACTACACACAATAATATTTTGAATGTAATAAACAAATTTATCACTAATCCCAAATTCAAGCAGTTCCGAATCTATCGTTAAGTGTTAACATATTTTGGGACATTTTCAAACATAAGAAAAGAAATACAATCTTATTTTTAAAATATTTATGCAATCTATTATTTTCACTCAAGTACGCGAGGAATTTAGAAATGAATGAGGAATTAAAAAAAGCTTTTATGAATTGAATTTTTGAATTATTTATTCTAAATAATACTTTAAGGGGTGAAAAATGATAGTAAGTAAAAATAATTTTAATTTCAAGAGTTTTGTTTACAGTATTTTATTGTACGTCAACATTAACTCTACGATTACCAAGGGGAAAAAATGTGCAAAAATTACCACTTGAGTCCAATGGACCCAGGTTGTATTACTAAAAATTTTACAATTCTGGAAGATTTCGAACGAAATTTTAATTCCAATTGCATATAGAGCTCAAAAGTGTAGGAAAAGTCATGGAATTACATAGTTCTATATTTTCAAACAAAACGCGTGGATAAAATATTGCTGTCGGGTCCTATAGTAGTCGGAAGGTTTATCAAACTAGGTATTCACTCACTAGGCTTTCACTAGGATCACTGATCAAAAGTTATGTCCCAAAGTACCTTTTAATCCATAAAAGTTGAATTTTTTTCTAATTTTAATATTTAGTTAATATATTTCACGAAGTTAAAGTTTTTCGTTACCAATAAGATTAAAAAAAAACTCAAAACCAAATACTTAATTTCGATAATTATTTATTTATGATAGACCTGAAATACTTCTGAAAAATATAAAATCAGTTTCATTCCCTGGAAAATTAATTTGAAAACATTGAGAAAGACAATTTGAAGTACATAAAAAACCATATAATTTCGAAAGTTCCCGAATAAATATAAATGATATAATTTTACAAAATATTCAAATATTTCAAATAATACAAATGAATTCAAAAAATAGTACGATAAGTTATTTTGAATAGTACAATAAGTTTATTTGAGTGGCAAATTTTAGCGTTCTGATTTTTTAAATATTATTCTCACTTGAAAAATCCAAATACTTGAAATATAAAATCAAAGAAATCTGTGACAAAATTCTGTGATGTTTCTTAGTCATCTGTAGATACTAAAACCCTAAACAATTTATACAAAATAATGAGATAACGTTACTTTTGAAATTGTTTCGCATTTTTGTATTTAACATCGATCTCTAAGTCATTCACTGAGTAAAACTAATTCATATACGTCAATAAGAACAGAACTAATGTAGATTCATCGTACAGAAATTTTGTAAAGCTAGTTACAACTTTAAAACTATTTAAGAAAATCTTCACTTTCATATTGTATGCCAAGCACGTATCGTTAGAAGTCATCATTAGAGACAAAACGTTAAATAACCAATACATTTACCTTTTCCTATTATAGTTCTCATATCAAATAAACTTTATACCGCGTTCTATACATTAACAGCACATAAATTTAATTCCTATGTGGAATTCCCGCAAGGAAAAGTATCTAGAAATATTATTTCTAGTTGATCGATTTTCATTGGTTTGTATTTAATATATGTTTCTGACAAATATAGTATTCTTGTTTCTTGAAATATACACGTAGATATATCAGAAAAGAAAAATCTTTATACCTGTAAAAAAATATATAAACATTAGGAGTAAAATACATGGAGTTTGTGTGTTTACTTAATTTTTACTAAATATTCCAAGACATGAGTGAAATGTAACGAAAAGAAGTTGCTAATTTTGTTCTATTTTAACACTCTTTGCTTACGTTGCTTTTCACGCTCATTTTAAAATCCTATAAAACATGCTGTTCTTTACCGTGAGAAAAAGTGCTTTCCCATGCCAATTTGTAGAAAATGTTACTCGGACATAGTAAAAGATATACAACGGATCAATGAGCACTCCTTCGGGTGACAAGTGGAACCGACGAGTAGGCTTTGTTGTGAGGGGATGACCGATTACTCCTTCTCAGTTAGAGGTAAAAGAAATGCAGATAAGAATTTCGAGCGGCTACTTGGTGTTAAAAGTGTGTACTTAGAATCCTTCAATGTCATCTGCTATTCTTTTTTCTGGACGTTAAAAGATAATGCTAACCCGTACTTCAAGTCACAAGACCGACCGTGTAGCCCGAGGATTACAATAAACATGGTCCCCCGGTTCAGACCTTTTATCCTCTGTCATCTTAGAGGAGCATAGCATCCAAAGAGGGCTATATACGTGATATTTTTTTTTGCTTGGAAAAGAGGAAACCGAAATGTATTCAGGCCACGAAAAATGAGATGGTAAAGTAAATTAAGTAAACTATTATCTTACTTGATTCTCGGTATGATAAGCACCAAAGCAGGATATGCATAGACACACTTGACATATACTGCACATATACGAACTTTGGATGTGATAATTTCCTGCAGTTCGTCGTTTTAATTTGCTACATCTTTTACACACACGTTTTCGTCCTTTAATCTTCACTCTTTCATGGATTCTTTCCGTGAAATTCACCGATGTTGATGGGGTAGAGGTGACAGACGGATTTCTTAAAACCTGTTGTAAGATCTCGTCGATTATTTCTAACTTAAAATCCAAGAGTTTTTTTTGGATTTCGGGTATGTGGCATATTTGTACAACAGTACAAAATGTAAGAGTTGCTCACACAGGAATCAAAAATAAACCAAAACAAATAACGCCACCATTTACACGATCTTCTAGTACTGCAGTAATATTTCCTCATTTGATCAGAGCGATCCACTCCACCCATAAATGTGTTGTACTTTGCGATCATTGTAGGACATTTCACAAATGTAGTTTGAGCGCCTTGTCTTCTTTTTACGTCAACTAATTCTCCTGATGAATTAGTTGAAATTGCACACAGCTGTTTTTTGTCACACCAAGCACTACATAATAGGTCCGGATGTTGAATACACTGATATTGTTTTGTGTCTCCAGAGTTCTTTAATTTTAATGATTTCAGTGCTGCTGGTAAATATTTTCTATCAATTTTAATGGTACCGCATGCACGGTGCCCCAATTTCATCAGTTCAATCATAATAGGAACACTGGAAAAAAATCTGTCAAAATAGATATGATGACCCTTGTATTTTATAAGGGCTAGAAGGTGACAAACTACATCATGCCCAAGTCCCATTTTGGTTTTGACGATTTTGCTTTTTTTCCCCGCGTATAAGTCAAAGTTCAATACATATCCGTTGGAAGATGACAGCATCCAAATTTTCAGTCCTCTTTTTGCGGGCTTGAGAGGCATGTATTGGACAATTCCTAAGCGACCTTTATATTTTAGGAGTGCTTCATCAATCGAAAGTTCTCTTGAAGGCATATAATGACGTAAAAATCTCTGCCTCACATCATCAACAAATGGCTGGACCTTTTGCATAAAATTAAAATTTTCATCATCTTTTGATACTTCGTCTTCCCTGTTGGACACATGAAAGTACTGTAGAATTTTTTGAAATCTATTTCGGCTCATTGTCTTTTTAACCGTACTGTTTCCCAGTACTTCACTTGTTGACCAATGGTCTCTTAACTTTGGAAGCCAAACAATTTCGAAAATAAGAATAATACAAAGAAATCTCCAAATTTCGAGAATATTTTCGATTGGTCTCCATTTTGTATCTATCATATTTTTTCTGCGTTGTTCAAACTCTGCATAGTTGTTAGTATGCGTTTTAATTATTTCGCAAAATGAGTCTGTAAAGAATAATTTAAAATACGATAGTGCTGAAGATCCAACACCTAAATTATGTACTGGGCCAACTGCTGAATTAAATTCTCCACATGAAGTCAATAACTCACTGTCTACGTGATCAGTCCAGGTTATGCTCTCAAAATTTTCAGGATCACTCTCAGCTTCTTCATCTTCACAAATTTCTTGTTGCGGAATTTCTTCTTCAACATCCATATAATTTTCTCTATCATCATTCTCACTTTCAGACGAATCCAAATCACTTTCGCCGCTGCTAACAGTCAATAATAAATGTTCAATTTCAGCTTGAGTAAGAGGTCTTCGACGACGCACCATTATAATTGTAAAATATTTACAAAATATGATACATTTTATAACTACACTGTTTTTAAAACTTCCGCGCGCGCGTACGCATCAGAAACACGTTCAACCAAATCTGAAAACAACAGTATGGTCAACAATTTAGAAGCAGGACAGTGTCGGCGACGCAAAGCGAAGGGAAGGTGATTTACAACTGTGTAAAAGTCTCCCCCTAAGCAGTTAAGCGTCCCTTCTCATTCAACGTTACACAATGAAGCTACACTCCCCTCTAAAAGCTAGAGGCATTGCTCATAAGATATACCCTCCACCCCGAACCCGACCGGAGGACGGTCGGTTTGGGCATTTTCCAACAGGGCTATTTTGGTCGGCTTGGGATCGAAAGAGTTAAAAAGAAATATACACGCTACTCGAAATGAAAAATTGTTAAGTGAAATGACATGTAAAACCACCAATTTTACTTTATTCACAAAAACAGGATTTGCAATTTTAATGTAAAAGTCTACAGAAAATCATGTTTATGAAACGCTCTTTGAATTTTCATGGAAAATGTGACTAATTGTTTCGACGTAAAGTGTTTTTTTCCAGATAGGTGGACGATCTCGAAATGCAGCTACAGTGCAAGTGCCCATCGCATTAGTCAGGGATTCGAAATGGCGTTGGTGTTAACTAGCATTAACCAAGCAAATAGGGGGGGGGGTCACCTTTGTATAGAGAATTTTTTTTTTTTTCATTTCTATCCTGAACAGCAAGAAAAGAGTGACAAATGTTGTTTTTAACTAATAAAATTTTGTTAGAATGGGATATCATCTCCTGCCTCCGGATTGACGTTAGATAATACATATTTTGAAAAAAAGACCTTTTTCGTGAGTTAGAGCAAGATTTAACAAATTTTTGAAATGGGTGTTTATAAAACAAATTGGAAATTGTACAAGTAACATTATTTATATCAAGAAAAAGTTCACAAAAATCACATTTATATTTTTATAATAATCTTTAATTTAAAAGGAAGTGTTTGTTTGTTTATTGCACGCTAAGTCCTGACGAATCTATGGCACTTACAGTAATGGTATTTGGCACACAGGTAGTCCAAATTTTTTGCTATTTTAGTGTCGCGGCAATTTTTAAAATTCAATCTAAAACATTTAAAAATGAATTTAATAGTTTTTTCATCGTTCTTCGTGCTTTCGGAAATGAAGAAGCATTAAAATTTAGACTTTTCACCTTCACGTCACTATTGACGTCAGCCTTTGAAACCATTTTAAGTTTTTTTCACCTTTCGTCTGGAATGGAAGTGAACAGATTCGAATTACCTTCGTTATATTCGAGATTCATTTTGATTTCCTGAGAAACGGATTCGAGTGTAAAACAAAAGAAATGATTAAAGTTATGACTGGCGTTCTTCAGTGCTTTTTTTTCTACCTCACTAAAATTAAAACTGGAGATTTGCGTGAAACAAGACCTTTTTAGTTTGGCCCAAGACATTGATACTTTCATGTTTCCTTCTTTGTTTCAAAATATTCCACAAATGACGGTGAGTTGGCATTTCTTGAATATTTTGAATCACATTATTCCAAGCGTATTAAAATGTGGGCCTATCGCTTGAGGGAATTGTTAGGCATAAATACAAATATGAAGGAAGAAAGATGGTTTCAATAATTAAAGTATGGGGAAGGAGAAACCAAAACAATAAAAATGTTGGATGAGTCTAGCTCTGGTGCTCACTGGAGTTTCAATTAATTTCTTTGAAACGCGGTAAACTTACTTCGGCTATCAAAATTATCAGAACCTAAACATTCCGTAATCCTCAATTCAGATATTTATACTTTGGAGGAAACTGTTCGTGGGAATCCTTGATCATTACTAAATTCATCAGGGGAGTAATCCAAACAGATCACCAGCATCAGTTTCATAAAAAAAATGTGAATGCCAAATTCGGCGTGATGAACGTAACCTTGTATGTTCATCAATTTCAGTACACTTGTGTGGATCATTCAGTGTACTTACAAATGTGTAAGCACATACATTATCCATTGGTGCTACACGTTCACCAGAACACATGCGAGCCTTCGAACGATACGAATTGTAGTGTTATGGCCGAAATCCTCATTTCTACTCAAAGCTGGTACACCTGTTGATTCCGGATTTGAAACAGAAAAGGTAGCATGGCTTGACAGGTTTGTAAAGTATCCGTAATGGGAATGATTCCAGGACAATGGGAACTGTCAAGAGCATCAAAACAGAAGCGAAAAAGTTGTTGGGTGAACAGGCAAATATAACCAATTCAGTTGTCAATAGATTAAAAACAAAAATAGAGCGTTGTGAAGTTCTCGTAGCCTCACCAGGTTTGGGTAGGGCGGTTGGACACCACTTGGGTCCCACTCTAGGATGGGGAAAGAAGCCCGCTTGTATAATGTGTAGAAAAGAGGCCATCGAAGAAGCGAGAGTGCTGGAGAGCGATGGGGATTATTCCTGACAGTGTGATAGACTGAATGATTTTGTACACATAATTTGTATACTAACCAATCAAGAAGTGGTGTAAATAAATGTTGAAATATGCTCATGGATCAGTTTTACTGCTTGGGGGACGACAAGGCAGAGGATTAGGATATCTTTCGAAAGAAAGAACCGTCACAAGCCTTAACCCTCTACATACGGAAGGTCGAAATATTGTATTCGCACTTGGTTACGGGAAGACGGCCGAACCGGCCGACGTAGTGCCTTCCCCCAGGAGGCGTGGAGAGCGAGCCAATTCTTATCACTTAGTGTTGGGGATCTCTTTTGTTGGGTCGGGGTATGCCTGTAAGGCGCAATTATTTCCCGGAGTCACTGAAAAGGCGGCAACAACTAAGACATGGTCACTTCAACTCAAAGGATTCTGGAGTTGTCCTCGGCGTCGTTTATACCGTGGGAAATCTTTATAAGAGTTGCAGCAAGTGATAATTTTTCTTTGGTTATTCCTCTCTTGTACCTTCAAGCACTGATCCTTTGTATGAAAAAGCGACTCAAAAATAAAGATTGCTTATCAATAGCTGGATTCAGCACTTGACTACTCCCTGACTTCAGGTGGTGCTGCTTCAATACAGATATCGAGAGAAAATATTCGAATAACAAGAGGGAGAGTATTTTTGAGCCCATTCACCTCTCCACATAGACATAAAAGAAGAAAATTAGATGGTAGGAAAAGATCTTGTGTCAAATGCCGTGAATGAATCGGATAGTAGAGTTCGTGGTAGTGTGGAATGTGCAATATGCTTTTGCAAGACCTGCTTCCAAGAATCATAAATATATCCCACCTTCCTTCTCTGTCCAATGCAGAATTGAATTAAAGGAAATAAAAAATGCCTCTTGGGGAAACCGCCTAGCGAATTGCAAAAGGTGAAATTCATCAATAAACCATCCCCTTGGTTGATGAGGAAATTGTTTTGATACACTTTTTTCCAGCATAAATATAGCATAATGATTAAACAAAATTTGTCAAACAAAATCATAGATGATGAAATAAATTTTTAAATGTAATATTAATTGTTTTATCTTTGAAATGTGTACATTGATACAACGCTATATTATTGGTACATCATAATACTAGTACAAGTTCAAAATACACGCAAGTATTTCTAGACATGCATTTTTCGTAATCCATTCATCATTAATCAAATATCCTCAAATAAAATAGCGCTGAGCTAATATTATTTTATAATGTGCATTATTAAGATGATAATCCATTGAAATTAAGGTGTTAGCCTCTAGATCGAAAGGTTCCTGGTTCGAATCCCGGTTCGGGCATGGATGTTTGTAAGGGTATAGTGGAGAGGCGGCTGGTGCACCTAAAATCTGTCATGACCGAAAGTCCTGACGTTGGGTTGGTGTGGAAGTTTGGAGAGTGGGGTGCCAGCTCAGGTGTTGCCTCGTCATCTGACCGTGGTTCATAATTACGTGGTGTTGTCCTCGGATCTTTCCTCTAGGTGATTGATCTTGGACCATCGTCAATAACCCGTTGTGTTGCTCTAGTACGACGTTAATTAAAAATTACCAATTACCATTGAAATTATTGACTAAATATTCTGGCTGTATAGAATTTATCTAATTCTATGAAAAACTCAAGCTTTATATCAGGTTGCATAAATCATGCTACCTCTGTGACCCTTACCTCTTCCATCAACTCTCTGAGCTACGGCAAGGCGCAAATATTCTATTTTCCCAAGTTGTTAACGGAAATAAAATTCTAATTACTTCATTCTTAAGAACAAAGAATATTATGATGCATTGGAAATTCCGCCATTTTATCAGTAATTTTTTTTAATGATCACAAAAATTATGAAAATGATAGGAAATGAAAAATCTTTTTGAGATTTGTTCGTACCAAATGAGAAAATTATTTGAAAAATAGAATTTAATTGAAAATACCGCACTAATTTTATGGAGTTTTTCTAGTTGAAAACTTATGCGTAAAATACTTATGGATTTTAAGAGTACAAACATAATTTTAACAAACTTAGAAGGCTTTCAATTTTATTTGCACTTTAAAAAAAAAATAAAAGCACATGCAATTTTTTTAGATTTACAACTCTTAAGAGCGGGTAAAGTTAACGATAATTATTTTAATTACATTTCTATATGTTTACGACCTTTAAAAAATTCCACTTGTTCATTGTAAATTATATATTTCAAATTATGTTCATTATTTGAGATACTTGCAATGTTAACTATTTTTGGTTATTGACAATTTTTCTGGAGGTTGTGTTGATGCCATACATAAAATAAGTTTTTTTTTATGATTTTCGTTTATTTACTTAACGTTTACGGTGCAGTACTACACGACATTCACTATTTCATTGTTGGGCAAAAACCATTGCTTTCTAAACTTGTAAGAATACCATGATTTAAAAAAAGTTTGCATGAACATATTTTGATAGTTAATAAGACAAATTACAGAGTATATTTCTTTCGTAGATTCTTTAATATTCTTTCTTAAATGCGCGCGGGAAGTTGCCTTTCACGAATCGTAATAGCTCGAGGTAAAGCGGTCCCCCGTTAACCCCCTGTCATCGGTGTAGAGGTTATTTACAAGGAGGTCTCTTTGTTGCTTAGAAAAAGGGGGAAGGAAACTGTAATGGATTTCGGCCGTCTGCTCCGTAACGAAAGGACATGGAAATCTCGGCCGTTTGGGCCGGCTGCCGTAACCAGAGGGTTGCGTTTTAAGCCTATCCAGAAGGACACATCTCTGCAAAATAAATTTTTCTATCTATGTTAAAGGGTAAATAAAACAGCTTACTCAACACATGCACTTCATCCATCTGCCGTTAAGGTATCCGACTACGTTTAAAACGTAATTTTGACAAAAATTCTCAAATTTGTTTTATTATCTCATATTGAAGTTTCTTAAGTTTCAGAATCTGTAATTACTTTAAGTTTACGATAAATAGAAATAAAATTACAGCAATTTTAGTATTACTGAACGACAGAAATCGAAACCGCAGTTACGATTGAAATTACCTGAAATTGAGAGGTTTTCCGCTAATTTTTGAAAAATAAAAATAATTTTAAACATGAATTTGTTGAAATTATTTTCTACAATCAAGTCTCAACATTTTAGATCAAGTTTCGATTAATTTGTGCGAAGAATTTGGCAAATGGCAAAAAACACAAAAGTAAACTTTAAATGCTATTTCTGGAAAACACAATTTTAAGCAAATATTGCACATGTGTAACATGATTTCTCAAAACGCTGCAGAGATATCTCTGCGAAATTAAACATTATTACTTATTAACATGTTGTAATGACAATATACTATAGGTTTAGTTGTACAATGCATATTTTTTTTTAATTTATTGTTGTTTACTTTAAGCGAAAAGCCGTCCAACCGGTCTAGTGGTCAAGGTGTTGGCCTCTGGATCGGAAGGTTCCTAGTTCGAATCCGGGGTTAGGGCATGGATGTAAATTGTGCTGTCCTTTGTTAGGGACAATGATGGTGCACCCACTGGGTGCCCCTTCACAAGTGACCATCACTTCTGGCCTTGTATAAGGCTAAAATGACCTCGGTCAACTCTGTACTTTGTATTGCATTGTATTTGTATTTGTCTTCGCAATTGTACTGCCTTGCCCCATTGGAAATAATAAAAAAAAAAAACTTTAAACGAAAAGCAGACATTTTGTAAAATTAAAATTTTAGCTACATATAACGAGCGATACTTCTTAACATTTCAATGTATCGCTTTGATTGTAGTATATTGTCGTCACTAATATCTTAGATATATGGTGCTGCAATGAAATTAATTTAATAGAAATTTATACAGAGCGTTAGCCATATTGTAGTCATTTGGATTCAATTTTTCTTTAATTTGCCCAATTGACAAAAAAATAATGAGTCGGTGCATTACTTTTTGCTTTATTTCATGATTTAAAAATATTATCTAGTATGAAAAATGTTTAAATTGTGATCCAAGAGTCGTTTTCAAAAAAATTGTTACGAACCTAGTCGGATACCTTAATAATTTGCTCATTGTTTGTGCAATTTATTTCCCTTCAATTACACAAAACTTGTTGTTTTTTTTTGGTGATTTCACTGAAAATCTTGACAATTTATTACCGTCGGCGAAATTCGAAAACCGCACGGCAATTCTGGATTTTTCCCAGACGTCTGGTAAAACAACGTTAGGTTATCATTTAGGTTTCATTAAGATATTGCAGATTTCATTCATCAAAAAGAAAGCTTTTTAATTCCGTTATTTTTTGAGCTTGGATGCACACTGATATTAAAATCCGGGTATCAGAATCCGAGCAAAGCACGCAAATACTGAACTTTTCCGGACGTCTGCTACCTCAACGTTAGGTTCTTATGTTCAGGCCACGGTTGGATGAGTAACGGATTGCAAGTGCGGAACTTGGTCAAGCCAAAGACCGTCGTGTACATGGGAGCTGGTGCACGTTAAATCTCATTGTCTCAAATGTACTCACATTGGAGTGGAAGTTTGGAGAGTGGTGAGAGGTCAGATGAGTTATCTCGTCATATGACCGTGGTTCATAATTACGTGATGTTGTCCTCAGATCGGGATTAATCACGTGACCTATATCCCTTTGTGTTGCGGCAGTGCGATGTTAATTCGCATTACCATTTAGGTTTCCTTCAGATTCACAGATTTCATTTATCAAAACGAAAGGTTTTAAATTCCACCATTTTTGGAGCTTGGATATGTATTGATATCGAAGTCCAGTACAGTTCTATTTACCTCGAGAAGTTTTCAAAGCGAAAATTTCCGGTCTGGAAGAAATTGCATCGCTTTTCCAAACTCAGAGTAAAACAATACATTAATAGCAGTTGTCGGAATCCAGTTGGCTCAACTGAATGTAACAAGCAACATCTGGTACCTGAAACTAGTTTTCTAACACATCCGCCTCGAAAGACAAACACCGATCTGTTTTCAAAATTTTCCTTTGGCTGAGCACTGGAGCATGTGGTACATTCAATTAAATCAACACTGGATAACGCATCTTTCGAAAACTGCTAATAAATGTTCAATCGCAATGCACAAAGGAATATTTCGGTCTTACCAAACTTTTGCTCTAAAAAGCGCCATTTCCTTGTTCCGTTTGAGTAGTTGGAAGAATGATCTTAAAGTATACGGGCGAGAAGAATGGCCGTCCTTATGCAGATTGAATTGTTTAGCAAGAATTTGAATGTTCTGAAGACCATTATAAGATTAAACTTAAGTTTTATCATTATTTACTTCAGAATTATTCGATGCGGAACAAGTTCGTAATGCAATTAAGATACAACTATAATAAAGTTGAGAGACAAAGTAACGTAGTTGGTTGATGGTTAGTATGTTTTTTCGGTAAGTGCTTTTAAAATTTTTAACCGTAGGGTATGAATCAGTTATAAAAAAATTGCAAACAAATATTAAGGAAATTTTATTTTTTCTATATTAATTTTCTAAAATAAGAATTTGAATGTACTGAAGACCATCTCTTCTCTAATAAGATAAAAGGAAGTGTCTGTCTGTTTATTTGTCTGTTTCTTGCGCGCAAAGTCCTGACTTATCTAAGGCACTTAAAGCAATGTGATTTGGTACACAGGTAGTCCTAATGTTTTTGCAATTTTAGGGTCGCGGAGAATTTTAAAATTCAATCTAGAGCATTTTTAAATGAAGTTAATGAAATTTAATCATGATTGAATGCAACAGCATAAAAGATGACAGATTCCAAATTTATTTTTTTCGTATCCGTTTTGATTTTGCGCGGAGGAACGATTTTCCAGCCAGATGATAAAAAACAAATAATCTTTTAACTGGAGTTGTTTGATTCTTTTTATCTTCCTCGTAGACAGTCAAAGAAAGAGTAAAAATTTAAACAGATTTGAAATCTGGGGAAAATTTTACACCAGATTAATACCTTACATCACTGCGTTTCCCATGGTGTTGGTTTTCAAAGTTTGCTTCGCAAACCAACACCACGGGCATGGGCAACGCAGTGGCTAGTAATATTATAAAAGGAAGTGTTTGTCTATTTGTTTTCTGCACGCAAAGTGCTGAGGAATCTATGGCACTTACAGTAATGGGATTTGGCACAAAGGTAGTCCAAATTTTTTCAATTTTCGTGTCGCGGCGAATTTTAGAATTCAATCTAGAACATTTTAAAATGAATTTAATGAAATTTAACTATTACTGTTTTCCTTAGAATGCAACAGCATAAAAAACACAGATTGTAAATTTATTTTTTTCGTTTCCATTTTCATTTTGCAATGATTTTCCAGTAAACGATAAAAATCAAATAAACTTTTAACTGGAGTTTTAATAGTAATTATTTTTTCTATCTCCCAGACCAGTGGTAGGCAAACTCATTATTCAAAAGAGGCAAAGACCAACAGGCAACAATTAAGATTTTTTTTAGAGCCAAATTTTTTTCATGCGTTTAGGAGTCGTTTTAGATACTAACATTAATAAAACTATCTAACAGTAATAATAATCCTATTTGTTGACAAAAAAATACTTTTTTTACATTAAAATATAAATATGACAAAACACGTATTTAATGTGAACAATGACCTTAGAAAGTTTGGATAAGTCAGTTTTGAACGTCGTTGTCTTTTATTTCCAGCAGGGTTCCAGGTTCTCATCAATAAGACGATTTATCAATTTACTTTTAATAAGATTCAGGCTTGAAAAAGATTGTTCGAATGGATATGTAGAACCAAAGAGTGAAAGAACAGCAAATGGAAATTATTTTTAACTGATCATGTGAGGCAAGAGTACTGTTCCAGGTGTTGAAAACTATCATCTGTGTATGTGTGTGTGTCTTTCTTCTCCAGATCTTTCAAAGCAGACCACTTTTTCTGTGAACTAAGACCGTATTTGTTTTTCTCCAATTTTTTCATATCAGCATTAAGGCGTTCTAATTTGGAGTTCCATAATTCTTTGTTTTTTAATTCCAGTAATGGCATTTCAAAAGTGCCAATGTCAATATTAACGGGAGAAAAATTCAATTCTGTTACTGCAACACTGTTTTTTTCTAAACCGAGGCTAACGTCGTTATGCTATTTCTGAATTCCTGAAACCTCCGTAGAAAGTTACCCTCATATTTAAAATTGTTTTGAAATAGTAAATGTCAATTTCCGAGTTATTTTCTTGGCGATGTTTTAGCAGGCTTGAAAAATAAATTAATGTTTATCTTTCAAAATCTTGAGCAAAAAGGGATAATTTGGTTTCGAATGAAATAACTTTTTCCAACATCGAATAAATTGTGTTTCCTTTCCCCTGTAGTTTACGATTAAGAATATTTAGATAACACGTAACATCTACCATGAAATAAAACTTTTGGATCCACTGCTTGTCTCGTTCGTTCAAGGTAGTCAGCACCCTTCTCAAGAAGAAATGCTTTCATTTCAAATAATTAGGAAGCGAAACATTTAAAAAATTTTCCTCTTGAAAGCCAACGTACCTTATTATGCAGCAGAAGTAGGGATAGCAATTAGGGATGCGACATCGATGTCGATGTTTTCAAAACATCGATGTTTTTTTTAAAGTTGTATTTTACATCGATGTTTTGGGTCAATGTTTTTGTAACAGCGATGTTTATACCTGTCGATGTTTTATTTTTAATGAAAAAGTACCGTTACAAAAATTTAAAAATAACCAAGTAGCATAATTTTCATAATCAGAAAATTGAACATACTTTTAGACCAAAGTGACCGAGGGTGAAGTGTTTTAAAAGTAGGTATGCGACATAGATGTCGATGTTTCCAAAACATTGATGTTTTATAAAAAACATCGATGTATTTGAGCCGATGTCGCATCACTCGTTGCTAAACCAGTTTTAAGAAAAGGGGAAAAAAGTTTAAATACACTGAATTTTAAAAACATCGATAGTTTGGGGGCGATGCATTATCAACATCGATGTTTTAATTTTGAGCAGCGATGTCTCAAACCATCGATGTTTTACTGTCGATGTCGCATCAATAGTTGATAAACCAGTTTTAAGGAATGGGGAAAAAGTTTGAATACACTGAATTTAAAAAACATCGATAGTTTGGGGGCGAAGCATTATCAACATCGCTGTTTTAATTTTGAGCATCGATATTTTGCTGTCGATGTTGCATCACTAGGTGCTAAACCAGTTTTAAGAAATGGGGAAAAAGTTTGAATACACTGAATTTAAAAAACATCGATAGTTTTGGGGCGATGTATTATCAACATCGATGTTTTAATTTTGAACATCGATGTTTTGCTGTCGATGTCGCATCGCTAATAGCAATCCGACTGGATTAGTACTTTGTTAACAAGTCTATCTAATCAGTATTTATTTTTCGAAAATCGTTTGAGTGAACGTAGGTAAAAAAGATTACATTCCAAATGAACGAACAAAATGTTTGTTATAGCACTAGAAAATCAACTTTATTAATAATAATCCATATGTAGGAAATCAATCACCAACAATAAACCAGGCCTCGAAATACATTTTTTAATACAGGTGCAACTTGTGCACCTAAGTTTTTAAATTAGGTGCACAGGTGTGCCTAGCTGGAAAAAATTAGGTGCACAATTTTATTTTCATGTGCACAGTGCACCTGTGCACCCGGGTATTTCGAGCCCTGCAATAAACTATAGTAATTACTAGTAGTAAGCATTAAACGATTGATGATTATCAGTGTTACTAGTTTCCACACCAAAAATACATCAGTTTGTTTGATATGTAGTACTTTTCTATATATCTAAACCTAAGTAGTCTTTATTTCTAATGTCGTTTATCAAATGACTTATAAATTGTACCTAACCTTGTCTCATACTAACATAAAAATATAACATTTGGCAGTTTTTGGTCAACAAAACAAAAAAGGGAATTCTTATTCTTCTTAATTGCTTAAATCGAAGTTAAATAGTAATGAATATCACTTTTGAGTTTGAAAGAACGATCTAAGGAAGGAAACAAATAGTATTAATTTTATCGTCCCCCAACCTACATCTTAATGAACTGCAAACATAATCAGCGGCCGAGAAGGCCTTCTCAGCTTCGACACTGGTTTCGAAGTTGGTTTAACCGTCATTAAGTAGTCGTACATAAGAGACAAATATTTTCCTTTGACTCCCTCTATTTCATATAAGAAGTCATTTCTTTCTTCAGTATTTTCACAAAATCTGTTTCGTTTCTAAAGTTTTCTCTTTTTGCAACTGTCTTCATTTTCTTGCAGAATTTACTTTTCTGATTCCTCTTTATTAAAAAATATTCTTGATAATTTAATTTATTATTTTGATAGAATTCTCCAAACTTATATTTGAAATATATAAAATCGATTCATTAACAATCGATTGCTTAGTAATTGATTTTGCGACTTTAAAGTTGGGTTTGAATTATCGATTATTTAAATTAAAAAATTCTTGTTTATATCGGATCCGGACCAGATCCGGTAGATGTTGTTGGATCCGGTAGGTAGCCAAACGCTGCCGGATCCGCCGGATCGGATTGCAATCCCTAAGCAGAAGATCTGTGCTAATTCACTCTCCATTTCAATTCTTTGGTACAGCTACACTCTACGTTTATGAGTGATGGCAACGGCTTGGCGATTTTTTTTGGCGCCCCTTTAGTAGCGAGTTACGATAAATTAAGGCAACCCATCTTTCGTTGCTGTTGTTGTGGTTTTCACGGCAACCTCGGCAAACGGAAACTTTCAATTTTCATTTTGAATATTCTAGAAAGTTCTTCCAAAATCCGTTAAAATCGTTTGATTTCATTGATTCGTTTGAAATTTTTTCTTTCCTCCCATTGGTTATTTTGTTTTTAAAATATCATTTTATTGCATTGGTCCTTTTAAATCGTTTTCTGTGATACCATTGGTCCATTTATTTGTATTTTGACAGTTGTGGAATTTTTATTTTGTTATAATAGTTTTCACGACAGGATTAAGAGTTTTGTTTTTTTGACCATTTTCGTTTTCATTATTTTTTTACGAGAGAATTCTGACTGTATCAGGTATTATTTCTTGCTTTTTTTTCTTTTGTAAATCTTTTTCTTTTTCAACATGCTCACTGTATTTAGTGTAATTGATAAGTTTCAGGGTATTCTTACCATTCGTAGCTTAGTTTCTCTGCTGGTTCACAAATGTGTTTTGATATGTGATTAAGCTTACTATTTTTTGTGAAATTCTTTTTAAAATATACTTTTTAAAACGTTCTGAAATGTGCTTGAAAAGTGTGTTGTAAAAAGAAAAAGAATTGTGACAGGAAAAGAGTTAAGAAATAATTATTTCCTTAGCGACTTTAGAAGTGCGCCAAAAAAAATCGCCAAGCCGTTGCCATCAGTCATAAACGTAGAGTGTAGCGAATGTAGAGTGTAAATTGGCAATGATAAAGAGCTGTGGTTACAATTGTGTTGACAATCTTGATCACCAATTCTATAACATTGTAAATTTCTTCTGGAAATGTCTGCACACAAAGTGCTTTTTGATAAATGATGCAATGGTAAACAAGTATTTCGTGATTAATTGTTTCTTTCAAAATAGAAACGAAACCTTTTTACACTCCGGTCCTACTTTTCGCCCCATCTGTTTAAATTGAAACAATTTTATCGAGTGGAATTTGTTTCTAAATGCATTAATTGCCGGTATTTGCAATATCCTCGCCACGTGTTTGACCTTTCAGTGGCAACCAGTGCTGTAGTCGTAGATAAATCAGAGGGATACCATGGGGGCCCCTGCACTAATATACTAGCGCCTCAGCGTACAGCGTAAGTGTCCGACAAGTTGACTCTGATTGGCTCCTCATATATATGTTGTATGGTTGTTAGTATTTCTCGCCAACTTATACTAACGGTACTTATACTTTTAAAGAGCTACTTTCCGTGAAGCAACGATGGCCTGATGGCTAAAGTTACCTACCTTCAGATTGGCATCGGCAGCGGAGGATGACTTTACGAGTTCGAATCCAGCTGGGGGAAAAAAATTTTAGATCATCCAAATTATTTAAAAAAAATTCCAATTTAATTTCTTTTGAGTCAAAATTACTTTTCCTAATTTTTAATAACCTTTTTATATTTTTCCAAGCTTTCGTTGATTTTACATAAATAATCTAAGAACCACTCCTGAACTCACTACCAGCTGATATTTTTCCGCCCCTCTGCCGTCCCCTTTGCTTTAGAATGATGGTGTCGTATCCACCCCTGGATTAGGTCTATTCTGATGTAACAAAAAGCATACATAAAACACTAACTTATGTAATTATTAACTTATATAATAAAAGGATACAATTTTCGGCTCCCACCTCTACCCACCCATAGCCATGGATGTGAAAAGAAAAGAAGAAAGCAAAAAAATTATTCCTTTATTTAAGTTTTAAATTATGACTAATAAAGTAGTTTTCACTTAAAATACATAATTGATACCATTGTTCTAAGTAAAAACCAGGAAAGATGGGACTTGGTGTTGAAAAACGCATTTTTTTTAATACCATAATAGAAATTCAAGCACTAAAATTGGGTTACCATACCAGAATTACTATTTTAACTATGCATAAATAAATGCTATATTAAATATGTTTTTTTTTGCGGTATGAAAAACGACCGCTCTCTACAGTAAAAATAAAGCAAAATGTTAGAACCTTTCGAAAACCGTTCCTATTAGTTAAAGAGATCTGCGCCAAAACGTAGATAAATAGCCAAATGAAACACCTTTACGTCTCAGAGGTCACATGATCATACCAGCTAATCAGAGTCAACTTGTCGGACACTTACACTATACGCTGAGGCGCCTGTCACTAATATAGGCATGGATATATCCTTCAAAAGTTGACAAATTTCTTCATTAACATCAGCACAAAGTCTGAATTTCATTCTATCGACAATTCTTTGAATGAATTGCTTTTGATTAATAAGTACTATTTTGGAATTATATACCAAGGTGATATCTTGAAGTAGAAACTTTTCTTTTGCTTCTACAGCTAACTGCGTTTCACGTGTTGTTTCGCGCGATGTTTTCTAGGAAAAACAAAGCGGTGTTCGTAGTTTTTAATAAAAAGCAGAGGGTATACGGGATTTACTGGAAAAACCAGAAGGTACAAGGCGTATATCGCCGTATACCCTCCACTACAGCCCTGGTGGCAACAATCCTAAAAGTTCTTTAGGCCCCGATGACGAAATAAATCGAACCGAAAGCGCATCATGCGCTGCGTCGTTTATGTCACAAGATTCGTTAACAATATTGATAAAGCTGAAACCAATTTAAGATATTCTAATTGCTAATTGGTCCTATTTGTAGACATTTTGACTGTTCCGTCTTTTACTGTTTTATTGAACAGTGGTAACTCTTTAATTTTTTTTAAGAATTTCTGCCCACTTCTTAAAATTTCGGAATAACTCTTCCGACTATTTATGAAACAAATTTTAATGTATTCACCGTATGGTTTGTCTCTCATAGCAATCTCTTGACCAATAATAAAGCTTGCAATATAATACTTTCAGAAGATTGCAACCAATAATTAAATACAGAACTTTTCTTGAATCTTCCGAAGTTCCTCAACTACTTTCTTTCTCACATCACCGGAGTGATATTTACTGCCAGCATTTAGTCGAAATTGATCCGCGGCAGAGCCTCACTCAAGTGGCTAAAGAGTCGCATGCGGCTGGCGAGTCGTGGTTTGCCGACCACTGTCGTAGACCGTTAAACAATAGATCGATACCTAAAAATAAAATTTTCTTCAAATAAACTAAATTTTTTTTTAAATAAATAAAATTTTCTTTAAATAAAAATCAAATTTTAAATTTTTTGCAAAAGATTGTGACGTCATGTTAACCATCGCGTTCAAAAAATAAACTGATTACATTTACTGAGCTCTTACGATTTCAGCGAAGGAAAGCAAAAAAAATAAAAAATCATTTTGGCTGGCATTGTTTAGTTCTTTTTTGTAAAATCGGGATCGCTAAAGATCGATTGAAAATTTCAACGGATTAGAAATCTGTGGAAGATTTGACACCAGACATATACCTTATACATTTGATTTTCTTTTAATAAATAATTATTCGATTAAATATTTATATTTTTGGAAGAGATTGTGACTTCACGCCGAGTTTCCCTTTGGTTTGTGAAGAAAACCAACACCACGGGCAACTCCGTGATGGCTGTTATCCAATGGGCTACAAATTCCCATTTGGTTTGAGAAGCAAACCAATATCCTTACAAAAGCAACTGACACGCACAACGCCGGGATAGTCACGAAGTGGCTAGTTGCAATATATAGATTGAATTAAGGTTGTTATCACTATTTCAGAATTCTATACTATTATAAAAGGAAGTGTTTGTGTGTGTCTCTGGTGTCCAGACGAATCTATACAACTAACAGTCATGAACTTTGGCACACAGGTATATATATAGCCGAATATTTAGGCCAAAACTACGGTTTGTGTCCTCCACAACTACCTACCAATTTTTTTTCAACCTCAACTATGCAGTCGAACATGTACGCTAACATAAGAAATAACAAAGCCGACCAGTAAACACGAACTGAATGCACAAACAGCGTTAAAATCTCGCACAGTTATGAATCTCATTATACAAGGACAAATGGAGGAATAAAAACTATAGAGCAATACCAGCTGTTAAAAATATATGTGTAAAAAAAAACCCCACAAAATTGAATTTAAAACAACTGTCAGAATGGAAAATGGAATAAAATTCCTATGACATAAGAGATGGTTATGACGCACGGCCATCTAAGAACTGCGCCATTTTTATTCCTAAGAGTTTGAATTTCGCCGCTTTTCTCGTGTTATATTTCTTCGACACGAGAATATATTCCCAACCCACAAGTACGGAAATGGATTTTGTCCGACCACCGCCATTATGTGACAGGAAGTTTTGATCGGGAAAATCCACTTGTGCCCCGAATATTCGATTCGACGGCCATTCGGGAAGAGAGTTTTGCATGGCACTTTTGTGGCCTTCCGATTGCGGAGTATCGGTTCGATTTATTTTCTGTTGCAAGGAGTGCTTTTCCGTTTTTGATTTTGTGTTTTCAGTCCTACTTCAGGAATAATGAAATTCAGAAGTTGGACTAGAACTAGGTAGGTTCCAGTCTCTTTTTTTTTATCGGAATGGAGCCGATGGCAAATTGTCCTGTTAGTGATCACAAACATTCCTTTTTGAACGGAGCACAAGTTCACTTTATTATAAGGTTCGACTCTCGACTCAACACTCGACGAGATATCTCTTCCATCCAAATCTGACTAATTTTGCTACTGACGAGATATCTAGTCAGTAAGATATTGCCGAATGTTTCGTGATCACCGTCTGGTCAGATTTCTTCGAATAACGAGATACCTTGACAATACAGCCACCAGGAGGGTTAAACAGGCGTTCTTCAGGAAAAAATGAACTGAACTCAAAATTTATGAAAGTGGAAGAAAATAAAATTGTCACTTCATTTACCATCGCACACACAAAGTCAATTTATTACGAAAAAATCATTACACATTACTCTTCGTATTTAATGACTACGTAGCAATTTGTTTCTCTTTTCTAAAGTCACTCTTTGCCAGATGTTCCCTAAAAATAGTTCTTTTTAAAAATACTGTTAAAAACAGTTGGTATCACAAGAATTAGTAATTTTCGTGAAAAGAAGGTAGCATTTTACTCAACTCCACTGAATTTGAGATGGAAGAATAAGAACCTTTTTTTTTTGTTTTCCGCGAAAAATCTAATTTATGGAATGCAGCTCGTCATTTTCTGTTTATTTGTGCGTCTTCCGTAAAATAAATGTTTTCGTTTGGATTTCCGAGTTTGTACAGTCATGCACGGTTAAAAGAAGCCATTTTTGTCACACTTGAAGTGAAGTGACGAGTGTCGAATATATCATTTGAACACACACTGTTACACAGTAAATATATGACACAAATTACAAATGCAAATACGGAAATATTAAATATTTTTTATATAAATAAATATTATAAACACCCCCCGATCTATTTTCTTTATCTATGGAGTTTATTTTCTTTGAGTAAACACGGGCATCACATACACACACAAACCGGAGATCCATTGTGTTCTATTCACTGTTTTACCCTTGCTTGTCCTCCTACCTTTCTTATTTCTACATCGATTACTTGATACTGTCTCTCTTGTGTTTGACACAGCTTGGTCAAATATGGCCCTTGCGCCATAAATTCCAATACATCAATCAATCCAGAAAAAATCTTTTACTGATATCCTGGCGTTATCTGTTCAATAAAATCAAGAATAAGATTCGTGACTCCAATTAGAACGTCGTCAAAAAGGCAGAGGGCCGTGGTAGCCCAGTTGGAAGAGCAACGTATTAGCATCCGGTGCTTGCGAGTTCGAATCCAACCAAACACCGTCGTGTACAAAGGGGTCTGGTGCATGTTAGATCTGATGTGGCCTCAAAAATGCGTGGTGTGGAAGTTTGGAGATAGGGTGCCAGGTCAGGTACTGGTTCACCTTAACGTGGTGTTGCCCTCGAATATTTCCCTTGGGGAATGATTTAAGACTGTCGCCAATAGCCGGACGTGTTGCTGCAATGCGACGTTAATTAACAACCTACCTACTGAAAAGGTAGAAGTATTAGTAATTTATATTTTTCTGGCTCTTTCATGAGTGAGTTGCTCACTGGTTTATGTCCTTAATACTTCTGGTTGTTGCCTCGATGTGGTTTCCTCGCCATTACCAAAACTGTTTTGATCTTGATGGGTGAGATATCTCGTCATTATTAAAAACGTACCATATCTTGATATTTTCATCATAAAAAGAGTTGACAAAATCTTGATGACGAGATATCTCGTCATAAAACCAAATTGGCCAGATCGTGATAGACACGATACCTCACCGAAAACACTTCGAGGGTTAAGGATGTTTGGAATGAAGTGTAATCTGTGCTCCAAACAAAAATGTCACACATGTCCTGCAATGGATAGCGATTCCTTGTTCCTGAGAATGGTCACCTTACTATACAATGTTGGTTTCACCTGCAGTTGATTTTAGCATAAAGGTCAAAGATCTTGATTACTGAACAAAGATTTTGGGCATTAAACACCACCTTCTTCCATCTTTCAGGTAAAATTTGAGACGCTCAGAAGCCAAAATGTGGTTGAGTCTAGAAAACAAAAATTGAGAAAATTAATGCTTTTTAAAACATTGATTTTTAACATTTTTGGTTTATTAATATGATCAGAAAAGTATATAAGCCTTTTTTCAAAGGGTAGACTCTGCAACAAAACAACAACATGTACAACATGTGCAAAAGAAATTTATGTAAAAATAGATTGTTGAAATTGTTCTGTATTTCATCAGTTCATGTTATAATGTATGAAAGCGTTCGTAAATGCAACTTAAGAACTGGTGAAACGGAGGTGATATGACTAATTGTCTGGAAAACACTTTTTCAAAGAATTGTTTACGAACGCGGCCTCAATGTTACCTAACTAATACTAACACACACTCCCGTGCCTAGTGTCGTGAGACATGGTATCAGTTTAAATAAGTGTGGTTGGATGAATAGCGCATGCCACCAAGGTGACATGTCTACCTAGAATATTAGAGCACATTACATACATACATCCTTACAGCTATACAGTAATTACATTAAATCTTTGTACTAGGTTACATTATAAATATATATGTACAACATGAAAGAGGTGAGAAAAAAAGCTCGTTTTTCTTTGTCTCTTAGAATAATAAAGTCCTGATGATTTTCAATGAATCTCACCATGTTGATAATTTTAACCCTCGAGGCCTTGCTACATGCAATGTTCCTGAGCCATGCAATTTTAAGGTGGTCTGCAGGTGTTCTCATATGCCACGAGACTGTAATGGGGCAACCTGTGATGTAATGTAGAGGTGTGCCAATTTCACCATAACACCTATGGAAAGACGAGTTTAGTTTTTATTTCAAAGTTAATGTAAAAGAATGTTGACAAAAAGTGGACTTATTCACAATGGCCTCTAAAATTATGCAACATATTCAAGAGCTATAGAAAGAAGGGCTTTCTGACCAAGAAAAGACGAAGCATTGAGTAAATATTTCATTAATTAAACAAATATATTGTTTATTCCATTAAAATTTACAAAAATCAGAAAATATCAAAAAATGGAAAACCGCATGAGCTTCTGAGTGATTCACTAACGTCACAATAGACAGCAATTTATAGCTTCAGAGATTTGTTACTTTACCATACCATGTTGGTTTCACCTGCAGTTTATTTTAGCATAAAGATTAAAATTCGTGATTACGGAACAAAGATTTTGGGCATAAAACACCTTCTGCCATCTTTCAGGTAAAATTAAAGTGAATTTTGTCCTGCCAATTTTGGGACAACATTCAAAAAGGAAATGGTCTATGAGATGGATTCAATGTTACGTCTAAAAATAAAAGAAACGAATTATACGAATTGCCCAGAGAAATAAGTAAAACAAATTTTTATAATAATAGCTTCGAATCTATGTTATTCTCCAACTATCTTGTGCACGAACAAGTCAAACACAAAGTGATACAACTTCAATTCATTGTTATTCTGCAATTCTTTTCTGCTCACTTAAGTCAAAGACAAATTGATATAACCATAACTTCGAATCACTGCATTATTACGCAATTGTTTTCTGCTCAAATGAGTCAAACACGAATTCAAATATCATAGCTTCAAATCACTGTTATTCTGTGTGTGTGTGTGTGTGTGTGTGTGTGAAATTCATTTCTGCTCAAATAAGTCCTATTCATAATTATAGCTTCGAATCACTGTTATTCTGCAATTATTTCCTACTCAAGTGTAGAAGTTCTAAAGTGCTAAAAGTGTGTCCAGTATTAATTTACTTGGACAAATATATCAGTACGTATCATTTAAAAATGGTCTGATCTATACCAAAATAATGAAACAGGCCCACACATTGTAATCGACCTCTACGCTCCAGTAACTCTTCTAATTTCATAGGAACGCTCCGAGGAACTCTAAGTGCCTTTCAGAACCCACCAATCCCTGGTCAAGTATTTTCTCAGTTGGATAGAGAAAAGGACTACTTAATTTGGCTATAAATAAGGGAGCTCTATAAGGGCTATAATTAAGATCACTGAGGTGGTAACCTTTTAATGGACTTTTTCTGTATCCGACTACAACTTCTAACGGTATCAGAGAAATAAGAAACTAACTTGGTGGATATGCATTTAGAAATGGCTGAAGCAGATTGATCAGTTCTTTTTGCATTTGAAATATATTCCATTCCATGGTCGCACGAATTTGCTTACAAGGTTTTTGTATCTTTATTCGTTACTTGCGATTGGTTAATTTGACGATGGTAAACAAATAAGTTTTTATGGACTAAAACGAATGGAATAAAGTTAAGATCCCACTTTAGAAAACTTGCAAAGAGAATGATGTCCATGAAGAAAACTGCCTTTATATACAAGAATTCGTATGCGCATGCGATTTGGGTGATACATATTTTTTCTATAGTATTGGTTATATTTTAAGAGTAATAACTCATAGTTTTTGTTTTGATGCTAATGTAATGCATGCAAAATGTTTTGCAGAGTATAAGTTAAAAAAAGTAGATTAACAACTTCAATTCAAAACAGCTGAAAAGTAGCTATGTACAAGAAAATTGCTCAACAAACTTTACCTATAATTATGTTATTAAATTATTATTAATATAGAATATTTTTATACGAGATTTTAATTTCATAATTAATTTTAATGCGGCGGGTATTCACACTTACGAAACAAATTTATAGTTTCATAGAAAAATAGAAAACACTTCTAGATAATTATTTTGAGCCATATAGAGAAAACGAACTCTTATACTATAGAAATGCATTTCTATGAAATACTATGGAGAAGTTCAATAGATGGGGGTTGATTTTGATGTTTTATGGATTAAAGGTCATATTTGGCCAGAGTTGAATACATAAGTAAAGTCGTGAAACGACAGAAATGAGCTATAGAATTCTATGGAGGTTTCTACAGACATTTTATGTAGAGATTTCTATAGAGGCTACTTTTTAAAGCGTTTTATATAAATAGAAAAACAGACAATGATTCTATAGGATTATATAGACCACATTCTATATATATTGGGTTGGCAAATATTTCCGTACGGCTTTTTTTAGTTACATAAAATACAATTTCTCCAACACAGAAAGTACTCATTTATCAATTATGTACTGTCCATTCTTTTCTATGACTTCTTGCCATCTCTCTACCAACTTCATAATGTCACGTTCATGAAACGGATGAGATTTACTGGCGTAAAACTGATTCAAACGCTTTTTTACAGTCCCATCATTAGCCAACTTTTACCGTTCAAAGAATTCGGTAACGGTGGACAAGGTGATAATCCGAGGGCGCAAGGCCCGAATAATAGGCAGAGTGAGGCAAAACGTCCCAGCCAAGTCTTTACAATTACTGCAGTGTGCTTAATGAAGTATGGGGTATGGCAAAAGACGACTCCTTTACAATTTGCCGATTCTGGACACTTTGAACGTATGGCTCGATTTAATTTTCTCATCTGGGAGCGGTATACGTTTGAGTTGATTGTCTTGCCTTATCCCAAGAGCTCATAATAAATGATACCCTTTTAATCCCATTACACTGAGAGCATGATTTTCCTCTGGTGCAATCCCGACTTCGAGGTTGATATTGTAATGTCTCGCTACGCTTCCCTTATGATCTTTTACGAACGACGTTGTCAAAAACAATCCGCGTTTCATGCCCCGTAACCAGCTGCTTCAAAAATTGATTTTTTTTCTTGGCGTTTAAGGAGCGTGTCGCAGATGGAGTTGTGTTCGGTCAACTCGTGTGGTAAGTAAGCATTCAGGTGAGAAACGTATCCCAACTGTTGCAAATGGTCTTTTACACTTGTGTGTGGGATATATTGAGTTCCGTAGCAATCTCCCCTACAGTTTGGGATGAATTTGTACTGACGGTAGCCTTTATAACGGCTGGGTCAATCTCGTTGTGCGATCGAAGCGGGGCACGTCGTTGAGTTCGAAATCCCCGGAACGGGTCTTGGTGAACCTCTTTTGACACATATATTCTGTTAAGGCATCGGTCCTCATACACATTACAAATCTTTTCATGCACTTTTGCATCGTTTTTACCTTTTTTGAAATAAAATCATAAAATGTGGCGAAAATAGACGTTTCTTTCTTTCATGTTTACCAGCACGTAGATCGCACAATAATCTAAATGCACATGCAAATCGGCGTGCATATGCAAATTACATGCTATTGACCTCACCTGCCACGTGAGCTACGTAGTTGAGCATTTGCAGTGTGCAAATAGAGATTGTGGATAGAAGATATTTTGCTTATGACCGCATCCTTTACCTCAAACGTCAACAACGCACAGCCTATGAAACAAGGCACGTGGCGCTAGCCGGCGTGGGGGGAGGGGTTATAAAAGTTGGAAATGTAGGCTATTTTTGTTGTGTAACTGTATCTATAACTGTGGTTGCATTACGTAATAGCCGTGTGGCACGCTGTATATAGCTTGTTCGTTCCTGTTGCTCTGTTGAAACTCAAATGCTGAACAGAGGGCGCTGCGTGCACTCTGACCTGACATAGATGTTGAAGCTTTAGTCAGTACTGCTTGAGTGAGAAATGTGACGCTTGATTATTCCGTGGTTCTTTGTTGTTGTCTTTGATGTTGTTTGTGAAGTTGTGTTTGTGTCAAATAAAGGTTTAAAAAGATAAAGCCTAGATTGTCTGTCTCGTCTGACAGGTAAGAGAACTTTTAGAAATTCATTTAAGAACCGTGCGAAATAGAAGTTGTATCATGCTCTGCCTGTTGTGTGTGCTTGTCGTCTTAATAAAGATCTTAAACATGGCGCAGCCTTTGAAGAACCTTGCTCGCTGCTTAAGTAGCTGAAAGAATATGGAGGATTTGAAACCGCCGAGAAACCTCAATCTAAGCGGCAACATTGCCGAAGAGGAGGCGATTTTACCAGAACTTTGAAATCTTTCTGAGGGCCGCTGGTCACGATGAAAAGCCCGATGAGGTTAAGGTAGCAATACTACTAAATTGTATTGGCGAAGATAGCGTGGAACTTTTCAATACGTTCTCCCTAACGGATGAAGACCGAAAAAGTTATAAAGCAGTAGTAGTCGAGTTTGAAAATTACACGAATCCTCGGAAGAACGTCGTGGTCGAGCGTTTTTTGTTTAACCGACGGAAGCAACTCCAAGGAGAATCTTTTAATATTTTTTTAACGGATTTAAAGAAATTAGTAAAAAACTGTGAATACGGAGAATTGACAGATAGTGTCGTCCGCGATAGAATAGTCGTTGAATTAACTGAACAGTCCCTTACAGAAAGGCTGCTAAGAGAAAATAATTTAAAGTTGGGAAAAACGGTGGAGATTTACAGATCGACGGAAATCAGCAGACAACAGTCGTCGATTCTTCATCCCTCGGTGACCTCAACAGAAATGGATGTAATCTAAAGAAGAACAGAACAGGTGAAACCGTTTCGTTTTCGTGAAACGCCCTCAGAAGTGTACCTTTGTAAAAAGTGCAGTAACAAACACAGGAAAGAAACTGTCCAGCATTCGGGAAAAAATGCAGTAACTGCCATGAGCTGGGACATTTTGCAGTCGGGTGTAAAACATCAACTGCAAAGCCAAGAAAAGTGACTGAGATTACCGAAAATTTCGAGATCTATAGTGTCTCTGATGATGACAACAGAGTGTCGTGTTGGGTTCAAAAAATAAAGGTATGTGGTACTGAATTGTCTTTCAAGCTGGATACAGATGCAGCTGTAAATATTTTACCTCATAATGTGTATAATACCCTTAGGTCTACAACAAAACTGAACTGTACTAATATTATATTAGAAGCTTTTGGTGGTGCTAAAATTAAACCACTTGGTAAAGTTAGTTTAACATGTAGTGTTAATGATGTACGTAGAAAATTAGAGTTTGTTATTGTTGATTGTAAGGCGTATTTTAAACCATTACTTGGATTAACTAGTTGTGTAGAACTTGTCTTATTAAAAAGCAAGAAGTAAGTATTGCTGAAACTTTAAGTAAAGATCAGTTTGTGGGTAAGAATAGTGATTTGTTTGAAGGTACAGGTACTTTTGATTCTACATGTTCTATTAAAATAGAGATGAAAGTATTGAACCTATTATTAAGCCCCCTAGAAGAATTCCAGAGACTGTTAAAATAAAATTAAAGGATAAATTAAAAGTTCTTGAAAAAGATGGTATAATAAGTAAAGTAGAAAGTCCTGAAGGTTGGGTTAATAACTTGGTGATTGTTGAAAAACCAAATGGTACAATTAGGATTTGTTTGGATCCCCAAGATCTTAATAAGGTTATTAAAAGATAATATTATTTAACACCTACTATAGAAGAATTGATTCCAAAGTTGAGTAATAAATCAATTTTTACTGTGTTTGACTTAAAAGATTGGTTTTATCCGATAAAACTTGATAATAAGTCCAGTGAACTATGTAAGTTTAACAGCCCATTTGGATGTTATAAGTTTAATAGAATTCCTTTTGGTATAAGTATTGCCCCAGAAATTTTTCAGAAGTTTAATGAAAAGAATTTTGGTGATATTCCTGGTGTTGTAATATATTTTGCTGATATGTTAATTTGTGCTGTGTGATAATGAAAAACAACATGATGAAATTTTATGTAAAGTTGCAGAAAGAATTAGAAAATTAAATGTTAAATTTAATCTTAGAAAACTACAGTATCGTGTAACTGAAATAAAATATCTTGGATTTGCGTTGAATAAATCTGGTATGAAACCTGATCCTGATCATGTAAGAGCTATCATGAACTTAGAGGTTCCTAGTAATAAAAAAGAACTACAGCGTATTTTGGGTATGGTAAACTATTTAAGAACGTTTATCCCAAATATGTCAGAGGTTACTGCCTCTTTAGGAGAGCTACTTAAAAACTCTGTTCATTTTGAATGGTTATCTGTTCATGGTAAAGCTCTTAATGAGTTAAAAGACAGAATTAGTAAAGCTCTTGGTAATTTTGACTCTAATAAAAAAATTACTCTGCACTGTGACAGTTCTAAAAGTGGATTAGGATGTTGTTTACTTCAAGATGGTCAACCGGTAAGTTTTGCCTCTCGTGCACTTTCAGAAGCAGAGCAAAATTATGCTCAAATAGAAAAGGAATATTTAAGTATTGTGTTTGCTACTACAAAATTTCGTAATTTTATATATGGTAAAAAAGTTATTGTACGCACAGATCATAAATCTCTAGTGTCAATTCACAAGTAAAATGTTGTAAAAATCATGTCTAGTAGGTTACAAAGAATGAAACTTAAGCTTCTTAAATATGATCTTTATGTTATGATGTATGTTTCAGTAAATATATGTATGTAGCAGATTTGTTATCTAGATCTTATATTAATGAGTATGATCAAGATGATTTTTTGAAAGAAATTGTGCATTGTGTCAAGGCTGTAAGACATATACATGTAACAGATAAAAAATTGAAGGAATTTCAGGAGTGTACCTTAAAAGATCCAGTGTTAAATTTAATAATTACCTATTGACAAAATGGATGGCCAGATTGTAAAAAAGATGTTGATGATAGTGTAAAATTTTATTTTAAAATGAGAAGTGATCTTTTTGTTGAAGATAATGTTATATTTTTAAATGGTAAAATTGTAGTTCCTTTAGAGTTGAGAAATGAAATGCTGTATAGAATTCATGAAGGTAATTTTGGTATGGAAAAAACTAAAATGAGAGCTAGTGAAATTCTTTACTGGCCTGGTATGTCGAGTGATATTGAAAAATTGATTTCTAAGTGTTCTGTTTGTGAAAGATGTAGTTCTAAAAACTGTAAAGAACCACTTGTATCCCATGAAATTATGTCTTTACCTTTTGAAAAAGTTGGATGTGATATTTGTGAATACGTAAACAAAGATTATTTTGTTGTAGTGGACTATTTAACTAAATGGTTAGAAATTGTTCCTGTTGCTAACAAACAAACTAATGAAATAATGGATAAGTTAAAAGTTATTTTTAGTATCCATGGTATTCCCCGTTATTTGTTTGCAGATAACATGCCCTTTAGTTCCAAAGAATTTAGAAAATTTGCTAAAGAGTGGGATTTTGAGATCATAAATAGTAGCCCTGGATATCCCAAGTCTTACGGACAAGCTGAGAGTGCTGTCAAAATTGCTAAAAGTATCGTAAAAAAGTGTAATGACTTGAATAAGGATATTTATACTGCTCTTATGAAATATAGAAATACCCCTATAAAAGATACTGAGTTTTCCCCTTCTCAAGCTTTAATGAGTAGAAGAGTTCGAATTAAAATTCCAATTAACAGATATTTGTTAAAACCAGCAGTTCAGTTAAATGTTAAAGATAAAATTGTAAACAAACAAAACCAGAGTAAACATTATTATGATAAAAATGCTAAACCTTTAGGTGAGTTACATAAAAATCAAGATGTATTGATTCGTAATGGTAAGAAATGGGAAAGATGTGTAATAGTTAAAAAAAGATGGAAAACCTAGAACTTATTGGGTTAAGTGTCAAAACAATAGAGAATACTAAGAAGGAATAGGGTTAATCTAAAACCATCAAACAATAAACCGTCTTTTGATTTTAATTTTGATGTTGATAATAGTTTAAATGAAAAATCAAATGTAAAAAGTAATGTAAGTGCAAAATCTGTGTCTGATAAAACTAATAACCTGTATGTAACAAGATCTGGAAGAACTATGAAACCACCTCAAACATATGGATATTAGAATTGAGTCATTGTAAATGTTTGTGTTTCACGATTTTTTAAAGTTTAAAATATTAATATTGTTTAATTTGATTTGTTTTATGTTTAAGTAAGATCTATTGTGATAAACATTCTTAAGAAGGGAGGTGTTGTGTAACTGTATCTATAACTGTGGTTGCATTACGTAATAGCCGTGTGGCACGCTGTATATAGCTTGTTCGTTCCTGTTGCTTTGCCTGTTGTGTGTGCTTCTCGTCTTAATAAAGATCTTAAACAATTTTGGAACATATCTTTCGTTGACTCCTAATTGTATCAATTACTAAATTCTGTCTTCTATCTCAATTATTCACCTTTTTCAAAGTGCATTGTCACTTCCTTTAACTTTCTTCCCTCATTTACTGATGTTTACAATCATAAAATTTCTATTAATTCTGATGAGGAGGTTCGCAGTTTTCTGCAAGGTACTCCGTAATTGATACGTCCGTTCCGTTCCATATCTTTCGTTGCTGTGATGGGTAAAACGCGTGATTTATTTGACTACTTGCAAAAGGGGATGATATCATTGTCTTTCGTTCCAATGGCCGATGTATTTCGGAAACTGCACAGTTTGTGAACTGTTCGCGTGCTGCTGTGGTGAAAGTGTACCGTGACTGGAGCAACGGCATCATTGAAAGTGAACAGTGTGGAAACTGCGGTGCAACACGTGCCATTGATGTGAGAGGTGAACGTCGGTTACAATGTTGTGTAAGGACTGACCGACATGCTGCAGTTGAGCAACTAACGTGTCAAACGCACCATGGGACTACCAGACGTGATTATAGACGACAGTACAACGAACTTTGTTAGGTATGGGGCTCTGAATCAGACGGATGGTCACTGCACCCATGCTGATGAAGTTGCGCCTTCAATTTGGGCGATAATATCATAATTGGACTGCTAGTGATAGGCAAATAGTTGCCTTCTCCGACGAGTCATTTTATCTGCTGTATCAAACGAATGGGCGTTCAAGTGTCCGACAAGAACGGTTTGAGGACAAATACCATACAACCATTGCTGGAAGAATACAATATGGTTCTGGCATTGTTATGGTGTTGGGAATCTTTTCATGGCATTGCCTGGGTTATTTCGTACCTGTGGAAGATACACTCAACGGATTGGGTTATCTATCTAGTGTTGCCGATGATATACACCCACACATATTGACTGTTTATTCTCAGAAGGATGGGATCTTTCAGCAGGACAATTCCACTAGCCATGCGCCCGGAATTGTCTGCGATTGGTTGGAGGAGCTCAACAAAGACTTCCAAGTGCTTTGCTGTTCCACCAATTCCCCAAATCGGAACCCAATCGAGCATCTTTGGGATTATCTCTATCGCCACGTTTGCAGTATGGACACTCCACCATGCATCCTGCCACTGCTTTCGAACCTACGTATTGCAGTCTGCATGGCTCCAGATACCTGTAGCAACCTTTCGCAATCATAATAACTCACTCACTCGCGGTCTAGTTATATCTCTACTATTATAAAAGGAAGTGTTTATCTGTTTGTTTGTTTTCTGCACGCAAAATCCTGACGAATCTATGGCACTTACAGTAGTGATATTTGGCACACAGGTTGCAATTTTTGGGTCACGGCGAATTTTAAAATTCAATCTAGAACATTTTAAAATGAATTTAATAAAAGTTTTTATTACTGTTTTCCTTGAATGCAACAGCATAAACGTTCACAGAATGTAAATTTATTTTTTTCGTTTCCGTTTTCATTTTGCGCAGAGGAATGATTTCGCAGCAGACGATAATAAACAAATAAACTTTTTATTGGAGTTATTTAGTTCTTTTTTCTGTCTCCTAGACCGTTAAAAATAAAGTAGTACGTCCGGATTTGAAATCTGCGGAAAATTTCACATTAGAACGATATCTAAAAATATGATTTTCTTTAAATAAATAGAATTTTTAAATGGAATATATTTTATATTTTCGCAAGAGATTGTGAGGTCACTTCAACCTTCGCATTAAAACAATAAACAAATTACATTTCAGTGAAAGAAAGCAAAAAAAAAAAAGCATTTTGGCTGGCATTGTTTAGTTTTTTTTTTTTTTTGTAAAATCGAACTTGTGAAAGATAGAATGAAAATTTTAACGGATTTGAAATCTGCGGAAAATTTGACACCATATACCTAAAACGTTTGTTTTTCTTTTAATAAATAATTTTTCAATTAAATATTTATATTTTCGCAAGAGATTGCGACGGCACGCCGAATTCCCATTTGGTTTGCGAAGCAAACCAACAAAACGGGCAACTCCGTTATGGCTGTTATCTAATTTGCAAAGCAAACATTTGTTCATAATATTTATAATTCGGTTTACGAAGCAAACCAAATTGGAATTCGCAGGGTCATTCCAATAGGCTACGTATTTCCATTTGGTATGCCAAGCAACACGGGCAACGCCATGATGGCTGTTATCGAATTTGGCCGCCTTTGACAATGACGAGGGCATCACGACGTTGCCCGTGGTAATTTTCCTTATTTGGTTTGCGAAGCAAACCAACACCAAGAACAATGCCATGATGGCTATTATCCAATAGGCTACGAATTCCGATTTAGTTTGCGAAGTAAACCAAATGGGAATTCGTAGCAATCACCGGGGGTTAGCGAGCAGTGGTTACACATGACCCCATGATAAAAACTGTCACGGGCAACGCCGTGCTGGCCATGCAGTGGCTTGTATATACAAAAAAAATTCTCGAATTATGTTAATTTCTGTACTTATACAACATCAGAAATTCATGACTATGAGTATTTAGAGCCACTAACATATTAACTATAAAATCTAGGTTGTAATAAAAGTTTATAATTCATTAGAAAAAAACATTTAGAATTGTCAAAACCTTTACGCGGATAATTTGTGTTGTGTTAAAAAATGTATTATGAAAAAAAGAGTTTTTAGAATGTTTTATATGTAAAAAACGCTTTAATTTTAGGATCCGAAAGTAGTTTTATCCTTAAAGCTTAATGTATTTCATTTTAAAAATTACTAACTAAGTAGCATAAGAAAATCGTTCAAAATCTATGATACTCCTTTACCAGTTCTGCCCAAACGATGGCTGTTAAAAACTCCTGTATTAACTCCTTTATTTTATAGCCATCGATACGTCGTCGTATATTACACTCAAAACTGGCCGTATTTCACGAGCAGCTGCCACTTTTATTTAATTAAAAAGCAACTCGGCTACGCTTTCATGTATCGCCATATACAACCTTTCGTATCGAAAAATTCTATTTTCCCCCTGAAAGGACGAAAAAAAATTAAACTGCCATTAAAGAAAGCAAAAGACACACTGAAGAAACACCCAATGGAAAACAAATATTCGATGAAATATTACAATGGCAGAAAAAGAGGCCATGGAAACTTGCAAAGAAAAAGCGCAGGAAACGTGTAAGAATTGTTCTACAAGCCATTCGGGATGCAAAAATGGAATAAAAAAGGAGGCGAGTAAATGGCCCGAACAATAACAAAAACAGAAACCCTGAGATTTCCTTGACTCGGTTCTTAACAGACATATTCGAACTTTCGAGGTCTAAAAATAAAAATAGCGAAAAAATGGCGCAATTTCGATTTTATTTCTGTGTTTTTCCGAAAATATTCTTCCAGTCTCGTCCGCGCGAAATTCAATCTCGTCGAGGAGCAGCAATCTGGCAACGGAATGTCATTCGTTGCAAGAAGTGTTCGGCGTTCGTCTCGAAGTGAAATAGGCCGAGCAGAGATTTATTTGAGAAAACGAAAATCGTTCGTCGCGAGTTCCGGTTGCATTTTAAAATTTTTCCGCGCGCTATTCCATTTTTCGATCTCTTATGTTCTTGTTGACTTTTTGACTGTTCCGTTCGAAGCCATCATCGCCTACCCCAAAGCCGTCGGAATTAAATTCGAAGTGCGGACGCCATAAGCCCTGGTTCCATTTTAAATCAATCGGATCCCGAAACGCAATACCCGTTGGCAACATCGCGACATTTGCATGCATTAGCATACATATAAATCCACCTTTCACATCCGGGCACGATGTCATGTTAAAGTCTCTACAAGTGCTTTTTATAATTAATATTTTATGCAAAGTGCTGTATTCATCTGTCTGCGTGTCTGTCCTAGTGGGAAGAAACTGTCTCAAAATAATCCCCACAGAATCGATAAATTAAAACTGGTGCTTCGGAAATATTTGAAAAGGTTTAATGAAACTATGCATAGATATTCTTTGAATTGGATTTCGTTTATATCTGAGTCTCATCACACGCGTTTAGTTAAGATTTACAGTTTATCTCAGAGGAGAACACCTGTTAACTATATGACTCAAATATGCAAACTATTCCCTTTTATAAAGAAAAGCATTGCGAGAGTTTAAATTTAAAATACACCAAGCAATATGAAGAATATCCAATAGAATATGGTGTATTTATTGCATGATTATTACAAAGATGCACGAATTGGAATAAAATAAACGGACGTATTCTATAAATCGGAAGAACGAAATATGTATGCTCCAGACAAACATCCAATCATATCTTTTTGAGTTTTGGAACAAGATTGTGTTTAGAGTTTACCATATATTCCGTCAAACGATAATTCGATTTATTCTTAAACTGACGTTGTGAAGTAAGGAATAGGACAACGGTTTTGTTTCGAGAACAATATTTCATGGAACGAAACTAAGTTTAACTCTATTTGCTCGTGTAATCTACGATAAACTATCTACAGCTCCTAAAGTATGTGAATACATAAAGGATAGTCAAAGGTGAGGTAAGGTAACTATGCAAATACTTGTAGCAATTCATTATAGGTTTATAGAGCTTGTATTTTTCTAAATTATAATATTCGTGAATATTATATTGAAACCATTTGAAAAATTATCTAGTTCTTATCTTTATTCTGAAAGCATTAGAAAGCGTAAATATTTGTGAATTCTTTGTGTGTTACTGCGTCAGAAATGATAACTTAATGTGATCTGTGTAAACCAATATTGATATGAGTTTTTTTTTTTACAAATCGGCTATTGCGTAATACAGCGAACTCGCGTGTTTACGAACACGAGGGGACCAAAAAACAAAGTTCGTAAAATCGAAAGTTCGTAAATGGGAATGGGATTTAAAAAAATAAAAAATGCAACTTGCACTAATCTTTGTTCATTAGCGATTCCAAAAAAATCAACTCTCTTCGTTTGTTTCATGATAGCACTTTATTTAAACATACGATCCCATAGAGTTGATACTATTGAGCAATTCAAAATTGTCACTTCCTTTAAAGAACCTATGTAGTCCTGACAGCCATTCTATGGCTTATTTGATAGTTGGCCTTGGGATGACCTCTACGCATTCTTCTTCTTCGTCGTATTATTTTTCGGCATTCCCGTTCAACACTTATTGATGATGTCATCATCCGATATATCCTCTGCATGCTTGAATATTCTCGTCCACAATCAGAAAATCATGAAAGGTAAGGTTTTCAGGAACTTGAGGATTTATTTGAGATGAAGTCCCTGGATCAAGGATTCATTGGTATTGAGATTGGAATAGTTAATTCCTTCCCATCAGGACTCGGCCCGCTTTAGTAACTTGGAAGGTCCAAAGTCTAACCACTCTGACGAAATGTCACCCTTTTCCGTCAAAGTTTTCCTGTCTTGTGCAGTCTGGAAAAAAAAGACGATTTTGACACGCAGATCATCGTGGGCCGGCAACGAAAAGAGAGCAGACAACCCCCCCCCCCCCCCCGAAAAAAAAATTGTGTAACAATCGGAAAGATTTCTTGCACCAGGCACCTGCTCTCGCACGTGACTTTCTAACGGTCCCAAGTTTCGAAGAGGGGGACATTTGCACGTGTGGGAGCTATATTTTTACGGGTGTTGCAGGTGTCATTGGAAAACCCCCGACCAACATTCCAAGAGCGAGGCAGATGCCACGGAAAAAAGGTAAAGGGAGACGAGACGCAGAAGCCACTGCAGCAAGTGGTGGACGATAGGGCTCTCGTTTAGACAGCGATACGGTGAGGAAAACACCAGTAAAAAAACGAACTACGAAGAGAAACAAATTGTTCCTTCATGAGCAGACGTTCATTGGTGTTATTCTTTGTAAATTAGTAGATATTTTCCTAACTGTCATTAAAACCTTTTAAGTGAAATAAATAACTTAAAAATGTAGCCAACTGAGTTTGACTCTATTGTATTGCTGTGGTGCCAAAACGCCAGTCTAAATGAAAATAAAGTGTGGAAACTGAGTTCAGAAAAAAGAGAGAATGTGTAATTTTGGTTCGTAAATCGGAAGGGAAAATAACATTATCTCTATGGGATACTGTTCGTTACGAACGTAATAGTTCGTAAAAACGTGCTGTTCGTAAATCAGAGGTTCGTAAAAAACGAGTCCACTGAATATTCTTTTTTATCATACGCCCGTCTCAAGCCAATTCGACGAGCAGACCAATGTAGTTCTGAAATTAAAAATTATGGCTTATATAAAAACACTATTAACAGTTTTTGCAATTCTATTGTCAAGAATTTTAGTGCAGTTCTTGAGGCGGAGGGAGGATGACGCCCGGCTCAGGCCAATTCGACGAAAAGACCAATGTAGTTCCGAAAATAAAAATTACGGCTGATATAAAAACGTTATCAACAGTTTTTGCAATTCTACTGTCAATAATTGCCAATTCGACGAAAAGACTAGTGATGGGAGTATTCGAGTACAAAAGTACTCATGTATTCGATACTTAAAAGTAACCGCTGTACTCGATACTTTTATGTGAGTACCGGAAGTATTCATATGAGTACCGGAAGTACTCAAGTAGTTGTTGTTGTATTCATCCAAAGTATCGGTTACAAAAGTACTCATATGAGTACAGGAAGTATTCATGAATACAGGAAGTACTAAAGTAGTTGTATTCATCCTAGGAGTATCGGTTACAAAAGTATTCATTTGAGTACCGGAAGTACTCTAGTAGTAGTTCCTGTACTCATACAAAGTAGTAAGTACTCATCAAAGGTATTCGCATACAAGAGTACTCATGCTGGCTGTTCAAATACCAAAAGTATGTCGCTGCGTATTCGAACACCTGAGAATTCATCGTATTCTTAAGTAGCAGAAGTGTCATATTGTAAAAGTATGGATATCTATGGTTCTCGTTAGTTTTATTTTTCTTGTCTCGATTTTGCTTTTCCCAATTTTATAAATCTTGAAAATGCACGTGATGAATGCAGCGTCGAAAAATTCCATCGATCAAGATTGGATTTCTTTGCAAAAGACATTGAGTTTGCCTTTTATTGTTGAAAATTGTATTTAAATTTGTCAATTTTTTTTAAATTTTAATTTTCAAGCTTTATTTCTGGTATTAAAAATATCTATACAAATAAGATACTTTTACGCTCAAAATGTTTTTCTGTTTCTTCAAGTAAAATAACGTTATTATTTCATTCTTGAGATGGCTGTCACTTTCTTCAAAGTACCTGACCAGAGTAAATGGCTACAAATTCCCAATTTTTACATGCTATCTTGAAAATATATGTGCTGCATGAAATGCTGAAAAGTTCCATCGATTAAGAAATTGGATTTAAAATTTTCTGGAAGCAATTTCCCGAATAGACAGGCTGGATTATCAGTGAAGTACACATGCTATGCCCTTTATTTTCTACAAGAACAATTTGCTGTCGGTTAGGAAAATCACTTAAGTATTATCAGTTCTATTACGTTTCTTTAAATTCTAGATTACTTCTTATTTTAAGTGATAGTATTAGTCTTAACAAAGTTACTTGGGGTCATTATTAAGTTTAAATGTTTCTTTCATTTCTTGTTTACTTTTTCATAAAGGTTCAAAATTATTGCTTAAAAAGTTAATTAATTCTAAAATCTAGAATATTCTGTAAAACTTTTAAATTAGTTACAAGTGCTTTATCATTTGTATGGTGGGTTCTTTCTCGCATTTGAGTAAATGTTGTGTTGCTTTCAGTTCTTATTTGTTTTCATTTATGTTTTAAATTAATGTTTCTAAAATTTAATTGATTCTAATATCTAGGATAATCCTGTAAAACTCTTGAATTAGTTTCAACTGCTTTATCATTTGTATATTGTTTTCGATATGTTTCCCTGTTTTGCATGTCATCGTGTGTATGAATCTTAAATATCTCAAGATATATTTGAGCCGATCAACCGGTATAGTGGTTAAGGTGTTAGCCTCTAGATCGGAACGTTTCTTGTTCAAATCCGGGTCTTGGCATGGATGTTTGTAAGCGTATGGTGTAGAGGCGGCTGGTGCACCTTAAATCTGTCGTGTCCCAAAGTCTTCACATTGGGTTGGTGTAGAAGTTTGGAGAGTGGGGTGCCAGCTCAGGTGTTGCTTCGTCATCTGACCGTGGTTCAAAATCACGAAGTGTTGTCCATGGATCTTTCCCTTAAGGGACTGATCCCGGACTGTCGTCAATAGCCCATTGTGTTTCTTTAATACGACGTTAACTAAAATTACCATTACCAAGATATATTTGAAACTGAGTCATCCAGATCAGGTTTAAAAGAATAAAAACGTAAGTGTTCATATAATGACAAAGATTTCTATATGAGACAAGATAAGCGTGATGTACATTAGATCGCTGAAGCAAGAAGTGATATTCAGCGCCTAAAGTGCTCGTATTTATGCAGTAACGAGTGAAAGGCAATGCTCAAAGAGTGCGACACAAAGACCTAAGGGAATCTTGGCAAAAATATGCTTTTAGCATAACATCTGCTGCTCCTACACAGTTATGGGACAGATTTCGGAAGGCAATGAGATTATATTCGATCTCCTTCGTTGAAGCAAATAGGCAACATATCTCAGAGCCTGTCGATAGTAAATGCCATTGCACATGCTTTTTCTGCAGCTCCCTGTTTTAACACCTATCCAGAGACATTTCAGCGCACAAAACATGCATAATCCCATTGCATTAATTTCCATTCTTGATCTGAACTCTCGTATAACTCAATTCAGAGAAAAAGGATTGATGCAATGCTTTAAAAAGGACCAGAAAAACTGTGCCTGTCCTGATGGCATTGTATATCTAATGATACATCTTTCCTGTCACTCACTTTATAACATATTACATCTGTATCATCATATATTGGAGGAACATGTCTTCCCTTTGGCTTGTATACACTCCTTTCTTATACCTTTTCAAAAACCTGTAAAGATCCAACAAATGCATATAACAATAAGCCAATCCCACTCACCAGCTGCATGTGCTAACTTTTTGAAAAGATGGTTAATTCTCGTCTCACTTAAATCTTAGAGACAACTCAGGCTCTTAAATTAGATGTGTCCACCATTGAGGCCAAGAAGATACATGGTTTCATTTACGTCCTGACAATCAGTCATTGAATTGCTTGAAGATTGCCGATAGTGAACTGTTCTTAAACATTATATGTTTAGCAGCGTGTATCTACCAAAAGTATTAAAAGTAAAGAAGAGTTACACTGCTAGTTATATATACTAGTAAACTTAAGTTAATTTTTGTAGTGGTGGCTAAGTTCGGCACACATGTTTTTATGTTTGCTTTCTCTTTTCTTTTAGGCATTTGGAATTTGAAGAAGAGCAGTGGTTTTCCTCTCTAGCTTGATCTTTCTTGTGTTTTCCCTCCTTAAAGTTTGTAAAGTAATTTAAATGTTTGTAGTTTTCCTAATTTTAAATTTAGTTTTTCATGCATTCTATATCTAGGGTTCCTACAGGAAAAATCAGTTTACATCGTAAACTGGTTATTAAATTTAGAGGTGAGAACCTCTGCTAAAGAGGATTAGAGCTCTTGGCGATACCTCTATAAAAAAAGTGCATCATGATTCCTACCCCATGGGTGATGTGGAAATGGAATCGTTCATTTTAGGACATGTTTTAAGTTACAGAATATAATTGTAATAGCTTTTAAAACATCAAATTGGTGTATTCAGTCTGAAATATACTTATTATAAATGTAGATGGCGTTGCCTATAAACGGTGCCCTGTTATGTAACATTAGTGAGTATTGTTAGTAGCAGAAAAATTCTCGAACAAGACAATTGTGTCCAAAGTGCCTTCCTTGGAAGAGAGAGAAATTAGACACCAGAAGAAACAGCCCCTGAACAATACTTGTTCCATTCTCGTCATTTACATTAATTAGTTGGTTATTGTACTGACACTCAGTCGTGGATGACATGTTCTTAAGATCTGTGGGTTTAACAAAAAATTACTAATTTATGGTTCTTTACACTTAAGCAAATCCAATTAAAATATATAGATTTTACAAGCTTGGGTGTTTTTATTCAATTAATTGGAATAAAAATATTTACTCAAAATTTAACACCAAATGGTATTTTAAAAATTTGAAATTAATGTAGTTAAGAAACATTAAGTTCACAATAATAAGCTTTAAAGTTTCTAAAAATTTCAAATTTAATAAGAATTCAGTTTAACCACCCTAGTGGTTGCAACGAAAAACATCAAGTACAAAAAATATCTGACTACAAGATGAAGATTGGGTCAGTTTTCCTCTAGTTATGAGATATATCGTGCATCAAGATACGGTCAGATTTGCTAATGAAACAAATCTCATCGAACATGACCACCCTGACGTTTAATGCGAACACAGCACTTGGGAGTATTACTGTGACTGATTTGAAATAATATTCAAAGAAAGCACGGAAGGAAAATAAAGCCATTATGAGAACTTGTAGACGAGGACTAGAAATAAAGTACTATTTTAATTGAATTTTCAACGTCTCACCGAACAGGTTTCTGAACTATGAAATAAGTTATGAAACGATGATAAATGCCCTCCTATTTTGTCATTGTAAAAGCCCTATATTGCTCAGTATGTGAAGCAAAAATCCTGACATGATAAAAATTTAATATGTATATCGTTATTAATATTACTACCTAAATATTGGAATTACAAATTTTTACTAGTTCAGTGCAAGTGTAATATGTATTAATTTAATTGTCTGAACTTCAACAAGCAGATTTTAATCTTATTAAATGTGAATATACCATATTGAAAAAAAAATTAAGAATTGAAATAAGGGCTAAGTTTACAGAAATATTTTTAAAGTTTCAGATCCTGGTATTAAAAATAACATTCTTACATCTTTTAAAATATTTTTAGAGTTTTGTAGAAAAAGAATTTTTGTTCTTATATTTGGGGTTCCCTTCAAAATAAAAGTTTGTCTTGTTTCCTGTTGAGTGATTATTTCCTCAAATTATAGTAGAAAACCAAATCCATAAAATGCAAAAACTTAAATTCAAAAATGATTTGTAAAATCGAGATAAAAATTAAAAAATTCGGCAATTCGTAAATTGTATTTTGGTTTTTCAAAATACAGTTGTTTTTTAACAAGTTCAAAAAGAGAAATAATAGTAATTTTCATTTAAACAAAATTTTTTAAAATTTATATTAATAATTCGGAAGAAAAAAAATGTTCAAACATTTAATTTAGAAAACATTCAGAGTTTTGTGAGAGAAAAAAACCCAATCCTTTTACAAAGCAAAAAAAAAATCAAACTAATTTGATTTATATTATTTTTTGTTTAAGGAAGCACAGTCCTAGATCTGGATTCGAACCACTTTCCGTGTTACTCCAAATCCGTGCTTCTAACCACTATACCAAGTAACACGTGACATATTAAGTTTTTTTACAAATAAAAGCCATATATCGTAATTCTCAGATTCTTATATCGATTAATCGTTTTTTTTTCGTGTATTCGAATAGTACTCGATACTTGAAAGTACTCGAATACTAAGTACTCGATACTCAAAAGTACTCGATTCTGCCCATCACTAGAAAAGACCAATGTAGTTCCGAAATAAAAAAAATATGGGTTATATTGAGTCATATGGGCCGGGGGAGAGTTCTGCGTGTTTTCAAATCAAAGTTAGCTTTGTTATTATTATTTTACTGATAAGGAATGACCTTGATAGAAGTAGATGTTTAAATTCGACCTTTTCTGCTTACACTGCATAATTATAGCATGTGTTGTGCCATAATTTTAGTTTCACTGCAGTGCTAAGAATGGAGAACCAGAAAGTTCATTTTCGTCAACAGAATATGCTTGCTCGAACTTCGGCATGTGATTTTTTGCTGAAATGAAAAGAATCAGATTTTCACCTCTTCAGGTCACTTCAAAATTATTTGAACGGCCTTTCTTCAATTCTTCTTCTTTCAATTCTTTCTTCAATCGAGGACTGTCAAACAGCACCTTGATAACTTCTTTACAAATAAGCCAAATAATTTTTTTTTTCATTTTCCAGCTGTCAGAAAGATGGCAAAAAGTTATAGAACAAAATGGTGCTGATGTGATTCAATAAAATTTTCTGATGTTTTTGTACTGCTTCGTTGGTATTTATCTTTAAAAAAAAAACGCGCAGAACTTTCCGGTTAACCCAATATAAAAACGCTATCAACTGTTTTTGCAATTCTATCGTCAAGAATTTTAGGGTAGTTCTTGTGGCGGTCTGCAGACATTTCGTCTAGTGCGATAAGGGGACCAGATAGCTGATTTCGTCACTCCAATACGGTGTAAGTGGTCATTCCCGAAACCAAGCGACTTCTACAGCTTCGAGCAAGGAACCTAACCTATATCCGATCTTTATTCCTCAATAAAACATCACAATTCTTTCCCGTAGACACCTCTTTGTAAATTGAGTCTTAGTTTTTTACTAGGGGACCTGCCCCCTGCTCGCTAACACTCGCCAACCCCGCTGCTTGTGTTGCTACAGTGCGACGTTAATTAATTTTTTTTTTCCTTTTCGATTCCTAACGTCTTCAATTCTTATAACACCACAGTTCCAAATTGTCAATTTTAGAAATCTTCCAATTGTTACAGGTTTACGACTAGCGTGGACTGGAAAAATCCACAATATACATTTATAGTATTCACATATACGTTTTACTTTGAAATTTAAATTTGTTTGCTTTAAGTGATTTTTTTTTAATATTTTGTTCTTTTGCTTAATTTTCACTACCGAGCACAAATTAGACCTTGACTTTGCTGTTATTTTTTAAGACAACCGCGTAGAAACCTATAAGCAAATACTTTCTTGGCTTATGATTCTACAAGTGATCGGAAAATATGCAACGTGTCTGTTTTAAAAGATAGTCTTCACATAAGTTGGAAGTAAAATAATACTTTTCCGTTTTTGCTTTTTGTTTGAAAATTTGCTTTTCCGTTGTAAATTATGCCTTTTATAAAGTCTATAATGTAGAATGCTTCCCAGTAGAAATTACTGAGAATCTGTAATCGTTGGAATCTATTATAAACACGGCATAAAATCTCTTAAAACAAAATTCGCGGTATATCTCTATATTAAAAAAAGTTACCATATCCGATGTCGCATAATTAAAAACTCTGTTTTTTCGCTCGATTCTTAGAAAGTTTCCGGAGAAAGTACGGGTCATAAAATTACGAAATCAACAGGGTTTGTTCAAAAATGTACAGGGAACTAGATGGAAAAGATTTTTTTCGATGCGGCTATTAGTTTAGGGTTTATTAAGTGTCAAATTCGAAAAAAATGAAATTTCTAACACGAGTGAGCACAATACGTAAACATTTGCAGTCTTCAGCTGTGAGTCTTTTAGAGCAGTGCTCCCCAACCTTTTTATCGCCGCGGACCGGATGATCGTTTGATAATTTTAACGCGGCCCGCTGAGGGGGGAGGGGGCGTTGATTGTTTATATTTTAGATTGTTTTGATTTAATAATTTTAATTTAATTGTATTTAAACATGCCTTCAAAATATAATACAGTTACACAAAAAAATGAATATAAAGTGATTCAACATTTTAACTCACTAGAACGCTAAATCAATGAGAACCCGGAGCTTGTTTTATTGCAACAAGACGGTTTCATCTGGGGGTAATAAGAGACAATGACACCCGAAGTGTGTTGCTCATTTCCAGTTTGTTCCGTTGTTTTGTTTTGGTTGCTGTCAATGCAGAAAACCCCGCTTTACACCGATAGGTTGTCAGAAATGGCAATAGGGATTTAAGTGCTGTGGTGGCAATCTCAGGGTATTCCGCCATGACTTTAATCCAGAACAAAGGCAGAGTTGTTGACTCGAACGTAGTGTTAAGACCGCCTTCATTTGCAATCTCCAGCAGTTGATCTTCTTGCACAGACATGCTAGATTTGCCTGATTTGTTGACAAATGGGTTGCGGATCCATTCCTTACCAGTTCGTGGATCTTTTGTAGTTGGGAAGTAGCGATCAAACTCTTTTAAAAGCAAAGACAGGTGATCGTGCACCAACTGAGTGAATGAATGTTTAGGCTGTCTCGCATAAAATCCCCGCTAATGTCTGAAACATGGCGAAAATGCCTCTGTTCACGCGCCGTCCCCACAACTTCAGTTTGGCTTTAAAAGCAGCTACTTTTCTGCCAACTTGAAAACAGCTGTCACATTTGTCAAAATTGGAAAATAGAGACATACAGAATTCAGAAATCATAATTGAAGCTCTAGTAACAGAAGAAATTTCAAGTTCTGATTTACCACCTCCTAATTTGAGTGGAAATTTCATAGATAAGAACAGCACAAACACGAGAGAAATGCACCACAGTAAATAAAATGGAAATAATTTAATGTTCCTTGGGCGGCCCGGTACCATTTGATTCACGGATCGGTACCGGTCCGGGGGTTGGGGACCACTGCTTTACTCCACCAAAATAGCTATTAATCCATTTGGATCACCTTATTTTTGCTTTTTTTTTATTGGTAATGCTTTAAGTTTTTTATCTCATTTATATTAGCTCTTATCTACTTTAGTAAATTGAATAGGAATTAGTAAATTTAATAAGTTTGTCATTACCTCTTTTTAGATATGACTAATATACAAGATAAAATTACAAAAACTTATGTAAACTGATCTAATAGCTATTACGTTGATACAAAACGAATGCTATCATCAGTACCAGTAGACACATAATGCCTATATAAATTTCGTATATTATTTTAAATATAATGAGAATAAATGTTTGGCGCAGTTCTTCCCACGCGAACGCGTGACTGGCGACTGAGACATCAATCCACACCACGCGCTGGCGCGAGATTGGCAGAGAAAGTGTTAATTACTTAAAATCCCTTCATAGCTACATATTTCAAATCGTACCTTTTATATTCGTTTTAAAATTAAGTAACTAATACTTCCTTTACTTTTTAGGATTTCTGCAAAACTTCCAAAGGATAATTTCCAGTGTTTTTTACCTTGAACATATCCACATGCTCAAAACATAAGAGAAAATGGTTCAAGTCAGCGCCCAAATGTATTCCTACGGTATGGAACTCTATGAATTCCCGTCTACTAACAAATTCACTGCTTGAAAAATACGAAAAAAGTTGAAAAATATGAATTTTTCTTTTAATACCTTAACTGTAATTGTTTTTATGACTTTCAAGTGCTTGTACGCAATATTCAAAAGCTTGTTTACAGAAAAGACCAACGATGAAACCAATTGTGAGGAAAGATGGAACAACAAAACTTTTAAACATCCAAATATCGGTAAGTTCTCTTGATTAAAAAAAAAACATTTGACAGAGCGAAAAAAAATGACATACTTTTTACAAGTATACAGTGAAACTTTGATTAACAATCAGTGTCGAGATCGTGATAGTTAATCGAATAGACGGATAACATAAAAACCTTAAACAACAACCCACCCCATCTGTTGCATATGAACTATTGGTAAAAAAAGTATTTACGAATTGGAAACACTCACTGCCAAAAGTTAAGCAAGAAAGGTAAAATGCGAAAAAAAAACCCGACAAGTACAGCTTTGATTGACACGAAATTTGGCAAATAGTTTTATTCATGAGACAAAACCAAGAATTGAATACAAAGATGAAAACAATATTGAATTTTCATAAATTATAAAATGAAGTCATATTGGAGTCATTAACAAAATGATTTTTAAATCCAACACAAATAAACAAAATTGGCATTAATAGAGTATGTGACCACCCTCAATCCTCACACAAAGTTTACAGCGTGTGATCATGCTTTCCATGAGGTGATCAACCACCCAGAGTCAAGTAATCGCCATTCCTCCTGTAGAGCAGTTTGCAACTCTGTGAGAGTTTCTGGGGGTGGGAAACGTGCAGACACAGCATGGCTGAGGATATCTTAAAGATTTTCAATGGGATTAAGGTCGGGCGAGTACGCCGGCCAAACCATGTGCGCAATCCCCATCACTATCCAGGTAGTCGTCGACGATGGGGACGCGCATTATCCTCCATTAAAACGAAAGAATGTTAATGTGACTTCCAGGACAACAACGCTCCATGTCATATTGCAGCCTCTGTCAAGCAGTGGTATCCAGATATGGATGTAAAACGTCTTCTCTAGCCTGCTCAGGGTCCCGACCTAAACCACATAGCTGTGTTTCAAACCTTGTTTGAGGTATGCCCAGGAGGATTGCTAGTGTAATTGCAGCACGTGGGGGACCATCCCCCGTATTTGTGTATTTTTTCCCTTATACCATCACTTCTTGCTGTCCGGTCCATTATTGTAGGGTAGTAGATATATATGGATACGATACCTAAAAATAACCACTTATTACAATTCTCACCCTAGACCCGTCCCCTAACTTCCCAGTTTCCTCTCAGTATTTTTCTTTTTTGTTCAATAGGTCAATATATCTTCCTACCCCTTGTGACCTCAGGACCTCGCTGTATTTTTGACCTCCCACGAACATTTTTCTTTCAAATCACCTGTCTAAGATCAAATTACTCCTTTGTTTAACTACCGACTTCTACCAATGCAATTTCTTGCAAGATCCAATGATCCTTTGGTCTTTCTTTTAATTATTATCCCTCTGGCGAGTACCATGTGAACTATGCACATTTTCCTTGAGCCCCTTGGAATAGGGAGCTCTCAGAGCCGTCCTAAACTTCGTACTCTCAACAACCTCCATACGTTATTAGTTTGCTATTTATGTAATAAGGAATCTTTTTAGAATTTCTGCCTCACCATTTGAGGAACCAGCATTACATTCCACACCAATGGATCATCCTCATCCGGTTGCCTAATACCACTCTTGCTACTCCGTCACGACTGCAGGCTTATAGGTTCTGTTATTATGAAATATATATATATATATATATATATATATATATATATATATATATATATATATATATATATATATATATATCCTACAGAACTATAGTCCGTTTTTCTAAAAGCTGTATAAAGAAAGGTTTATAGAAATTCATTGATTGTCTGTAGAAACCTATAGAATTATATAGAATTAATTCTATAGAAGCTCATTTTTTTTATAGCTAAAGCAAATTTTTTTATAGCTATAAGCAAATATTTTTGCTATAAGCTTTATAAATAAAGCTCTCTATAGACAAGATCTAAAGAAATCTCAATACAATGTCGGTAGAAACCTTTTTCTAAAAGCTGTATAAAGAAAGGTTTATAGAAATTCATTGATTGTCTGTAGAAACCTATAGAATTATATAAAATTAATTCTATAGAAGCTAATTTTTTGTTCATATCTAAAACAAAAATTTTTTTTATAGATATAAGCAAATATTTTTGCTATAAGCTTTATAAATTAAGCTCTCCATAGACAAGATCTAAAGAAATCTCAATGCAATGTCGGTAGAAACCTTTTTCTAAAAGCTGTATAAAGAAATGTTTATAGAAATCTATTGAATGTCTGTAGAAACCTCTCTAGAATTATATAGAATTAATTCTATAGAAGCTCATATTTTGTTTCCCAATTTTGCTTTTGTGTAGAATTCGATACTTATAAATTTCTATATAATAGGAGTTTGTTAGTTCTCTAAACAAATCTTGTAGAATTTTCTCCCTATAGAAACTAAAATTTGTTTCTCTGCTGAGTTTTATGGAACTTTATTAAAAAGTTTCGTAAGGAAAGGATTTGTGGGCCTGAAATAAATTTTAAGTTGCTTGAACAGTTTTGATTGGTGTTGCATCCCGAGGAAAGAAGAATCTTAAATATGAGGTTAATATATGAAAATGAAGCAATGAATACAAACATAATGGAGGGAAGTATTTTTTATTGAGTTTATAAATAAGATATTTCATGGAATGTGCTTTTAGGTTTTTCGAATAACAAAAGTAAAAGAGGTGATTATACAGATGCTCCAAAAATAATTGTTGATAAATTAAATTTCTTAAAAGTCAGCTTTTAAAGTTTTCGTCGGAACGTTTTCTAAGTAATTTCTATGTACTCCAGTTCTGCGTTGCTTGTATTGATGGCATTATTTCGGTCAAAATCGACGAGTCCACAGTCCATTCGGTTTAGATTGATGTTTTTCTCTGCCGTGACTCTATTTATGCGATGGTTAGTACCACTGAGACGTCAAGACAAAATTGTCTGAGACTCCTTTGGTATCATCTGAAAGATTTGTGGCAGGATCTGCGGCTGGTGCGTCAACAGCTTCTGCAGCAGCAAGTAGGGCTCTTTCTGCCATCTCGTCTTCGATGGTACGCAAGCGCAAGTCCATGAATTCATCAGGGTTTTCAGCATTCCACTCTGCGAGGTAGTCGCGTTCAACGTAAGGTTGCTCTTTCTGTTTTTTGGCCTCCTTTTTTGCCTTTTTCTTCTGGCTTCGCTTTTCCCGAAACTTCCTTCTGAAATAGCAGGTCGGTATTTATTAATTTTCCAGTAAAGGAAGGACACATTATATGTATTTAAAACCAACAGTTTATGAAAAAACGTAATTTTAACAGACACCGAAAGGCACACAAATAAGTAATTTTAGGAAGATATAAGGAATAGATTACACACTTACATTTGTTTCTCGATCCAATCCAACATCTTGAAAGGTGAATAAGATGTCTATAAAAATGGCGTAAATAGCACTGAAAAGTACTGTTTGTTAAAAACGTCGGTAAAATTGACGTAGGTAGCACTGAAAAGTACCGTTTGTTAAAAACGTCGGTAAAATTGACGTAGGTAGCACTGAAAAGTACTGTTTATAAATAAATTGCAGCGGAAAACTCCTCTACAACAAAAAATCGCTTTAATCAAACGTATATTAATATCACTTGATCACAGCTTTAAAAGACGCAAGTTAGCAGTTCGAAAGATATAACATGAATGACGAAATATTTTTAAAACAATACATTTTACATGCGCAACAATGTTTGGGTAACAATGAAGTAGAAATTTCAATGCTCAGGAAACAATGGACTCCTCCACTATTATACTTAAAATAACTTTATTGTTTTAAGAAAAAAAATGAGTGGATTTAATTGTATTTATTTCCATTCTTGTAAGTAGGAAGTTTGAAATTTATGCTGAATTCAGAATTAATGATATAATATGTATAATTTCAGTTCAATATTTGTTTTAATATTTCATATTTTTTAAGATTCATACGTCATTAAAACTCCCTTTCTAAATAATAAGGCTGTTTTTACTTTTTATACTTCTACGACACGTATGATTTGCTTTACTTTACATTTCTAGTCCTTAAATTCCCTTTTCACTCAGTATATTTAACTCCTTAACAATTTCATTTTTTTCGCGAATTCGATTCAAATAATGTCACTTTTTTTGTATTTTTTTTTTCATAAAACATTTGGAAGTAGGAAATTATTATTAAAAACAACATTTCTTCTTCAACAACTTTCAATCCCCTCATTCTCCAGGTAGTCGTCGACGATACCAGCTCTATGGGGACACGCATTATCATCCATTAAAACGAAAGAAGGACCAACTGCTTCAGCGTACAATCTCACAGTGGGTTCTAGATCTTCATTCGGATACCGGACAGCTGTCGCAGAACCCCGTTTTTGGTAGATGTGCAGGTCGGTGCGATATCCCAACGAAATCCCGGCCCACACCATGTTGCTTCCATCTCAGAATGCGTGATGCTCGATGATGTTATGCGGCCGATTGCGTGTGACGTGTTCTCTCCAGACCCTTACACGTTTGTCATCTGGCTCCAGAGCAAATTTCGACTCAATAGTGAACATAACGATAGCCCACTCAGACGCAGTCCAATTCACATGTTGTCGAAAGCACTTTAATCGTGCCCCTCTGGATTGGACGGATAGAGGAACACAAACTCGGGGTACCCGGTCGCATATTAGCAACCTTCACTGGATTAGAAGACACGGAGGAAATTTTAGGCTCGCTGATTCGTTGTTTTCAATTTTAAGCCCGCTGATTCGTTGGTTTCTCACCCAGTGATCTATGACGTCACTCCCTCATAGTGCTCCACTGCGCATGCGTGAGAAGTATCCATATTTACTGCAATATCGTGTAGTGTTCAGTTCGTTACAACATGTTTCACAATTGAGATTTTATTAATGATTCGCAATTAACTGTTCTGAGCACCTTATTCAATAGACAATGCACATTTTCAAGATTACGATTAACTTTTTTTTTATTCGAAAACATAGGTATGTATATACAGTATTCTGTACCTGATAGTAGAAGTATCGTATATGCAAATTTTTCGATTGTAGGGTATAGTAAGTGGAATTTAAACAATTTTAAGTGAGCAACCATTTATTTGACTTAAAAGCATCTATCTTTTTTAATGTTAAGAAAAAGCCATTTAAAATGACTTGTTCTCTATAGTGTATAATTTTTCAAATGTCAGTTACGATAGTTTACCCCTGAGGTACAGAATTATAATTACATTTCACAGTTCATGGGCATTGAAAAATTTTGATTAACAGCAAATGCATCCATTTTTTGTGACAGTTACATTAGAATTACTATTATAGACATCGTTTTGTTGGGTATGTCATTTAATATAGGGAAATATCAAGTTCTGTATATGGGTTACAGGAACAGTGGAGCCGAGTACTGTCTGCAGGGAGTAAAGGTAAAGGAGGGAGAAACAGTCAAGGATCTTGGGTGATAATTCACAGGGATTTTAAAATGGGTCACCAATGTTCAGCTGCGGGTGAAAAGGCTAATAGGTTATTGGGGTATATTAAAAAGACTGTAACTTCAAGGGATAAAGATATAATCTTGCCATTATATAAGGGCTTAGTAAGATCACATCTAGAATATGCTGTACAATTCTGGGCTCCATATATGAGAAATGATATAGAATTAATTGAAAGGGTTCAGCACACAGAGCTACAAAAATAATAAAGGGATAGCAAATCTCGACTCTAAGGAACGTTTAAGCAAGCTAAACATGTATACACTGGAAAGAAGAGGAAGGAGGGGGGATTTGATTCAGCTTTTCAAGTTGGTAAAACAAGGGGACACAGAGGGCTTAAATTTCAATAAGCATAACAGAACAACGGGCCATGGGTATAAATTGAATAAGACACATTTTAATCGGGATTTAAGGAAAAACTACTACGTTAATAGGGTAATAGACGAATGGTACGCGTTGCCAGAAAATATAGTTAATTCAAAGGGAGCGTACGAATTTAAGATACGATTGGATAGTCAGTGGGAATTGGGGAATTCATTAACAAAGAACCAACCTTGTTGGGCTTGAGCCTGTAGCTGGTCGTCAATATTTGTATTTGTATTTGTTATCAGGCCTATGTTCGAAATTACTAAACTCATTGTCTCTAATATTATAAAAGGAAGTGTTTGTTTGTTTGTTTCTTGTGATCAAAGTCCTGACGAATCTATGGCATTTACAGTAATGGGATTTGGCACAGAGGTAGTCCGAATTTTTTGCAGTTTTAGGGCTGAGGCGAATTTAAAAATTCAATCAAGAACATTTTAAAATGAATTTAATGAAATTTAATCATTATTGAATGCAACAGCATAGAAACAACACCTGCTGTCACATATTCTAAATTTATTTTTTTCGTTTCAGTTTTGATTTTGCTCAGAGGAAGGATTTTCCTGCCAGACGATAAAAACAATAATCTTTTAACTGGAGTCACTTAGTTCTTTTTTCTATCTCCTAGACCGCTAAAGAGAGTAAAAATGTCAACAGATTTGAAATCTGCGGAAAATTTCACTTTATATCGTTACCTAAAAATATGATTTTCTCTAAATAAATAAATAAAAAAATATATATATATTTGTTATATTTTCGTAAGACAGATTGTGACGTCACCAAGAACTTTCTCTTTCCAAAAATAAACAGATTGCATCTTCTGCCCTTCGCGTTAAAAACAAAAGAAACAGATAAAAATTTCCTGCCTTATTCCATTTGAGCGAATGTGAGCAAAAAAATAAAAAAACGTATTGACTGAGATTGGAAAGTTTGTTTTCATATAGTCGGAATTGTTAAAGATAGATTGAAAATTTCGACGGATTTGAAATCTGCGGAAAATTTTACACCAGTTTACTACCTTATATCTCGGCGTTGCCCGTGGTGTTGGTTTGCGAAGTAATTAAAATACTTTAAACTTATTCTTTACGTAAAGTTAGTTGGCTTGTTTTTCTAATGCGGTTGCAGCACTTCAACACAAGATTTCAAACAAAGAATTCCAAATTGATAGATGATAGTTTATTGGTCAACACCAATTAGATTAAACGTGATACGCCTTGCCAAAATGACGATAAACTATATCATAAGTTAACCCCCTATCTCTAATATATATCTTCATTGAATATATCTTCAACGGATTTGAAACGTTGATTGTTTATATTTCAGATTGTTTTGATTTAATAATTTTAATTTAATTGTCTTTAAACATGCCTTCAAAATAAAATACAGTTACACCAAAAAATGAATATAAAGTGATTTAACATTTTAACTCACTAGAACGGTAAATCAATGAGAACCCTGAGCTTGTTTCATTGCAATGAGACGGTTTCATCTGGGGGTATAATATGAGACAATGACACCCGAAGTGTTTTGCTTATGTCCAGTTTATTCCGTTGTTTTGTTTTATTGCTGTCACTGCAGAAAACCCCGCTTTACACAGATAGGTTGTCGGAAATGGCTATAGGGATTTAAGTGCTGTGGTGGCAATCTCAGAGTATTCCGTCATGACTTTAATCCAGAACACCGGCAGAGTTGTTGTCTCGAACGTAGTTTTAAGGCCGTCTTCATTTGCAATCTCCAGCAGTTGATCTTGCACAGACATGCTAGATTTGCCTGATTTTTTGACAAATGGGTTGCGGATCCATTCCTTACTAGTTCGTGGGTCTTTTGTAGTTGGGAAGTAGCGATCAAACTCTTTTAAAAGCAAAGACAGGTGATCGTGCACCAACTGAATGAATAAATGTTTAGGCTGTCTCGCCTAAAATCCCCGCTAATGTCTGAAACAAGTCCAAAATGCCTCTGTTCACACGCCGTCCCCATAACTTCAGTTTGGCTTTAAATGCAGCTACTTTGTCTGCCAACTTGAAAACAGCTATCACATTCGTCAAAATCGGAAAATAGAGAATTCAGAAATCATAATTAAAGCTCTAGTAACAGAATTTCAAGTTATGATTTACCGTCTCCTAATTTGAGTGAACCGCACAAATCCGAGAGAAATACACCACAGTAAATAAAATGTAAACAATTTAATGTTCCTTGGGCGGCCATTTGATCCACGGACCGGTACCGGCCCGGGGGTTGGGGACCACTGTTTTAGAGTACCTCTAAACGTAAATTTTTGAACTTCGTCAAGTTTTTTTAGAAATTTCATTATGTTTTCTGAAAAAAATTTGTGAAGTTTGGGAAAAATCGGGACATTTTCGTTATATTTTTGTTGTAATTGCTGCACATCCCCTAAGGCTATCAGAGCTAGATCACGTCCATAACATTATACACTCTAAAGAAATCCAATACTAACAAAGGATCGGCAGCAAGATCCCGCCTGGAGAGCCCCAGGCACGCAAGAATATGTTCATGGGAGCCCTGCTCAGAAGAACACTTGGTGCAGACCACTTGATTGGCGAGCAGGGGGCAAAAGCCTCCTTGTATTTGTAAATTTTGTGAAATGCGATCTTATCGTACGATTAATTAAATAAATAACACAGCCAAATTCCGTATGTTGCAACGTACTACACAAGCAGTATACGGATGGTACAAAATACCATATCGTACAAAACCCGGACGTTGCAACGTGCGGATTTTGTACGGTTTGGCCGTATTACGCGTTGTTCAACCAAACCGTACAAGTTGGATTGTACGAGGGCTGTTCAATAAAGAATGATCAGGAATTAATAAAAAATAACTTTCTGTACTAATCCTCCAAATTTTTATGGTTTTTCTCAAAATACTCTCCATTACACCCAATATACTTATCGCACCTCTTTTCCAGTCTTCAAACACATGCTGGAAGCCATTTTTTGACAGGTCCTTCAAAATCGCCTACGCAACTTTTCCCACTGCCTGTGATGATGAAAACCACTTTCCCCGGAGGTGTTACTTCAAATTTGTGAAAAGAAAAAAAATTGCATGTCATCACGACTATATGGAAGATGCTGAACACACATGACATTGGTTTTTGAAAGATCTGACGATTTTTAAGACAAAAACAAAATTTCCATGCAGTGTATTGCATTTCGCGTGCCGAAAGCAAACCTTTACCGTAGCCGAAAGTAAAACTAAGCATTCTTGGCCGGCTGCCAAGGCCTCAGCAATGACGTCATGACCGTGGAACATGCGCTATCTATTCTCCACTTATCCCGCTACACATTCAATATGAATTTTATTTTTCTTGATTTTTTTAATCATCTTTAAAATAATTATGATAATTTTTTTTGAACAGCCCAAGTATAAACGCATTCAAACCTCAAACAGTAATGTTTGGTAAAGTTACTTTTAGGATCGGGTGGCCTGGTCGGTAGGACATCGAGCTCGTGACTAACTGATAATGAGTTGAAGCTCAGTTGACCGAAAACTCCCGTGTTCGTTAAAGGTGACTGGTGCACGAAAAATCTCTCTTAGTCACAAAGTCCTCCATGTTCCCATAATAAATCAATACCTCTGCGGGTGCCAAACCATGGATTAGTTGGTCTCTGGTTTGGATCAAAATTACAACCGTGTGCCTGAGTATGATTGAATGTCGTGAAAATGTGACCTCTCCGTAAAAACGAGACGTGCCGATGTGCTGCCATCTGCTGGCTAAAAATTCGAGCTAAGTCGGACTTCCTCCCAATGGGGCTCACTTGCATGGAAGGCGCGCGCACCCCCCTCGCCTCTTGCCGTCTTCGACGGGTCTGGCACTCCTTTGGTTTGCCAGTGTAGGCATAAGAAACAACAACAAAGTTACTTTTTATCTTTTATTATTTATTATTTTTACATTATCTTATTACAATTGCAGTGGATGAAATTATTTAATTCCTTTGTATTCTTATTCGGTACATTTCTGATCAAAGCTAACTTAATGAGAAAATATTCATTTTTATCAACGAAGATACTATTTTTCCTTTTAAATTGCAATTTTGCGTGAAATGAGTAATTTAAGACCGATGTAAAGACGATTACCAACCTCTCAAAAAGATCATTCTCGGAATAAAAATTCACTTACGGGCTGCATTTGTGTTTCTATATCTTAAAATATTTTGGGGTATGAAATTACTATCTTTGAAAACTAAAAAAAATTAGATATGATGAATAGAAATTCTCAGGCCAAACTTTAAAGGGCAGCCGTGTGCATTAAAGTAAACAACTTTTTGTCAAAGAATATGACTGAAAATATTTCTGATACGTACTAGATGGCGTTGTTTTCGACACTTTTAAGATTTTTTTTCTTAAATTCAGTCCTTTTCAACGCGGATTTCACACGGGATGAAACATCAGATGAATTCAAAAATGGTTGACACACATCAAACGTAGGGGACTGCCAATAATAACGTAAGAGCCTTTAAAATTTAAAGAAATTTGTTTTGAAAGAATGTACTGTGAACCGTGAAAATGTACCCCAATAGGCGACAGTGGCGAATCGTCAGACTTATGAATGTTTTCAACATCAGATGGAACTGGAACATTTCAGGCATAGTGAGATCAGCCAAGAAGTTCGAGCTCTTGGGAAAAGGAAGAAATTCTACGCAAGATTGAAAGAAATCTGTGTGTTGGAGAAATGATCGGGTTACAATCTTTGATTCTTTCCGCTTCTATTTAGAGTCCCGTGCGTTAGATGCATGTCACTCATCTTGGAATTCGCGTGTACTGTTCTATTTCTTACAAAATCCAAGTTCCGAATGACGGAAGTTTAGAAAAAAGCTTAAACCTTAGTACCTCAGGGCGACAGTTGCAGTTATAGTCTCTAATGAAATGTTTTTATTTTGGTGCAACCTACCATCCTTTAATTCTCCGAGGGATTCATACGTATATATCCGTTCATCCATTCTGCAACCAGTCTTCCCTGTCTTACCTTTAACCAGGTTTGCCCTTCACGGACCAACAGATACGCTCCTGAGATTCTTTCAACCAATACTTTTGGTTGTTTTGTCATTATGTGCGTTGTTTGTGAAACGAAATTATACACTATTCAGAAATCTCATAACATCAAGGAACTGGGGTAAAAATTTTCAAATTGCTCTATCGAATACTCTCTTGTGAAATCTTTGAAAAAGCTTACTTTACTTGAAAATCTTTGAAAGATGCTCAAGTAAAAAATTCAGATATGCCAATGACGACGGATTCTCCGTAGTTTCTATGTAAGCAAATCGTGCACTACAGATTACGGAATCGATTATTTTTCCTATGGAAAAATTCAATTTTATTTATTTTTCAAGACACGTGAATTGTTTACTTATTATTGTATTATTTCATTATTATTATATTTTTTTGGTAAATGGGTGAGTGCTTAAATTTAATTATTAAATTTGTTTTCATATATAATTATTTCATAAACAAATATAGGTTGTATATGTGTGTTTTCATGTATGATATGCCTTACTAATTATAAGTAATATAATGTGTTGCATATATGTTTCACATTTGTAGTTAAATATTTGAATTAATGATATATGCGTGTTATTAAAGCCGATTTCTTAAATTTTTACTTGACTACTCAAACATTCTTAAAACTACTGATTTTTTCCTTTCGTACTACTGAAAATTTCCATCGCAGGTTGGCATCTCTGAGTAATGTGTGTGGTAACTGTATTCACATTTAATCTTAATATATTTTATTACTTCGATACGTATTTCTTGTATATATGCCCACATCATACATGTTATGCGTTTAATGGATTCCAGTACGAATTTTGTGGAATACGCAGACACAATTAAAAAATCCCCCAAGTTCTCACGAATATTCCGTTTTATGGAATACGCTTAAGCTATGAGAAAATCTCAAGCTCTTACGAATATTCCGTTTCATGGAATACGTGGAAGCTATGAGACAATCTCAAGTAAAACTCTTACGAATATTCTGTTTCGTGGTACACGTAGCAGTGATAAGAAAATCTCGATTAACTCTCGTACTGTTTGTCTGGACGATTTATTTCGCCATTATCAATCCTGTTTAGTTCTTAATGGACGATATATCTCATCATTAGAAAAACTGACCTAATCTTGATAATGGCAATATTTTCATACTTCGGAATTCAATAGGCATTATTGATGACGAGGTATCTCATCTTTCAAAAAATTGGCCTAACTTTGATGGACGAGAAAACTTGTCAAAACCACTTGGAGAGTCAAAGTTCTTACGTTCTATTACCTAGAATCCCTTAATATTCTATAACCCAGAAGCAATAAAAAATCCCCAGTAAAGTTCTTACGAATATTCTGTTCCGTGGAATACGCAGAGTAAGAAAATCCTTATTAAAGTTCTTGTGAATATTCTGTCTCTTGGAATACGCAAAATCAATAAGAAACTACACAGTAAAAGTTCATTCCAATATTATGTTCTGTGGTATGCACAGAAGCCTCAGAAATAACCAATTAAAGCTCTTACGAATATTCTGTTCCGTGGTTCACGCAGAAGGAACAATAAAATATCCAGTAAAGTTTGCACGTATATTCCGTTACTATGCATACACAGAAATATGAACCTTTTATGCAAAACGCAGAAGCAATAAGAAAATTCACAGGAAAATTCTTACAAATATTCTATTTTGTGGAATACGCTGAAGCAATAAGAATATCCCATTAAAGTTCTTACTAATATTCTGTTTCGGGAATAAGCAGAAGCAATAAGAAATCGCTGTAAAGTTCTACGACTTCGCACCCATTCTGCTGCTTTCGCCATTTGGAAGATAGTAGTTCGGCTAACGTAAGTGCGTTGAAAATACCCTTATAAAAACCAAGTTTCCACAGCCATCCATTTTATTTCTTTCTTAAAACCTCCCCTGGATCCGTTAACTTCGCCATAGTTAGCACTCACGGTCCCAGGAGAAACGTTTATTTCAGTGTTTCTCTTTCTAAAAAAGAATTCTAGAACAAGACCTCTACGGTCCACCCTTTGGAACTCCTGCGCTGACCTGTTCCCCAATCCTATCAGATGAAAACAACTAAGCTTAAAATCTCTTTACTACTTTTTAAACGGGAAATAAAGCAGGAAGGTTGGACAAGGCATAAATTACAATCAACGCTCCAAAGTTCGTTTCTTTCCGGTTTGTTCCATTTCGAAGTCAGGTAAAGAGGGATGGGCGACTGAACGGCCTTAACTTTTCAGAACCTCGGAATGTAAATCAAAAGAAATGGTTTCTCCCCGAAATTCCCGAGTGGGTTAAAATGGGACTTTATTGGCGAATTAAGAATATATATGGCGTCTAGAGTTTTAAACTTTATCGAATCTCATTTAAGTTTAGTTCTAAAGTGCAGTAACGATTACGAGTGTTAAACTACTATACCTACCACAAATTCAGTTAATGAAATCTAATAGCTAATACATGATTTGGGGTTCTCAGGGAATATTCTTAACCATCAGAAAGTTTGAAGCGTTAGTCTATAGAATCTTAAATTTTAAAATAGTGCTACAAATACTTAAATATTTGTAATTGAATATTCTGATTTATAGCAACTTGGAGTGAGAATACTTTATGTTAGAATATTGCGTTGGGGGTTCTAAAATAACGCATTGTAACAAAACCTTTATAATGTAAGCCTAACATTTACAATTCTCACATTACTTTTATTAAAATACATAACATTTTACGAGTGTTTTCCTTGTTACGAAATGTCATTATATGAAATACTAGCCACTGCATGGCCAGCACGGCGTTGTCCATGATCGTTCTTTTCATTGGGTCAGGTGTGACCATTACTCGCTAACGCTCGCCAATCCCCGATGATTGCTACGCATTCCCGTGGTGTTGGTTTGCAAAGCATACCAACACCACTGGAACGCCGTGTTGGCCTCGAAGTGGCTAGTAATAAATAAATGCCAATAAACTATTTTTTAAATATTTTAGATTGAAATTTAAAAATTGAGCTGGACACATTAATTCTTACGACAAGCTACCCCTTGCAAATATTTTTAATGAAACAATAATTTTTATAGTCATACTGTAATATTGTTAGGTGTTTATTGTCCTATGAAGCTAGCATAAGCAAATAAATAATTTCCCAATTACAATTCGTGGACCACCATTTGGGAACCATTGCACTATAAGTTAAAGCTATATTACGCTCGACACTAAATTGTGAATGGTAGCACTCTCCGGGTCTCCGTCACAACCAAATGCGGTGTTCATTTGCCCCTAAAGTAGAATCCGTCACTAAGCATATGATGCTGCCAATCCATGCAGATGGCCACATCATTTGCATGTTATGAAGAATAAGCCAACGCTACCATTCTCAATTTACTATCAAAATTCAGTTTACAGTCTTACTCTTATGGTGGTCCAAGCCAACATTAGTGTAAAGGTGATATGAACCATCACTTCTTATTTCCTGATGAATCGAGATAGCCCAGTTGAAACAGTCGCGAATTGGCAACCGAAGGTAGCGAGTTCGAAACTCCACCCAAATATAGGCCGTCGTGTCTATATACTCATGTGTGTATGTACGTAGATGGAAGCATATTAAATATGTTGTGGCCAAATGTCCTCTCGTTGGCGTCTGGAACTTTGAAGAGATCAGCTCAGGTTTTGACCTTGTCATCTGACCGTGAATCAAACTGTTCAGAGGCGGACTAAGCGGTAAGCGAACTAAGCGGCCGTGTAGGGCCACGAAGTACCAAAGGCCCCCGAGGTCTTAAAATGTTTTCATTAATGTTCGAGAAAAGTTGTGACATCGTCTTTACACTGTGCGTATTTAAGTGCAGTGAAAAGAGGTTTATAATACAAGATGGTCAGAAAGAGTAGATGCTGTGTTAGCTATAAAACTCGGTTTCACCCATATAAAAGAGGCTTCAACTGAAATTTAAAACTCTGAAGAAGAAAAAGTTACCATTGTGGAGGCGATTTCACTTCTGAAGAAAATGAACAAATATGAAACCACCCTAATAACAGTTGTTTGGAATACTATTTTACAATGAATAAATGCTACTAGTAAATTACAGCAATCAGTGGAATGCGAAATATTAAAAGGATCTATCCTGCTGAAGTCATTATAAAATTTTATCAATAATTTCAGAAAATAATTTTAAAAACTTGAAAGGGGCAACTGATTAATCAGAGCTGTTATTTAATGTGGAAGATGAACAACAAAATAGAAAATTTTTTTTGATGTAAATAAAGGAGTCGGATATGAAATTTATAGTCAATTCATTTGATGTGTGCCGAATGTGATAACACCAAGGCAGAATTATCTCAAAAACGTATGAAGTCGTGGAGCTTTTTCGAATATTTTTTAATTGGGATTTATCAATTGAATGAAAAAAGAACACGGTAAATAATGTTGAAACATATTTACAAAAATGACATTGATGTTCATACTTTTGAAGACGTATTTGACCATTTTTTTAACAATTCTACACTTTAGACAGAAAAAAGTTGCACCTGGAAGGAGTAGACCGGTATAAATGAAATTTGGAGGAGTGGTACATCTGCGTTGGAGATGCAACTGATCAAATTTTCAGAATTGTTTGAGCATGCGCCACGCACAGGGCAGCTCTCAAACACGTTGCATACCGGGACATAAAAGGACATCCATTAGCGCAGCAAATTCATTTTGACTCATGCTGTTGTGTTGGTTACATCGTTTCTCATTGAGTTATGCCTCGGAAAAATGTTCGCAAGCAATTTAAACAACTAGGACAGTTCGGAAAAATGTTCGTAAGCAATTTAAACAACTAGGACAGTTCGGAAAAATGTTCGTAAGCAATTTAAACAACTAGGACAGTTGCAACAAGGCATTTGTCGACGGCTTCACGACGTGAGACTAAACTCACGTAGACCGTTACGACAACTGCCTTTAGCAGTGCATCGCCGGCAAAGACTTGAATGGTGTCGTGTGCCAGACGGGCATGGGACGTCGAATGGCATCGAGTGGTCTTCTCTGATGAATTCTGCTTCTGTCTGAGTGGAGACGACAAACGAATCAAATTTTAATGATTTACTCATTCATAAGCACTTAACCAATCTTGTAAATTTCATTACATTCTGACAATTCCTTCTAGGCGCAACGTTTTTTTTTTGTCTTAGAGTGTAAAAGAAATTGAGGACACCATAAAAACCACACAAGAATAAATGTCTTGCACATTTCCGAATGTTGAAATTATTTTAACAATTCCCTTATCTAATACGTCAGGAGAAAAATTGTTTTCTGTTTTAAAAGCGTGAAAAAATTATTTAAGGAGTACTAAGGGTGAAGAAAGATGAATTAATATGGTCATTCTGTATATAGAGTAAGAAATTTAAACCGAATTGACAGTACCAAAATAATAGACGAATTTGCAAGAAATAAAGCAAGACGAAAATTCATATCAGAAATGTTTCTTTTTAATACATTTATTTAATAAATAATAATTATAATAAATTATGGTATGAAATTTTATTGATTACTTTTCCTTAATAACTTAATGAGTTTTCTTGATATCTTTTTTTCTTGAGTTTGTGTGAGTTTGTTTGAGTTTGAGGACTCGAAAATTTAACGGCTTGGGGCCCCCACTTGACTTGATCCGCCACTGAAACTGATGGGGTTTCGTCCTCGTATTTTCCCTATCGGTATGGATCACAGATCTTCGCCAATACCCCGTTGTGTTGCTCCAGTGGGATTTAAATTCAACAACGCTTATTTGTAGATTCTCGTATCATAATGGAATTTATATTAATTAATGTAGAGTTATAAAACGTCTTGTCAATGTACTTATTGCTAGGATACCAGCGTTTATGATCGAACGAAAATATAAATCCTATAGTTGAAATAATTTCCTGTCATATCTAAAACAAGTCATTACTTCGTCCAATTCCGATAGCCCAACGAAGAAGAAAATCCAAATGGCCATAAAAAAGTACGAACAGTAAGCACCATCATCAACATTCTGAGACAAAGATAAAAGCAAAATCTTTAATTCTGTCCTTAATACTTATTGAAAACCAATTAATCTCTGCGAAGAAACGGACTGCACGCGAAAATGTCACATCCTTTGCTTAATAATTGCAAATAACTGAACAAAAATCTCTCTGGCCTCGGATGCAACTTCCTCCCGATAGCACAATTCCGAAAACACTTCCAGAAAATTTCCCAGATGTTATTGACTGGCGAAGCAAGAATTTTACATTTAAAATGCTTTCCAAAGATATTGTATTCCGGTGGAGAATAATTTGTTCTGATAAATTCGTAAAAAACGGAACATTTTTTCATGTTCGGTATCTCTACAGTAGGTAAAAAAGCATGTCTAATGATTCGAACGAAGTTTATCGTACGTTTTCGTAACAAGTCTCATTACTGCAGTTCTGTTTCGCCGAGTTCTTTCCTGATCGATAATTTTTATCTCGCTTCGTCGGAATGATTGTTTTTAAAAATTTTTATTGTTTATTATTACTTTTTACATATTTGTTATAATTCACAATGCATTAAAAATAATGTCTTCCAATTTTCCTCCGTGTGGTAATTTAAGAACGCCTGTTTATTTTATCTAAATAATTCCAGGCCTTTATGAATTCAGTGGAGTAAAAAAGTACAATTTCATTTGATCAATAAATTCTGAATTGTTTTCCAATCTGTGTATTTTTAAATTAACAAATATTCTAGATGGGTAGTAAATTAACAGGTAGGTAGGCTAGGGATGCGACATCGACAACAAAACATCTATGTTCAAAATTCAAACATCGATGTTCAAAATTCAAACATCGATGTTCAAAATTAAAACATCGATGTTCAAAATTTAAATACCGATGTTCAAAATTAAAACATCGAAGTTCAAAATTAAAACATCGATGTTCAAAATTAAAACATCGATGTTTAAAATTTAAATATCGATGTTCAAAATTAAAACATCGATGTTCAAAATTAAAACATCGATGCTGATAATACATCGCCCCAAATCCATCGACGTTTTTAAACATCAGTGTATTTAAACTTTTCCCACATTTCTTAAATTTGGTTTAGTAACCTCAGACATTAATGTTTACCCAGAAGGGAAATTTAGTTTGCCATTTGCTGTTTTTATTAATTTATAACTAAGATTTTTTTTAACTGTCGAAAGTCAAAAAATTTAATTAGAGCAATTAACAAGCATTTTATTTTATTATTAATTATTTATCAACTTATAGGGGTGGGGCAACACAACAAACTTATTTTTTATTTACCGTAAATAAAAATATTGGGGCCTGTAATTATTATATGCTCTAGTATATGTGTTATTTACAGTTTGTAAAAAAATAAGTTTAACTTTCTCCACCTTAAGCCGACTTCTTTTTTCATTAACTATCCCACCAGCTAGGGAAAAACACTCGTTTTGATGGGATGGATGTCGTCATGACTGACAAATACTTAGTTACACGGTTATTTTTCGTAAAATTACAGTGGTACTTTTGCATTTAAAAATAAAACATCGACTACGTAAAAACATCGACAGTGTTAAAACATCGACAATGTTAAAACATCGACTTTAAACATTGCCATTGGCAATGTTTAACTAAAGCCCAAACTAACCATTAGGTCCAATAAATCAATGGTCAATACATCGTTTTTTTAAATAAAGCATTGATGTATTGAAAACATTGACATCGATATCGTATCCCTAGTAAGTAATAAGCATCAGAACGCTTTTGGAGATGCGTGATCCACCATGAAGTGAAAGATCCGAGGACAGCATCTCGTTATTTCGAACCACGGTAAATTAAGGTTACACATGTGCTGGCACCACACCCTCTAAACTTACACACGATGCTAACGCAACGACGTTTGAGGTCATAAAATATTTAACGTCTATCATCTGCCGTGGTCTCGATGATCATGGGTTGGGTCTAGTTTCGAACTGGCAACCATTCGGTTGATAATCCTTTAATTTTCCAACTGAAGCAAATATTCTGAATCACCACAATTTAAAATTTACACATTTTTATGCATGGTGTCTTTTAGTTATCTAATACATAGCACACCGTTTCCCGGTTTTTATTCTATCAATTTCGGAATAGCAATAAACTTTTCAGTTGTAATAAATTTTTAAAATTTTGATTTTGAGCAGTGGAAACGAACTATAATATACAGCTCTGAAGAAACAAACATGCCATGTATCAAATTGACTGAATGGTTCTTGGAAAAGATTTAGAATGGTGAATTGATTTCGTCTATCGTAAACTGTGAGCTAGTGCTATGTTGAGGAAAGTATATCACAGAAATCTATTCACGCACCATATTTTCAGTTCTTCGAAATTGCCGGTACATGTTTATTTTAATATGCTTACGGGGGCGGTAGAAGTATTTGTAAAAAATGCAACTCGTATATGAATTGGAGCTTCAGATTTGTCTTCCGGTAACATATTTTGACAGATATTTCAATGCAATGCTCTAAGAATGAATATAAAATCCTTGTTTCACACACACATTTTCGATATATTTACCTGAGTTGTATATATACATATAGACACATATCATGACTCGAAATAATATTTTGAAGCTGGCAGCAAAGTGAGCTTTTATAAGCTGGTAGCAAAAACTATTCCAACTCATGGCAAAACCTAAAATTTCCGTAATAACGGTAAATTGCAGTTGCAAATATTTTGCTTAGCTTTAAAACAATTGAATAAATAATGGCAATGAGATTAATTAAAAAAATGTTTCACTTTTCTTGCAAGCTTTCTGAAATTTCATACGAAAACACCTAAAATAAATCTGTTATTAAAAAAAAACACTACTCAAATAATGTATTGCAGACACGTTTATTTCCTTATTATCAAGTTTACGAGGCATTAGTCAATAAGTAGGCTAGAGAAAAGTGCAGTTGTTTCATAACTACAAAGCTAAAAGCAAGGTCTGCGAACACATGCACGAAACCACTTCTGAACTGTTCGATCAGCCTTAATATCTGAAAGCGAAGTACCATCCTTCCTCACTTGTCCTTATTGAGGCACATAGGTTTTTCTTACAAATTTTTTTAATTGCTGGTATTTGAAAGAAATAATGAAACTATCGATTTCGAACACTCGCAGCAAAACTTGTCGTGAGAACCATTGATGGACCTCCGCAGCAGACGCCTGGTTAATGCACCTATGCTGACTGCTGTTCATCGGCGACGAAGGCTGGAATTTGCACGCCAGTACCGCAACTGGACGTTCACAGAGTGGCGACTAGTGGCTTTTTCCTATGAATCACGTTTTATGCTACATCGGACAGATGGACGTTGGCGTATACGGCGTGAAACGTCTGAAAGCAAACACCCTGCAACAATTGCCGGAAGGATCCAGGCTGGAGGAGGGAGCATTATGGTTTGGGGAATGTTTTCCTGGCTTTCACTGGGTGCACTCATCATCAGAAACCTAACTGACTCTCTTCCTGCACGTCTCGCAGCGGTCCGCTCTGCCAAAGGTGGTTATTCTGGCTTTTGACAGGTGGTCACATTAATGTGACTGGACTGTGTATATATGGTCGAATTCTCCTCCCTTACCTCCTTCAAATGTGCTCGGATGAACACGCCGTGGCCATATTACAGTATGTTGAAGGAATCATTGAATACAAGCTCAACTGAAACAGGAACGGAGCAATTAAGTTAAAATAAAGTTGTTTTTTTTACAAGTTAGTTCTAAATGTTACCGAAAAGTTTCAAGTTAACTGAATTGTTTAAACTTAAAATATTAATGAACAGAACTATTGTTTCCGAGCAAAACGTCTACGCAAGGCCTCCCCTATTCTGTCCACTCTCACTTCTTTCTTCCAAAACACCCCGTTGTTTCTACACGGCACCCCTCCAATGGGGCGTACCCAAGTTGTCAGCTTGTAATGTCGCTTGAGACCGGACTGTACACGTTCCCCTGAAGAAGCACATCCGTATCCTTAGATAGGATGCTGCTCAGCTGGAAACTTTAGAAGGATTAAAATGGAAGCTCTGGATGGATATGCAACTCCCCAAAAATATAAATGCATAAAATTTTCAAACAGTACTACAAACGAAACTTATAAAGAAGATGAATGGGGATCTGCAAATAAGTGCATATTAGCATAAGGTACAACAAAATGTGTATAAAATATTGGTTAGTATAACATGCTTGCTCATCACTTTGTTACGAATATATAAAACTCACATACAAGAACAATAAAAAAAACACATACTAACAATAATCATACACCTAAAATAATGGAACTTTAGGTAGTTATAGCATACTAGATCTAGTTTAGATAGGACTTAAATATAACGGGCAAACAAAAAACCCTACCAATCTTAGAAGACTTAGAAACCCTAAACATAATTATTATCTATTGTAATCAACGCTACATGAGGAGCAAAATAAATAAATATTTTTGACTGCTATTGATTGATTCGTTTTTGTAAAATCGGGATCGTTAAACACAGAATAAAAATCTCAACGGATTTGAAATATGCGGAAAATTTGACACCAGATTGATACCTTAAATGTGATTTTCTTTAAATAAATAATTAATTATTTAATAAATAATTAAATAATCAAATGGTAATAATTAAATAATAAAACTGTTTTTGATATCGATCTGACGTAGAAATTTACGCTGATTTGAAATCTGTTGAAATTTTCACTCTATCTTCAACAGTCCCGAAGTTAGAAATTTTTGAACAAGAGAATAAAAAAAACCACTTTGTTTTGTTTCTCGAATAAAATAAACCACGACAGCCGTCTGTGTTGCCCATTCCCCAACGTATTCTGTCCGTCTAAGTTGACACCTCTGGACTCTTATTTAGACGGTCGTCTAGTTATGCCCGCGTTATCATGACGTATCACGGCTGTTAGATAACGGCTCCACTTTCTTAGGAAGCCGAAGCTTTAGCGAACAATGTTCACGCCTGACCCCACGAAAAGAAATGTCACGGGCAACGCCGTGCTGGACACGCTGCGGCTAATTTTTTCTAAAGCTGCATAATTGGCACTCCCTTCCATGCGGTTCGTTGTCCTCAAAAGTATTTTACCACCACGTTCAATTTGAAATCAATCTTTTGTCCTCCCTAATTCGGTTGTCACTCTAATATTCTAAGTACATAATTTCAATTTTTCGCACTCTTTTCTTCTTCGACACGGTTTAATGAAGTAATCTGGAAGTCAGAAGTGTCGAGATTCACGTTGCCCTGACAACGGCAGTCATTTGACGGGGATTCTTTCAACTCTGAACGTAACTTCTATCCAGAAAGTGGATTAATAGTGAAGGGCGTCATTTTATTATTGTGAGAAAGAGAAGTCGACGGATCTCAGACGGGAGAAAAGAAACACTCATGCCATAAATTTCTCTTAAAAGTCTTCCCTTACTTGTACGGGAATGTTATTAATCCTTAATTATGAAAATGGACCTTAATTCACGCAGTTTCATTACATTAATTAATAATTTGATGACAGTTATGTGACCACGACTCTCACAGTTCCGTTTCCATTATCGCTTTAATTAGCAAAATGGGAACTCATGAGTAAAATCAAGACTTGAAGAGGGATGATTTAATCCAGTAACAGTTCCCCTTATTTTAAGAAACTTAAAACCTTTCCCCCGTCATGTCTGAATTATTGCTCCACACTTTAAGGTTAATGGGAACAAAAAAGGTCAAGTCAAATAGAAACGATAAACCTTTATTAATCCTAATACTACAACAACTAAGATGGCTTTTTTAAAACGTAATTCAGTCGATCAAAATATAAATTTGTGTTTGGTATAATGAAAAGTTACTAATGTTCAAAAGAGTAATGGAACAAAAGAGATCAAATCAAACAGAATATCAATCTCAAAAATAAAATAAATTGTCATTTATAAAGCGTAATTCCGCCGCTAAAAATATAAATTTGTTTTTAGTATGATAAAAGTTGTGAATGTTTTTCGGAGTAATGTTATTTTAATTGGCCTCATTTGTTCTTATTTTTCTGAAAAATATTCGCAACTTTCATTATTCTAAAAATAAATTTATATTTTTAACGGAGGGAATTACTTTTTATAAAAGCCAATTCAGTTATTTTAAAGGATTAATAAAACTTAATATTTTTTTTATTTTACCTCTTTTGTTCTCAATTGCTCTGACGAACAATCACAAATTTCATTATACTAAAAACAAATTTATATTTTAGGGGCGGATCTACGTTTTACAAAAGCTGTATTAAAGCTTAGCTGTAAAGTAAGCTGCATAAAAGTTTCATTAAGTAGAAAAGATAAACCCTTATTAATTGTATCATCGTCGGGGTGCCTCAGGGATCAGTTTTGGGACCAATTTTATTTATAATTTTCATAGATGATATAGGTCAGGGGATCAAGAATAGAATCAGTATATTTGCAGATGACTTAAAAATATGGGGGACAGTGGATACCAAGTTACAGATAGAAAATTTACAAGGGGATTTTGATAAGATATCCGAATGGGCTGTAAAATGGGGTGTGTCATTTAATGTAGGGAAATTTCAAGTTCTGCATATGGGTTACAGGAACAGTGGAGCCGAGTACAGGCTGCAGGGAGTAAAGGTAAAGGAGGGAGAAACAGTCAAGGATCTTGGGGTGATAATTCACAGGGATTTTAAAATGGGTCATCAATGTTCAGCTGCGGGTAAAAAGGCTAATAGGTTATTGGGATATATTAAAAAGACTGTAACTTCAAGGGATAAGAATATAATCTTGCCGTTATATAAGGGTTTAGTAAGACCACATCTAGAATATGCTGTACAATTCTGGGCTCCACATAAGAGAAAGGACATAGAATCAATTGAAAGGGTTCAGCACAGAGCTACAAAAATAATAAAGGGGCTAGCAAATTTCGACTATAATGAACATTTAAGTAAGCTAAACATGTATACACTGGAAAGAAGAAGAAGGAGGAGGGATTTGATTCAGCTTTTCAAGTTTGTAAAACAAGGGGACACAGAGGGCTTAAATTTCAATAGGGATAACAGAACAAGGGGCCATGGGTATAAATTGAATAAGACACATTTTAATCGGGATTTAAGGAAAAACTACTACTTTAAGAGGGTAATAGACAGTTGGAACGCGTTGCCAGAAAATATAGTTAATTCAAAGGGAGTGTACGAATTTAAGACAAAATTGGATAGTCAGTGAGAATTTGAGAATTCATAAACAAAGGACCAGCCTTGTTGGGCTTGAGCCTGTAGCTGGTCGACAATATTTGTATTTGTATATTTGTATTTGTATTAGTAAAATAACGGAATAGGCTGTTATAAAACGTAATTCCGTCGCTAAAAATATAAATGTGTTTTTAATATAATGAAAGTTGCGAATGTTCTTCAGAGGAAGGATAACAAAAGAGGTCACGTCAAATAGAATAGAGAAAACCTTATAAATCGTAATCTTTATTATAGTAGAACACCTGAACTGGCTTTTATAAAACGTAAATTCCACCACTAAATACAAAAATCTGTTTCTAGTCTTATGAAAGTTGCGAATGTTCTTCATCAAGAGAAAGAAAGCGAACTTAACTCATAATTTATTTCCGTAAATCTACTCATTTGTTTTTCTGTTTTCAAGAAGACGATATAAATGTTGTGAAAGCAATGAAGCTCCGAGATTTATCCTTTTCATTTTTATCTCAGTTTTACAAATGGAAAGTTAACTTTGGATACGAATCCAGAGAATAGTATAAAATGTAGCAACTGCTTTTTCTTTGTGTGTGTGTGTCTCAATTTAATTAAAATTTATTCGCTTAGCTAATCGGTAGTTTCGCGCAGTAAATATTTTTATCGAATTGTTTGAACAATTGGATAGACTGGAACGTTGAATTTTAAACAAATGACCTGTTTTGCTAGCGAATATTTTATTTTATTTTACAAATCCAGTTCTCAATGTGATTCGAGTACGATTTTTATCTCTTTCCAATTGACAATTTATGCTGTACTACTTTTAGTGAAGTATACAATTAATCAAATAGTTATTTTTCCTATCAATATCGATACGATTTCGGTATAAATTAATTAATTGGTTGCGTAATAGATTAGCACAATTGACCAGATTCAATTGAACGAGAAATCTCGTCATTATAAGAAAACGCGATCAAGATCACACATATCAAAGGACGAAATATCTCGTCATTGGAAGAAAAAAAATTGGCCAGGTCTTGATCTCGTCGGCAACATATGAGTAACGAGATATCCCGTCATTAGCAAATCTTGTCAGTTGTTTATGGACGAGATATCTCGTCAAACTCACATGGAGGGTTAACATGTTGACTGCCGAGCACGTGCGGATGGGTTGATAGCTATTGCCCCGCCGAAAAAATGGATTTTTCCCAGAAGGCGGATTTACTTTTCATAACAGGTATGACTGAAAAGAGTTAATAAAACATGATTATGTCTATCATACTGATTACTAAGTAACATTTAAGCCTTTCCTGATAGAATATTTTACCTACGTGCTGGCGCGGGATGTGTAAAAATGAAACTAAATAATGAAAATAAATTACAAAATGCATTATTTTTGTATGATACTTTATCACTAACAAATATTTAATATAAATGAATTATTATAAGTTGGTGATAATGATATTATTATTGCAAACTAGATTTTTTTTTGTAGATTTTACTCTAGATTCAAAAAAAAAACATTTTATTTGTGGATCTTCTTTGTCACACCAATACCACCCACGCCAGTACCAGAATAGATTGTCGGAAGATATGTCAACAAATTTGCAATTTCATCATCTGTTGCAGGGGTGGCCAACCTGTGGCGCATGCGCCAAACGTGGCGCATTGGATGAAAACAAGTGGCGCATTGCATCTTTTCGCCTACTTATTCTTTTGAAGTATGCGCCACAACTGAATCCATCTTCATACTTTCAACACCAGAGTGCTCTCAGTTCAATTCATACAGCCTTCCTACTCATCAGTTCAATGCAATTTTTTAAAAGCAAATCCATTTTTGAAAATGAAATTTGATAAGGAGATTTGATTTTTTTCAAATCTCAATGGCTTTTCACCTGATTAACTTCTGTGAACATTAAAAAACCCCAGAACTAAGAAAATTTTCAAAAAAAAAAAATGTCGTTTGGGAACGACACATATACACGAACAAACTTTTTCATCCATGAAATTTATTAAAAGCAATACGATTTGGCAAATGACCCTATTCAAATTTGAAGAATTCTCCGCTGCTCGCAGTAACAAATTTAAACCAAACATTAAAAGACTAGCGAAATCGAAACAGGCTTAAAAGTCTTATTAATGGTAAGTAACATTTATGTGCTGTAATACGTACAATAATTGAATCATTTAAAAATGATAATTATGTCTATAAACATACTTATATAAAAAAGATATTAAGAATACGCCAAGTTTCTAGCAAGTAAAGAGAACAGACGATTCCAAGTTCCAACCTGACCTAGCTCTCAGAGCTCTCTCTCTCTCATCATATCAACTATGGTCCAGAGTTATCTTCACCCAACGAGACAGCAGCTGTAGCACCATCAGCGGGTTCCATGACTGCGATCGCCCTCAAGTCCAAGAGATCATCTCTTGCTAGTGTTTGTTGGTGCTCCAATAAACACGTGTCTTTTGAACTGGTGCACATTAACTAATTTAGTTTCCCCTAAGTGAAGCAGATCCTACCCCAATCATGAGCGTAAAAAGGTAGAATAGGTATGTGACATATGGCGCATCTGAACTCGTATGTGAAATAAAATTGGCGCATGGTATGTAAAAGGTTGGCCACCCCTGTGTTAGAGGCTTATTAGATAGCATTTTCTTTTTATAGCGGCGTGAAGGCCCTGCAGAAATATATCGTCTCTGCAACTCATATTACAGGATTAATTTTAACTAATAAAGCTATAAATTCAAAACCATATACCTTTACAAGTAGCTGCTAACAGTTATCCCACGCCAATATCACGCGAATACCTAACATATAATGTCGATTGAAGCGGGGAATAAATATTGAGACGCAGCTTATCCCATGTAAACGCGTGACTGGCTACTGAGACACCGCGCCACGCGCTGGCGCGTGACAGGCTCTTTAGCGTTGATGTCGTATCACGCGCAGGCGCGAGATCCGCAACGAAAGTTCTAAAGAGTTATTTACGCTGTTGTAATTTCGCATGGTAAATAATTCACGTGGAATTCTTTCAACACAAGGATTGTCATAGTAGAGCTCGGATCGATATGCAGAAATGTGATCTCAAATATGCATTACAAAATCCCGAAATATGCAAAATGGCGAAGTTGTAAAAAAGAAAATTAATTCTTACAAAAAGGGTAGCGATGACGATAAAGTGAAAATGAGCCACACTTTCATTCAATTAATTCACAATTTTGTTTTTATAATGCAGATGAAGATAAGTAAAAACTACACAAACAACAAATATCAAATATAGAAATATTGCATAATTGAAAAATGTAGATTCAAATGAAAGCACTTCAAACGTCCTCAGGAATGTAACCGGGGTGGGGTGGGTGGGCAGACATTGGGAAGGAGCGTTAAACAAGCGTTAACATATATATATATATATATATATATATATATATATATATATATATATATATATATATATATATATATATATATATATATATATATATATATATATATATATATATATATATATATATATATTTAAGTATACTTTAACAATATATTTACGCATACTATAAAAAACTATATTTTACTATATATATTTACGCATGATAGAAAATGAGTAGAAAAACTTATTAGTTGACTACAAAAACTTTAAAAGGAGCTAAATACAGAATGTGTGAAGTGTTGCATGAGTTTGATTTGAGTTATTAATGGCTGTAATGTCGCAGCGACCGAGTGTTTAGGATACCGGGCTCGTGGTACTTTAAAGTTTTCTGTCTCTTAAGTGGCTTTGATCCTTTCCGATGGAAAACAGAACTAAACTCGGTTAGCTTTTTTAGAGTGTCTAGTTGAAACGTCAGTTTTGTGGTTCGATTTTTTGTCAATGAAAAATATCTTCAATTATTAATTAATTCAATTATTTTCAATTATTTTATCTATTAATTTGGTATTGTAGCTTGTACTAAAAGTGAAATTGTTGAAATTAATCTATTTACCTTTGAAATTAAATTCTTGCCATCTAAAAAAAGTTGAATTAAAAAAAATTTGGAATAGTAGAATTAATGTGTGGCGGAGATAATAGTTTCTGTCGGGGAGAGTTTTGGTTGGCTTGGTAAATGTCAGGCCAACCAAACCAAATGAGTTTTGCTTCTGAAAATCTTTCTTCCAAACGCACTGAGCAATACTAAAAAAATGTAATTTGCTTTTGTAAAAGGTTTAAAAATAGAGAAATATTAACCAAATATGTACAAAACATGGAAAAAAAACTCATATATGCAAAATGGTTCCAAATATGCAATGGTTCCAAATATGCTAAATGTTTTTTTGGATGCAAATCGCTAAAAAACACTTAATACGGATTTCTATTAGCATTAGGGGCTTAAAAAATCTACGCAAAATCCGAGCTATACCTCATAAGATGTCTGAATACTGCACACCTCACATGACTAAATAACCCCATCATTTGGTGGAAAGAACCTTTACCCTTCAAGAGCTTTTGACGATATATCTCGTTCATCAAAATCTGACAGATTTTGCTAATGACGAGATATATTGTCATTGCCTTTTTTCGTAAGATGCCGAGATAAGGATCCGGATAGTCATGCTAATGACGAGATATCTCATCGAGACGAGAGTTACAATTATTTTGATCAAGAAGTGAAAATTTTTTTCAGATATCAAACATGGAGAACTGCTGAACATTTATATACGTGTAAGCCTCCAGGAAGTTAAAATGGACACATTTTAAGAGGACACATTTTAACCCTCCTGGTGAAAATCTCGGCTCATATTTCTCTTGTTGGACGAGATATCTCGTTTGAAAAAAATAGACCCGATCGGGTGATATTGCTGTCATGAAATATTGACAATATCCGAATGACGAGATTTCTCGTCAGTAGCTAAATTGGTCAGATCTTTATGGACGAGATATCTCGTCGAATTGGAAAGGCTAAATGTACAACGCATTGATTCTGAAGGTTTTTAAAGTAGGAAATTCATTTCCGTCGGACCTCAAGCCTCCTGGTGGTTGTCTTGACGAGATATCTCGTTATGAGAAAAAAATTGGCCAGATCTAGATCTCGTCATCACAAAAAAAATCGACATCTCAGTAACGAGTTATCTCGTCATTGGCAAAATTAGTCAGATCTTGATGGACGAGATAACTCGTTGAAACCATATGCCTGTATTAAATGTTCTGTAACATTTCATTTCAACAGTTTACTTTTGAACTTTTGATATGTGTGTTAAAAAATAAAAGGAAAATCGCGTATATATATAAATAAATAAATAATATATATTTATATATATGTAAGATTCGTGTTGTTCTGTTTGGTAAGGTCTATATTAAAGACTTCGAATCTTACAGCACATTGACATTTAATGAATTAATATCCACAGTTATTATGTACAGTTGAGTTATATTTTAAAACAGTTCCGTCATTATCTGCAGCAGTCGTCTCTGCTCGGAAAAAATACGTCAGCTCTCAATGGCGTCCAGGGGAAAAAGAGTCTGTTCTATTAATTTTCTCATAACTGAATACCGGAATGTGAATGGCTCTTGACAGTCTTGCCTTGCATTCCTACTACAATGCAACTGACTCCTACCAGTCTCGTTGCTCTTATAATGAGTTCTTTCCAGACTAGTAGACAACGACCGTTGTCTAGTATTCCTACATATATATATATATATATATATATATATATATAGTATTTTTTATTAAAGTATTCGAAATAAATTGTTCCAAAATATTTTTTAAAGCCCTTTTGGTAGCAAAATGGATAGGCATTACAGCTACGTCTTTGTAAATCAAGTAGCTTTTTTTCAGCAAATCGTCAAAAACATTTTTAACCCTTACGCGGCGGCGCTTATATATTTTTCAATCGTCTCCAGGAACGGCTCTTTAGCCTGCATGTCCAATTCCCCGTACCAAATTACCTAACTTGAGCAATAGAGCTTTGAGTGGCATTTACGACTGACGCTTTCCTCTCATAGTATTGTATGGCGTAACTTCTCCCCCAAAGCGTTCACCCCTCACGATCGAGAGGGTAGGGTACCGACCAAAAGGAGGAAAGTCGGTCGTTGACAGCTCGTAAATGGTAATCAATGCCAACAGACACTTTAAAGGGGGATTAGATTCACTGTACACAGTTCTATGCCATGTCGCTGGTGTAAACGAAATGGTAGTGGTAACAATTGTCTACCTGCAACAGCTTAAAGGTTAAATTTCCGTAAATCAGGATTACTTGGACCCTAGGGGCTTACTTGAACACAAAATGATATAGTGATGTAGGTCTTTCCTGATACTGGTTTATTGAAATGTTCGACGTAGTTCTTAGTTCATCCGCAAGGTAACAACACTCTGGGGGCTCAGGTACGTAGTTACACGAGTTGCTGCTAGTGTTGAGTGGAGGTTATGTTAATGTCTTAACGCGTGTACCGTTTTTATATCGTATTTGAACCCAACACACATTTATAATGCATTTGTATAGACAAATAGAATATGGTATGAACCCAATTTTTGTATTTTTTTTTTAATCATGTAATGCAAAAAGAAAAATGGTACCAACTGTCATAAATAGTAAGTAGAGATATTGTAGATTAAGAACAATGTGGTTATCAGTAGGGATGCGACATCGACAGCAAAACATCGATATTTTGAAACATCGATGTTCAAAATTAAAACATCGATGTTGATAATACATCGCCCCAAAATCATCGATGTTTTTAAAATTCAGTGTATTTAAACTTTTTTCCACATTTCTTAAAAGTGGTTTAGCACCTAGTGATGCAACATCGACAGCAAAACATCGATGTTCAAAGTTAAAATATCGATGTTGATAATGCATCGCCCCCAAACCATCGATGTTTTTAAAATTCACTGCATTTAAACTTTTTTCCCCCATTTCTTAAAATTGGTTTAGCAACTAGTGATTCGACATCGGCTCCAATACATCGATGTTTTTTTATAAAAAAATCAATGTTTTGAAAACATTGACATCGATGTCGCCTCCCTTCTTTTCATACCCTTCACCCTTGGCCACTTTGGTCTAAAAGTATGTTCAATTTGCTAATTATGAAAATTATGCTACTTGGTTATTTTTTAAATTTTTATAACGGTACTTTTTTTTATTTAAAAATAAAACATCGACAACGTAAAAACTTCGACAAGTATAAACATCGATGTTACAAAAACATCGACTCCACAACATCGATGTTACAAAAACATCGACTCCACAACATCGATGTTAAATACATCGATGTTTTTTTTATAAAACATCGACATCGATGTCGCATCCCTAGTTATCAGTACAAGTCTTAATTGTGGTTTTAAAAGAAAGTATATGAGTACAAATATATGTCCAAGTAACCCTGGTTTACGATACTACTTTTGGGGATGTTGTTTCATTTTAATAAATAGTTCACGTGTGCGATGAGGCGGAAGTGATAGTTAATTAACATCACACTGGAGCAACACAACATGCTATTAGTGTTGGTCTAGGATCCTTCCTGAAAGGCAAGATCCGAGGACATCACCTCGTTATTTTGAACCACATTCAGTTAACGTATACTAGTCTCTGCGCACATGACGGTCTTTGGTTGGACCTAGCTTTGAACTCGTAACCTCTTTGTTGCTAATCTGTTACTCTTCCAATTGTGCTATCACAGCTCTTTTGAGCGATGAGATGATAAAGGTTACATAAGGTTGTAGGTCTTCGCCCATAAAGTTTTTTTTCAAAAAGCCTTTTTTGTTTATTGTCCTTCAAAAAATTAAAGTTTTCCTCTGTCGCGCTCTTCTTAATAAAGCGAATACATTAACGAAGATTTAACTCAAACACGACCATAAGTCGATACTTTATTACCTCCCCTCCGTTAGTATATAGTGAAAGCTGGACCTTAAAATTAGGGGGCTCAGTTTTCAAGACGGCGGGGGAACTTAATTTGAAGGCAATGTAATAAATCAAATTTATGCACAGCGGAATGGGCCGTGCCATCAAATTCTTCAGAAATCTGAGACGAGGCTTCAATAATCATCCCTGCTGCCAAAACACATTATATAAATCTCCCTCACAGGACATTAAGCAGCCAACCCATCGTGTCCTTTGTCCGTCGGTCCTTCTTTCCTCCACGCGACCGAAGATGTTTGGAAGATTTCCACGCGCTGTTGTGTTAACTTCGAGTGAGATTTCATGTGTAGGAAAATGAATCGCTTTTTAATGCGCTTTCTATGAGCTGGGTTTCAAAATGTGGGTTATTTCTGGAGAACAGAAGGATTCCGAGTCTATTATTCTGCAGATTTTGTTTTATTTGGCAAAAAGTTTAAAAGTAATTTATTCGTAAATAATCTATTCATGAATAATCTATTCATAAATTTAGGGTAAATTTACAGGTCCCCGTCTGCAATCCTGGACCGCGGGACCTTACCGTACTAGTTTGAGTGATGAGTTCCTGTACTAGTTTGGTTTATGGACTTCCGTGCTAGTTTGGTTTATGAGTTCCGGTAATAGTTTGGTTGAGACGGGCTACAATACTACATTGGGTGACGGGCTGAGGTACTAGTTTGGTTGACGGGCTCCCGTACTAATTTGGTTGACTGGCAACAGTACTAGTTTGTTGACGGGCTACAGTACCAGGTTTATTGAAGGGATCCCGTACTAGTTTGATTGACGGGTTTCTGTACTAGTTTAGTTGAAAGGGAACCGCACTAATTTGGTTTACCTGCAACAGTAATAGTTTGGTTGACCGTCTACAATACTAGTTTGTTGACGCGCTACGGAACTAGTTTGATTGAAGGGCTCCCATACAAATGTGATTGATGGGTTCCGGTGCTAATTTAGTTGAGGGGCAACCGCACTAATTCGGTTGATCTGTTACAGTACTAGTTTGGGATACAGGGTACGACACTAGTTTGATTGACGGGTTCTGGAACACGTTTGGTTGATGGGGCCATAATATTAGTTCAGGTGTCGGACTACGGTACTGCCCTCGAATTTAAGGAATTGCATTTTTATAAACGCTATTTGTATAGATAATATTCAGAACTGCAAAAAAGAAAACAAAAATGAAAATCCTACTGCAGTATAAAAAAATTGTTTTTACAGTGATAGACTTTTCATGAAATACCTCTCATTTTTTTAACTGAACTCCAGACAAAAAAATATCTTATTTTTCATGTTTCATAAATCACCATGGATTCATTTTCAGAGTCATGGTTGATACTTTTAGTGTGAACTGACTAGTTTCAATTTGTGGCACTTTAGCTGAGTCAGCGGACTATTTTGATATTTTATACACACATCTTCAGTTTTGCTGACTTTTGAATAAATTTATTAGGAATTACGAGCGATGTTTCGTGTTTGGTCTATTTTATATTCAATCCGTCTTTGAACAGTTCATCATTTCTAATGAAAATAGAAATCAGAATTTTTTTACACCATTTTGCCATGAGCATTATTTCTCTCGTGAATTTATTCATTCAGGATTTTTGTTTGTTTTCTTGCTGAATTATTTTTGAAACAATGTGTAAGAAATACCAAACTACAAAACTTAGGAAAATGAAATGCTACTGTAAAATGAATATTTAAAAATATTAGCTATCTTTTTCTAACCATGTAGCTAATTAGTTTACATAATTTTTATTCCATCTGCAGCATGAAGTTGAAATATTTTCAATTTTTACAGCAATGAAATAAAAAAAGAACTTGTGTGATAAATTATTTTAAGTTAATTGTTACCACGCATAAAAAAGTTCATTACTAATCATTGCAATATGACGACACTAAACAAGTTAAAGTGAACGTATAAAATTGAGATAATTTACTTTCATTACATTTTTTTGCATTTCCTTTCTCTTTAGCAAAAATAAAAGAATATGGGAAATTTCAGCAACTATTCTCAGCAGAGTTCCGGAAAAATTAAATTATATTTTTCACCATACTTTCCTAAAAAAGAGAAAAAACTCTTTCTTTTTTTAAAAACAGAGCAGTAAATATAAAAAATGGTAATGTCTTTTAAGATACTTAGAAATTATGATTGATGAGAATATCTTTGAAAAAAAATTATTCTTATAGAAAATCAATATTCTGATAGTCATCGTCATATCCTCATTATATTTTCTTTCTTTACAAAATTATCTTGTAAAAAATTCCATTATTAAGTTGCTTTCGGAGAAAAATATGCACTTCATGATTTAAAAAACAGTCAAAAAAATTATTATGACTGATTCCGTGATCAAAAAAGAAAAATTAGAATGAAATCCTTTTAAAACGACTTATTGTTATATTGAAAGCAATTTGTAAACTAGAATAATAATATTCTTTAAAATGTATTTCCTTAAAATAGTTTCTAGGATTTTTGTTTATATGCGGTACAATATTACGAGACTAATTGTATTACTCTTAAACAACACACAAAACAAGATTATACAGAGCTTGATCGAATATTTTTGAACAATTTGGATGAGCTGTAAGAAAAATCGGAATAATTTTATTTTTGGAGCAGTTAAATAGTTAAAGTATAACTTATCGTCTGCTAACTCAGAGTTTTGCTTACACTCAAAATGGCTCTTTTAAATAAGCAATAGATGGAAGGCTATGTTTCCGCTCTTTCCGAAGAGAATTGTGCTTTTCAATTATTTAGAAATGCTGTGAGGATAATGGTTTTTCGATATCTAAAGGTACGATAAATAATATTTATAATGAGAAAGGAAAAAAACGTAAAAGTGACAAAATACTTCCAAATACGTATACAAAAAGAGATGAATTTCTGAGAATATTTAAGAACTTTTACATCAAAAGAGAATCCGCCAAGTTAAAGGACTATTACAAAGTTATTAAAATTCTCACTTTGAACTGAAAATAAAACAATTAACAGTGATTTGAATCTCAAAAGGGCCAAAAATTACAATGATCATTGTCTATCTTGTGGCGTAGTGATACAAGGACCTCTTGTTTACCAGTCACCTGGCTGGCTGAAATCGTTCCTTGTGGGACAATGGCCAGCCCCTCTGTGGGGATAGAACTGAAAAGGCTGGGGAGCTCCTATCTTGGAGTTGAGTTTTGAGGCGGTGGAAAACTGCCCAAGGGTTTTTCCCACGGACCGGAGCTTCGAGGCTTGGAGCAGAGAGTGCTGGGTCTGCGAAGAGATTCTCTGACTGACTCGAGAAGAGTTTGGTCGTTGTTTCGAGGGCGTACTAGCGACGCCCTAGATTTTGGAAGTAAGTCTCCGGTGGAGACTCTGGTTATGTTCTGAAATTGTCTGTTTAACAGAACGGCACTGTATATAATCAAATAACCAAGAAATAAAAGAATATTTGTTTTTTATACGATATTCAGATTTCATAAAATATCCTTCCTGCCAAAACTTATACACCCCAGTTGTTCAAGATTGTTACAATCTCCACGACATCCCAGGAAAAAAAATCAGCAAAAAAACTTCAAAAAAACCCTGCAGGTTTCCTGCATGAATTTCGGACAAAAAAACCTGCAGGTTTCCTGCATGAATTTCGGACAAAATTCCTGCAGGAAACCTGCAGTTTTTTGACTGTTTGTCATGTTGATGAATGACTGGTGGCGCCATCTGGTGGTGAGATAAGTAAACACATTATTTTGGATTCATAAAAAAAAATGAATTTCATGGGAATAACGTCGACCTAGAGTAACACAACGGGCTATTGACAATGGTCCACGATCTATTTACAAGGGAACGAACCGATGACAACACCTCGTAACTTGGAATCACGATCAGATGATTGGACTCGAACCCGGGACCAAGGATCTGGAGTTTAGCATGCTATCCATTAGGCCGTAACAGTCATATCCAAGCGTGGTGAATTAATGTAGTGTTTGTTTTTTCTCTGTTTTGGACTTTGTTTTTTTTTCACTATGAATAAATTGAAAATGGGTTAAAGGGGTCCGAGACACAAAAATCGTCACATTTTCGAAACACTTTTTGTTATTTTAAGAAATTATCTGTGTTTTTCTGCTTAAAAAGACGTCTAAATCATATTTCTATCTTAATTAGAACTAGAGATATAATAATTTTTGTGGTGCTTTTTTTGTTCTGAAAATCTAACACTCTTGACAGTTGTTGTCATGGAAACAACATCTGTCTTTAAAACTTTAAATGCGTTTTTCTCCATGTTACATTTTTTCAAGATTTCTTATATTCAAATTGCTATTAGTCGAAAACCGATCAAATTTAGGGGTTGAAATTTGGAATATATCTTTTTCAAACATTATACTTTAATTTTGATTCAGCAAATTTGAAACAAATATTTACTTTTAAAAATATGACTTAAAAAAAAAGTACTTTAAAATTTTCAAAAATTTTCATTCAAATATTTTTTATTTTTTATTAAATTAATATTTTTGAAATTTTTGAATCAAAATTAAAGTTTATAAATTTGTGAATAATTTACTGCAAGAATTTTGAAAATTGTACAAGAATATTTTGAATTTTAACAATTTAAAATGACCACTCTTTTTTTCAAGAAATTTTAATTTAAAATTTTAGAAAAACTTTTGGAAAAATTTTGTGTTGGGATTTCGCTTATTAGTTAGATGGGTAATCAGTACAAAAAAATTCTAAATTCTAAATTAATTAATAAAAAAAATTTTCAATGTGTCCCAGACCCACTTAAATTTTGTTTGGAGGGATTTAATACTTTTACAAAATAAGAAACCAGGTGATATATTGCATAATATAAAAACTTATCACATATTATTGGTATGTGATAGGAATTTCCTGTCTTCACAATTGAATTTTAGCATTGAAAATATTCATAAAATGTTAACATCTCATACAACAAATTCATTATAGATTAGTTTTATAATTCCAAGATATATGCAAATTATTAATTTTGTTGGGAGTTAATATAACAGACCAAATTCAGATATTTGGTATGTTGGAGAAATACATTAGATGCGTTGAAATAAAGATTTTAATCGAATGTTGGCTAGCAGTATCAAATACAAGGTTACATTTTATGATTGGACTGAAAAATGAAATAATCGACAATAAATGCAATTTTTTTACTATGGAAAATTTTCACTTTTTTTAAAGAAAATATTTAATATATATATATATATATATATATATTAATTTTAATAAAACATAATAGTTCATAAGTGTTTTCATAAAAACTACATTTTTTATGAAACAAAACTTTAACTTCAAACTTTACTTTATTTTTCCTTCAAAAATACTGCAGTTTTTATGAAGGAAAAATGCTTTTATAAAATTCCTTCATAAAAACTGCAGTTTTTATGAAGGACTTTTATGAAGGCATTTTTACTGCATTTTTCCTTTATAAAAACTGCAGATTTTATGAAGGTAAAAATTAATTTGGAAAAATTATAAATTTAATTTCCGAAAAAATGCAGTACTAATGAAGGAAACCATTATTCCTTCAAAACCTCTGCATTTTCACCGCTTAAAATCTGCACTTATCTAACTGCCTTCAAAAAACCTGCATTCACCTGCAAAAAACCTTCAAAATAGATATTTTTTTGAAGGAAATATGCTGATTTTTTTTGCTGGGATATTGCAGAACACGATGCACAATTCTGTATGGGAAGCAGTTAGCAAAAGGATGGGAAAATGTGACAGCGTGGGTGTTTTTAAATGTTTGCAATTAAAAAATAACAATTTATCATAAAAGAAGGGGGAGGGTAATCGACAGGTATCCGAACACGATGAAAATGTCATTTTTGACCTAAAATTCCAAAAACGTTTTCGATTTTATTTGATGGAATATTTACTTGACTCTCTAAAATATATTTGATTTTTTCTCCAAGTTAATTAGTTGCCAATTTATTAAGATTTTAATCAAGGCGGGAAAACCCGAAGTAGGTATGGAAAACACCGGAAATGGTCGTTAAAAGACCTCAAATGTGTCAAAATTTTAATTTATGACTTTTGTTTTGCAAAAATAATTTTAGAAATGTTTCTTAAATGTTTGAATGGTTTCTCATTTGGAAATAATATGAAAATTTTAAAGAGGTGAAGAACAAAACACACAAACGGTACACAACGGTTGTTTAACACACGGTTGTTTACACAAACGGTAAAAGCAAGAGCAAACGATACACTTCAAACTATTTTTTACTCTAAATTTATATTGATGCATTATTTTCGCATATCACATGTTGTAACACAAAAAGTTGTTGATGGATTTTCGTAAAACTTTGAGAACTTGTTCTTTGTAATGTTGTCTAGGGAATGAATTAGAAAAAATAATTAGGCTGAGTTGAAAAGTTTTTAAATTACGGCCATTTATTTAAGAAATAGGCTTGTAAAACTGTCAAAAATCTTGTATTCATTTTTCGATCGCTTTTAAAATTTTCGTTTACTTAAATATCCTTTTGATTCTAGTTCAATTTAGAACAATGCATGCAGGGGAAAGTTGGACAAAACCGTGTAGGCGGATAGAACCGGGCAGTTTTGTCTAGATTATTGTTGCCATCTGTCGGATTACGCATGAAACTAGATACAGACAGCCGCCATGTTATTCGGAGTTGAATGAAGGGCAGTGTAGATTATGTGTTTGTCAATGCAGTTGTTTTAAAAAATTCGAGTAGAAAAGGTTCGATTTTTACTCCACTGATATTCTCTGTAGTTTCTAATTGATTGACGATTTATTTTAGGTAAGTACAACATCTGATAACACCTCTTTCAGCTATTATTTTAAATTTTTAAACAACGTTTTGCATCATGTTTGAAATATGATAAGCCTTTTTTTTTTAATGGCGTAATCGGATAGAACCGGAACCTTGACTGTAGGACATTAACTTGTAGGAATTGGAAATTGGAGAGCAAGAAAAAAAACAAAAAACCAGAAAGGAAAAACTTAAGCAGAAACTGTTTAAGGCCCCTAAGCAAAAACTGTCAAAACACGGAAGAAAAAGAAGTACAGCATTAAGACAGACTCCTCGGTATCAGATGAACACTACGTGGAACGTTACGAGGCTTGTATCTTTTGTAATGAACTATACACCAGGTCAAAATCTCTGAAAGGTTGAATAGTGACTCAACTGTAAGGGATCGGCGCCTGAAGCCTGTAGCAATGTACAAATTACTTCTTACAAACTTAATTTACTATACATTCCAAAAACATTAAATACAAAATTACCTATGTTCCGTGATTTTTAAAACCACTTATGATTTTCAGTGTAGGTAGGCCATTGTACTAATTAATTGCTATAAATAAATATTTCAGCAGTAAAACAACAAAGCTTTTTAATTATTCCTATATATACCCGATTTTATCCCACCAGGTTGGATAAAACCGGGAACTTGAACACTTCCAAAAAATAATTTATTTACCCTCCAAAATATAGTTATTTCACTTTGAAAAACATTTTTTTTAAACTAAAGAACTAATTTATCATTTAAATAGAACTTGAAGCAATTTTATTCACGTAGGTGCTTAGGGGATAAAAAACACATTTTTTCACCTGGTTTTGTCCAACTTTCCCCTAGTTTATTTTGGCAGCATCATTTTTCAAATTGGTTAAACAGATTTTTATGTAAAACATTTGAAATTTTGGACAAATTTCTTCAACATTTCCTACATAATTATCATTTTGACAAAATTATTAATATATATTTTAAGTATTTGTAGCCCAATGCTTTTGTTTAATAACACTAACATAAAAATAAGATATTTCAATACAATATTTAAAAATAAAAGGGTCTCTAACGTGTTCGGATGCCTTAAAACGTGGTTCAATGAATCTAAGGAAACTTTATCAAGGGAATTTATTATTGTTGCCGGTTTTGCATATGATGAAAAATTTTAAATAAAGAGAATAGACAAAAATGTAAAAATCAACTCCCACATACTATCTGTTGTGTGGATCGAGGATTGATATATGTTAATAGACTGGGTGATAGGCAAAGAAAGAGATTTATCCTCAAAACAACATGTATATAAATAAAATCAAGATAACACAACGACATCTGTGTATAGAAATAATAACTAATAGTTTTGCATATAACCATACAACGGTTGTTGCCAACAAAATTCCGCTTGGATAGATACAAATTGAATACAAACAATCTTCTTGATTTATGCCTCTTTCTAACAGTTTTATTTTATCTAAAGTCCACAATAATTTTTCTTCAGAGACGTCTTTCGTGCAAAAATGTGCTAACATTTCTTTAGTGTTACTAGAAGGCTCCACGCGAACTATACTTTTCAACAATGAGGGGGATGGGATTGCTTCACAATCCATCCTCATTTGGATCGCTGCTGGATTGATTCCGAACCTCTAGTACGACTTTAATTCAAGGTTTCCTTCCCTTACCATTGCGATTATCTATCGCATACACCCGAGTAATGGAAAATTACTTATATATTACATAAATATATTATTTGAGTTTATATTGGACATGGCTTCATCGTAGTTATTCGGAATATCAGCTAAATAAGTTGTTTTTAATCTTTCCGATCTTCTTACACCTTGATCTAACAATATTTGCTCTTTTTCTAAACAGTATTCACGATGCAATTTCCGACTTTTATCCTTAGTCATAGCAAGAGGTCTATCACGTTTTTGTGTTTGTAGATTCACTTCTGTCGGGCATTCATCCAGATTGAAATCTAATAATGGTAGATTTTTTTATATAATTTATAGTTTTCGGCTTCGGGTTGTACTAACTGATTGTTAAATTATTTCTCAATATCCCAATTATTATCAAAAGTCTTCCTAACCAAATTTGAACCCTTTAAGTTTTCATTAAATTTTACGGAACGTTCTACTATTACAAAATTTTTCTGAACACTAAAAATTCGATAAGCTTTCCTTTCTCGAGAATATATCCCACCATTATACTAGTTTTACCAGGAATTTCCAATGTGTTGCGGTATAATTTTGGTGTGTGGTAATGGACTACACAACCAAACACTTCGAGATATGAAATGTTGGGCTTTGTTTTAAAAACAGTTCGTAAGGAGTTTTGAGTTTAGATTTCCTAGGTGTTAAGTTTGTAACATGTGTACTACAAGCAATAGCTTCAGCCCAGAAAGTTAAAGGAAATTCACTTTCATATGAACCGTTTAAAGCTAAAGTGGTGTAACTCCATTAAACATTGTTTCGGGATATAGACTTTTAGTAGAATAGTTGTTGAGGATTCCAGAATACTTCCAAACAAATATTTTCTTACCCCATGTGTTCAAAATGCATTGTTTTAGCTCATGCATATTGTTTTTGCCCTTATCTCCAGTTTATAAGTAAATTATAAGGCACTTAAGTAATTAACATGAATTGAAGCTTCACATGAATTGAGGTTTTGGTTCAAGACAACCTGGTATCATTAACATGAATATTATTTTATTTTGAAAAGGAATATTATGTCAAAAATAATATAAATCAACGTTATTTAGTTTGAAGTCTCCCACAAAATGTTCTGCTACTCAATATCCCTAGTGTCATCAGCATTAAGTGGTCCGTTGTCTTCAGCGGAGTTAGAAGTATAAAGGTTTAGATAATATGCATGATTGACAGGGGAATGTAGACCAAAAGGTCTTGCATATCTTTCTTTTTCTCTTTTGTCACAGGTCGGGGTCCATTGTAGAATCGAGACAAAAGTACATTTGCCAGAGATACTGGTAGTCCTCGTTTTCCTTGCAGTTTTATGTTTAGCTTGTAAAACGGAGTGTCATCAGACAAGTTTTCCTTGTTAGAAATTGTAAAAGGGTTTGATTTCTGGTACCGAACCCAATGCATCTTTAGCCATGAAACTAGCTGCTTTTCTTCCTTTCCGGGACACATTGAAATTTTTTTTTTATTAATTAATTTTGAATTTTGAATTTTTTGTACTGATTACCCATCTAACTAATAAACGAAATCACAACACAAAATTTTTCCAAAAGTTTTTTTTAAATTTTAAATTAAAATTTTTTGAAAAAAGAGGAGTTATTTTATTTTGCTAAGACTCAAAATATTCTTGATCAATTTTCAAAATTCTTGCATTAAATTATTCACAAATTTATAAACTTTAATTTTGATTCAAAAATTTAAAAAATATTAATTTAATAAAAAATATAAAAATATTAATTTAATAAAAAATAAAAAAAATATTTGAATGAAAATTTTTGAAACTTTTTAAAAAAAGTCATATTTTTAAAAGCAAATATTTGTTTCAAATTTGCTGAATCGAAATTAAAGTATAATGTTTGAAAAAGATATATTCCAAATTTCAACCCTTAAACTTTATCGCTTTTCGACTTATAGCAATTTGAATACTGGAAATCTTGAAAAAATGTATCATGAAGAAAAACGTATTTAAAGTTTTAAAGACATGTCGTTGCCATGACAACAACTGTCAAGAGTGTTAGATTTTCAAAACAACGCACCACAAAAATTATTATTATCTCTTGTTCTAATTAAGATAGAAACATGATTTAGACGTCATTTTAAGCAGAAAAACATTGAGGATTTCTTAAAATAATAAAAGAAATTTCGAAAATTTGACGATTTTTGTGTCTTGGACCCTCTTAAACTTTCTTTTGGTAATGGATTTTTTATTGTTTTCTGTAGATAAAAAAAAACCTTTACCCGACATCACAGTAAAGTGGAAATATTATTTTTTTTCGTGACAATTAGTGAGTACTTGAAACCAGTCAGAAGGGCAAAATACCTGTTGATTTTTACTGTATAGTTCTATTGAGCGAAAGTCCGAGTCGTTCCGAAGGTAGGAATGTCCACTTTGCATAAACTTTTGATCAATCGTTTCAATGTTGTTGTCTTTACTCAGAACTAGTCTCATTAAGTTTAATGCCATCTTCTACTTCATGTTTTGTCCCTTACATGTATATCGCTGTACAGAACAAAGAGTTTTACGGTTGATGTTCTGGTTTTTATATGTTTGACTACACATACACTGATTTCCTGTGAGCCCGGAGATCCTACTGTTTTATCCCAACAGTACATGTGGCCTGATCCTGTTGATAACTCGTGGCAACCTAAGTTATAAAGGTATGAATTACGTTTATAATAAGCGATTTGGCATGTTAGTTTCGGGAATGGTAACGACTTCTCCAAATCAAATGAGAAAGAATAATAGGACTCTATCAGAAACCCATTTTTCAGAGTCTTTTTTCATGGTATATCTTACTTTCTCAGCCTTTCGTAGGTGAATCTCGTGTAATAATGAGAGTTCTCTCTTTTCATGTTCATCTTTTGATGAGTTCATCTTAATTTTAAAGGAATTGCTTTTAAAATAGAATAAATAGGAACGCTTTTCAAAATAAAATAGCATTAAAGTTGTTCCCGATACAAGGTTTTGTCTTAAAAACCAAAACCTCAATTTATGTTAAACCAAAGTGGTGTAACTCATTTAAGTGCCTTATAATTTACTTATAAACTGGAGATAGGGCAAAAACAATATACATGAGCCAAAGCAATCCATTTTGAACAAATGGGGTGGGAAATTTTTTGTTTGGTAGTATTTTGGAATTTTCAACAACTATTCTACTTAAAGTCTCTATATCTCGAAACAGTGTTTATTAGAGTTACGCCACTTTAGCTTTTAACGGCTCGAATGTGAACGCAACATACGATCAAAAAGAACAAGGGCAGAAGTAGTAGAAGTGGTTTTACCATTCGTGGTCAACAAAAGTTTTCAACAGTAATGTTTTCTATTATATCCATTCTAATAAAAAAATCCAGAGATTCACTGGAAATATAGTGTCACTCCCAGATACACTACTTTGGCTGTCACAGGTAGATAGCTCCACTGACTGCATATATTTAGCTGCCTTATGTGTGGTTATTTGGGGAATTAGGAGTTAGACCACCTTTCCTACAAGTAGTTTTCCATATTCAGAATTTGTTACTTGCACTAACTCAGATTTTTCAAAAAGTGGGCTTACACTACTTGGGCTTTAAAAGGCTCATATATTAATATTCTAGCTCGATCTAAAAGCACTCTTACTGCTCTTTCACTTTTACCATTACTCTGAGGATTACAAGGAATCGTTTTTACGTGAGTTATTCTAGATTCATTAAAATAACATTTTAATTCATTATTAATGAATTCACCACCATTATAGGATCTGAAACGTTTGATACGTTTACTTAACAAGTTCTCATATTTTGCTTTGAATAATTTAATCTTATCAATAGTCTCACTTTTATGTTTTAAGAAATATGTAAAATACATTCCAGAAAAATCATCTACTATAACAAGAAAATGCTTAGAATTATTAAAAGAATTCTCAGGCATAGGACCACACAAATCTACCATGAATTAATTCTAACACACATTTACTTTGTTCATAAGGAAGAGATTTACGAGGCTTGTAAGTAATTTTGCTAATATTACATACTTCACAGTCAAACTTTATAACTTTTTCAAAATTAGAATTATTAATAGTAAGGTTATTTTTCAACATTTTACTTGTATAGTTATAGTTCAAATGACCCAATCTTTTATTCCACAATTTACTTAGATTATTATTTACATAGTTACGTTCATTTTTTTGAAGCTTCAACATTAGGTTCTAAAAGCATTTCTGAACGCTTATTAACTTTATTTGCTTTTAAAGCTTGTCTGCCTCGATTATCAATAACCATCACGTTCTCCAGCAACAGTTAAATACCATTCTCACTTAATCACATGCTCTCTACCTCATCATACCAAGAAAGAATTGTTCGATTGCGATAAAAATTGTCGATGTGAAGAACATACATAGAAAAACACGATTAAAATTTCAGAACAATTGAATGATTTATGTCAGACTTTAAGCTTCACGAAGGAAGGTAGTAAATAAGGTGTTGGTCCACCTCTGGCCTGGACACAAGCTGTCACCCGGCGTGGTATAGACCTAAAAAATTCCCGGATGGTGTCCTTCGAAATTTCTTGCCAAATTATCTCCAACTGTGGTGCTAAATTATCGACATTCCTTGATGGTTGCAATCGCCTTTCCATACCGTCCCAAATATGTTCAATGGTAGAGAGATCAGGATACCTTTCTGGGTAAAAGGAAGTGTTTGGAAAGCTTGAAAACCATTCACAGCATGCCGTGTGCGGCCGGGCATTATCTTGTTGAAATATAAGTCCAGGTGTTGCAAAAGGAATTGTAACACAACCGGTCGTAGAATATCGCCTGAGTATCGCTCTGCTGTAAGTGTACCAGAAATGACTACGTAGGGGTCTGGCTATCAAAGGAGATGCATCCCAGACCATAACGCTCTGTTCTCGGCATGTTTAGCGTGCGATAGTAAGGGCAGGATCCCTACGCTGCCCTTGACGTCTCCAGAAGAGTATGCGGTTGTCGTCAGTTGGAAACGGGACGCATCGCTAAAGACTATGCGTCCCCAATCAACGCCATTCTTAGTTGATCGAGCCCGGAAGGGCACCTACTTGGTGTGTCAATTGTTTTCTTATAGAGTTTATATGTATATATGCGATAAAAAATTTTCTTCGTGAGTCTTGTTTGAACCATTAGAAATTAAGAAGCTTCCGAATTGTAATTTTTTATTTCTCACATACAGTATCGAAAACCAGTTGCTCCTTTAAGATCTGCGTAAACGAAGTTTCAAAAATATTTCCGGCATATTTATGCATCAATTCTGTCATCTAAAACATCTGCTTACCAAAACGCTCACAATGTTCTTGGATAATAAATGTAATTTATCAACTTTATTACCATTGTATAAACTTTATTAACGAATAAATATATTTTAGACTAGCGTTGTAGATAAATCTTTAGCTTCTCAATGTCAAATATAGATAGCAGCACTACGTACGACAGAACTTTAGCATTCCTAATCCCTAATAGTTCAGCGAATTCAGTATAGATGGCAGCAGGATGAATGTTAGCTCTAAGAAGAATTTTAATTACTTCCCTTTCAATTAAAATTTTAGTAAATGCGAAACGACTTCCTTTAGAAATATGCTTTGGACTCAAAAAAAATTGTAATTAAAAATTTGTAGAACTTTTTTTGTCGACAAAGTGAAGACAAAATACTTGATTTCCTTTTTAATACATAAATCTGTAATTCATTCATCAAAACGATTCTTTACTGCTGTGAATTTTAATAAACTTTTGTGACTCTGCTCATTGAACAATACCGAATCTATTCTTTTTTTATGTTTCGATTAAAGCTACAGGGCTATTTGTAATATTAAATTTCTCAACTGATCGAAGTAATATCACCTCGTTTTGAGTTCACTACTTAGCGATTCGTTGAGTGTCGATTTTATATTTAGTAAGCCCCAAGATCTAAAATAAGAAAAAAATTAACTCTTGAAAGAAAATTTCTCGTAGGTAAATTTTATTCTAATTATGATGTACAGATGGATGTTAAGAAAGTGATGCGACTTACTCTATCCTAGACTTTTGTAAGAGGTGATATTAACTGTTTTTCTTAAAAATGTGCTTTATTTTACTTTTTATTAACTTTTTCTTATTTATTTACTTTATTTTACATTTTCTTAATCATTTGTTTTAGACAGTTCATTTATACATATATTTTTGAATACTTATTATTATTTATTGAATGTTTATTGTAATTTATTGAATATTTATTATTATTTAATGAATATGTTTATTATTTATTGAATATTTATTATTATTTATTGAATATGTGTTATTATTTATTGAATAATTGAATTATTTATCTTAATTACTTATTAAGCATTTTTGGTAAGTCAAGCAAAAAGATTTATATTCATTAGTATCTTAAAATATAAGCCAATATGAACTTTGTCTAATATTCATTTCAAAGTTTTACCAAGCTGTGACAATCACAAATACTAAGCATTGTGTCGAGATAGTTGAAATTAAAGCAATAACATTAACAATAAATAGATTTGTGAAACCTGTTTTCAGCAACTTGAAAAGCAATAAGTAATAGCTTAAAAAAAGATGTACATTGAGGAGAGCATAATTGCAAATATATACACTTGTATTTTTAACCATGCACACTCATTCAACAAATCGAGAAATCCACATCTAACTTCCCAAAAGTAAACAGCACGCAAATGAGACTGATTTAACTCTGTTGACCGTTAAACCCTGCTCAAAGATTTCATCTTCTGATCTTTTATCAAAGAAAAATGCGCCATTGGGTAACAAATGATTTGTCCTAAACATACGTATCTTTAAAATGTGATTAGGCAACATACCATGGCGAACTAACTAAACACTTCATACCGGCAAAAGAAAATTGACAAAGCATGGTTTCAAATAAATTGTTGATTATGCACACATCGAAAACTTTTATCTATTCATCTTTAGACCGACTTGAAGTAATTTTCAGGGTTCCGAAACCCAAAGAAGTGTTCTTCAAATAGTACCAAAATGGACTTTTATACGTACAGATAGTTAATTTATATCGCCTCAAAGCAATACAACGGGTCATCAGCGATGGTTCGGGTTCAATCCTGAAAGGAAAGAACCGAAGACGACTTGTCATTTTGAACAACGTTCACATGACGAGGACAGCATCTCAGTTGGACGACAATAGCCCTTTGTGTTGCTGCAGTTTGACGTTAATTCTACTACCTACCTTTCTGTCCTATGTGAGAGTGATTTCAAGTGTGAACAAACCAGTCGGTAGAATTTTTGGAGCAACACAACGGGGATACTGTGGCGAAGGTCCGGGATTCATACCGAAGGGAAATATCCGAGGACAACACCTAGTCTTTTTGAGCCTCGGTCAGAAGACGAGGTCAACACATTAAAACTACGCCACTACGCCAACGTGAGGGTACTTGAGGACCGGAACACATGGGTCTTTCGTTGGATGAAATTTCGTACTATTAAACCTGCGGTTGGTGATCCACGTCTCTATCAACTGGGTTCCATGGTCCTTCTTATGTGTTAAACAAGAGTAACATGGCCATACAGCATTAATACACAGTCCAGTCACATTAATGCGACCACCTGTCAAAAGCCAGAATAACTACCTTAGGCAGAGCGGACCACTGCGAGACGTGCTGGAAGAGAGTCAATTAGGTTTCTGATGATGAGTGCACCCAGTTAATGCCAGGAAAACATTCCCCAAACATTAATGCTCCCTCCTCCAGCCTGGATCCTTCCGGCAATTGTTGCAGGGTGTTTGCTTTCAGACGTTTCACGCCGTATACGCCAACGTCCATCTGTCCGATGGAGCATAAAACGTGATTCATCGGAAAAAGCCATCTGTCGCCACTCTGTGGACGTCCAGTTGCGGTACTGGCGTGCAAATTCCAGCCTTCGTAGTCGATCAACAGCATTCAGCATAGGTGCATTAACCAGGCATCTGCTGCGGAGGCCCATGCGCAGCAATGTTCGCTGAACCATTGTTGAGGATACACTCTTGGTAGCCCCTTGTTTCATCAGGGCGGTCAGTTGCTCAACAGTTGCACGTCTATTCGCCCGAACGCATCTCCGTATCCTTCGTTCAACTCTGTCCTCTATAGCCCGTGGTGCAACACATGTGCCACGCCGCTGATTTTGGTTTGTGCCATTTTTGCCATGCACGGTATACTTTTACCACGGCAGCACGCGAACAGTTCTCAGAATTAGTCGTTTCCCAAATGCTTCCACCCTTGGCCCGAAAGCCAATAATCCTGCTCTTTTGGACGTCGGATAAATCGCTTCGTGTCTGCATTACGCCAACGATTGAAATGCTTTCCGATGCCCTAGGACATCTTTTATAGACACTTCACTGCAATGTGCAGCCACCTGCCTTTTGTGATTGGTTATTTCACGTTGATGTCGAAATTAGGTGGTTGTCACATTAATGTCACTGGACTGTGTATTTCATAAGGTCATCCCTCTTTTTGGTTGCACATAAAATTTCCAGTTACTTTCAATTAACGGATAACACCCTGATTTCTTAAAATTTAAAATTGTAATCGAATATAAATTCTCATCACGACAGATTTACCGCGCACTGTAATGCTCTAAACGAGGCTTCTCTGAACAAGCCGACACAAGGCAGATATATTCAAGATTTCCTTACTTGGAGATCATAAACTCCTTTGAAGTGATCAACTGTTCATAACTAACCCCAGAAGTACTATTACAGCACTCCATTTGACATTACATCGGTCATAAAGTTCTGGGCGCTTGAAATAATCCCTCTTCATCTGACGTTACACTGACATTACGATCTCATTAATCTCAAGCCCCTTGAGAACACTCAAGATTCCATCGACAGGTAGTTTTCAGCTGAGGGCGGCCTGGCTGGAAGAGGCCACCATACGGAGACCCTGGAGAACTGAGAGCGAGAGGACACGCTCGCTACTCTGCCGAACCCTTCTTGTCCCAAAATATCATTAAATTTGCTGTAAATACCTGCTAAACTATAGGATGTTAAAATAAATGTTGTGGTGAAACCCAAAGATCTTGTTCTTTTACGATACCCATTCATTTCTGGCACCACACCTTTTAATCCGGTACAGCACCATCCGCCGAATTTCTAGCTGGATTGTCTCTAACTTTCACCCCTCCTGTTGACGATCCGCTACTGTACCAATTGTGCCATCCCTGCCCCACTTTGACACTTAAAGATCGACTTCTGTTTTTTTTTTGTTTTTATCCAAATGAAATTCATTCAAATATATTACGCCACTTTGCAAAATAAACCAACTCCGCTCTGAAAATGCATTGACCGTGCATACGAACTCTAAAATCAGAATTATTTCTTAAGGTAGTATGGTTAGTAGTGTTCACAGTATTTCCACTCGTACAATTTAAATTGGTGCGGAGCGTGCCTTCAGTGAATGAGAGTGAAAAGTATTGGAGTTTTAATTGCCTTTAGTGAAAGTCTTTGTGTAAAGTTGTGGAGTTTTAATTAGTTTACGTGTTTGGTTTTAAATTAACGCTTATTTTATCCACGACGCTTAATAGAAATGCAATTTGACTACTCAGGTGGTTGACGAGGTATCTTTTCCTCTGCAAAACTGACCATATCTTAATGGACGAGAATTTTCATGACAAGATATCTCGAGATTAGCAAAATTGGTCCAATCATGATGAACGCAATATCTTGTCGAAACCACATAGTATAAGAATTAATGTCATAAACTAGAAAATTCACAACCTCAAGATTTAGTACAGGATACACGGGTTGCATCAAATCCTCCTGTTGAACTGGAAGGTTACGTGTTCGAATCCAACCAAAGACCGTCGTTAACAAAGGGGGCTGGTACACGTTAAATCTGTCGTGGCCTCAAACGTCCTCACATTGGTTCATGTTAAAATCTGCGGTGGAGTTTAAATGTCCTCACGTTTCGAGAGTGGTGTGCCAGCTCAGGTGTTGCCTCGTCATCTGACCGTGGTTCTAAATTACGTTGTAAATGTCTTAATATTTCTCCCTTGAGAATTGATCCTGGACCGTTGCCAATAGCCTGTTGTGTTACTCCAGTAGGACGTTAATAAAAAAATGCATTAATTTCCATCTTGTTTTGGGGTCAAAAGGTTATGGGCATTGTTCATATTATTATAACTAGGGACCTCGGTAGCAGTTCGGAAAATTACCATATTTGCAACCCTGACGTTTGCGAGTTCGAATGTAACCAAAGACTGTCGTGAACAAAGGTGGCTGGTTCATGTTAAAATCTGCTGTGGGGCTTAATTGTCCTCACGTTGGCGTGGTGTGGAAGTTTGGAGAGTGGTATGCCAGCTCAAGTGTTGCCTCGTCATCTGACAGTGGTTCCAAATTACGTTGTAAATGTCATATCTTTCCCTTGAGGATTGATTCCGGACCGTCGTCAATAACCTGTTGTGTTACTCCATTAAGACGTTAATCAAAAGATACATTCATTTCCATCTTGTTTTGGGGTCAAAAAAGGTTACGGGCATGGTAACTAGGGCCATGGTAACTAACTAACTTATTATAACTAGGGGCCGTGGTAGCCAGGTTGTACTATTCTCGTACTTGCAACCGGAGGGGTGCGAGTTCGAATGAAACTTAAAACCGTCGTTAACAAAGGTGGCTGGTTGACGTTATAATCTTTGGTGGAGCTGAAATATCCTCTCGTTACAAATCATAAATAACAAATAATTGTAGGTAGTTGATGGTAGCTACTTGTACTTTCTCCCCTCCTCAGAGGTTGGCGTGGTGTGGAAGTTTTGGATAGTTGGGCTGCCAGGTCAGGTGTGACCTCGTAGTTTGACCGTGGTTCAAAATCTCATGACGTTGTCCTCTGGTCATTTCCTTCGTGTTTCATTCTAAATCGCCATCAATAGCTCTATGTGTCTCGATCAATAACCATTGTGTGGTTGCACTACAAATGTCCTTGTGTTTGTATGTCTATTACATCACGTTGTCTGCATTACGTTTCGCACAACATGGCGAAATATGGACCTTGCGCCATAAAACACATCCAAATAGAAAGAAAACCTTATTAAAAGGTATGCTACGTTATTGTATGTATTTTCAATTAACGGCGCACTGGAACACCACAAAGGGAATTTTCTTATTTAAAATGAGATGTAAAAGATTCTATGTATAATTCTAAACAGCCAACGGAATACTTTTCACAAACAAGCCAATCTTTCAATTTCGAAACTCAATTTCAAAAAAGGTTCGTCGTGTTCGTGAGGAATGTAGCACGTTAAATCTGTCGTGACCTCGTGTATCCTCACTTTGGAAAGGTGTGGAACTTTAGAGAACTAACTCAGTGATCTGACCGTGGTGCAAAACTACGTGGTGCTGTCATAGGATCTTTCCCTTTAAGATGGATCCCTCGTCGTCGCTAACAACCTGTTGTGTTTTTCTAGTGTGACATTAATTCAACTACTAAAATTATATGCAGTACAAACCTCGTTAAGCTTACAGAGTTAATTCTAAGAAAACATCAAAGAATATGTTTCTGTTGCTAATAATGCTTTTAATTATCGACAGATATTAAGAGAAATGTGTTTATCCAATTTTGCTTATTCAAACATTCTTAGGAATTCCTTTTTAGGGAACAAAATTAAAGTAGAGTCGATCAATATATTGCGAAAACCACGCATCCTTGAATTTGAATTGAACCAAGAGATGGGCTATTAAAACCTTGAATGCCATTAAATACACACATGTTCCTACATTCAGGGCCTAATTAAGCTATTTTTTATTCATTACGGGGAAAATCTAAATATGTTATATTTAGCTTTCCACTATATGTTTTGATGGCTCTCAATTTGATTTTGTTTCGGATACATTGAAATTTAAGATGTTTTTTCTCGACTTTTATTTGAGTTCTAGAACCCAGGATATAATTTTTTTAAATCTAAGTAACGATATCGAAATTTAATTTTATGTTTCTTTCTTACAAGCACAAGTACTCTGTAAGTCAAAGCAATTATGTATTCCTCTCGTAATAAAATATAAATATCCTTTCAATATTTTTGTTATCCTTCTTTCTAGAGACATAGTTTTGAAGGTAAGCCTGAGATGAAAATAACTCCAGTTCAATGTTAATTCAACTACCTTCCGAAAGCCGTACAAAGGATACAAAGACATACACTTGCTATGTTAAGGTATTAAAAAAGGGTGAAAAAGCTCAAGTATTCATCATCTTTTATCACATTTTAAATTTATATCAAATACTTATTATAATACGATAATATATGTAGCATGCGGGTTATAGTATCAAGAAGAAGTCAGCCACTACATCCATGCCCCTAATCGGATATTCCTTCATCAAACCAGCCATTGGATGACATAAACAAATAAAAAATCAGCCAGAGCTCTCGATGAAATACTAACGCAACAGATTGTACGTAGGTATTTTAATTAACATCATACTGGAACGACTTAGCTGGCTATTGGCGAAGGTCCTTGATATATCTCCAAGCGAAAGATACAAGGATAGCATCACTTAATTTTGAACCATAGTTAGATGACGAGGCATCCCCTGATTCACACCTACCTCTCCAAACTTCCACATTACACAAACGTGAGGACATTTGATTGGATTGGATTAAATATGGTTTTGTGGCATTGAGTCCTTTTGGGACATATTATGCCAAACTCAAGATAAAAAATGAGATATATAATATAATATAATAACAAAGTAAAACGAGTCATGTCATAATAAAATTAATACTATATAAAATTATATGTGATGGATAAGCCCAATGCCATGTAAAAAGCTAAAAATATTTGCCTAAGGATACTCTCCAACCATGGTGAGGACATTTGTGTCCACGACAGATTTAACCAATACCAGCACGCAGCGGAAGGAGAGGACAGCTAGAGAGATGTAGATAGAAGGTGCAGATGACAAGGACGGAAAGTTCCCTGGAGCTACCAAATTATATACATATTTCCATTCTAAATAACCTTCAACAGTAAATTGCTACTCAATAATTAAAGTTGTTCGAATGATGAGAGCTCTCGCCTCCTATTTCATCAAAATCAGAGAGCGAGGTAACTTGTTCATAATACATCTATTCTAATTCAGGAGCGAAACTATCTCTTTCCACCCATTCTCCAAGAAATCAAAGGTCCGCTGTAGTCCTGTTGGAAGAGTGACGGATCAGCAACAGGATGTTTTCGAGTTCGAATCCAATCAAAGACCCCCGTGTACAATGGGGGTTGGTACAAGTTAGACTTGCCTTGGCCTATATTGTCCGCACGTTGGCGTAGAGTGGAAGTTTGGAGGTAGTGGGCCGCATACTCAGTTGTGACCTCGTCATCTGACCATGGTTCAAAATTACGTGTTTTCCTCGGTATTTGGTATTTTTTAAATTAATGTTACACTGGTGTAACACAACAGGTTATAAGTGACGATCCGGGATCAACCTGGTAGTAAAGGATCTGACGACAACACCACGTAATTTAGAACCACTGTCAGATGACGAGGTCACACCTGAGTTGGCACACGTGTTTTATTCGATATTTGGTATTTTTAAAATTAATATTACAGTGGTGTAAAACAACGGGCTATAAGTGACGGTCTTGGATCAACTCCGTAGTAAAAGATCTGATGACAACACCACGTAATTTAGAACCACGGTCAGATGACGAGGCCCCCTCTCCAAATTTTCTCACCAAGCCAACGTGAAGGTGTTTCCTCGCATTTTCCTCCTTCGGGTTTGATCCTGGAAAATCATCAATATCCCGTTGTATTGTTTCAGTGCGACGTTAATTGAACTACCGATCTACCATGCGCTCTAATAATAGGTTAAAAGTAGAGTTGAAATTTGAAATCAGCAGTTGCGTATAACGCTAATTATCTATAAATTCAAAAGGATCTTGCAAATTAATGAAATAGCACCCAAGAAACTTAAAGCATATAGACGTACCTCGATGAACAGAAGTTAATGAAAGTATCCACCAAATAGCGCTAAAGAAAATATAGGAGCTTTACTTTTCAGTTTTCCTCAAAGTTCTAATACGCATTCGCCAGATTGGTTTTGCAGCCAACGTAGAAAGTTCGACTTTGGACCTTTGTACTACCTGTTAGGAGGAATTATTTAGAAAAATAAAACCGTGGTCTTGCTAAGGGGACATACTACTTTTAAGATGTGATTTATTTTTGACAATCTGCGACACTAAGAAAATTGAATTTTGTCCACCTAGAATCGAAAATGACACACTGTGGCACCTATGCTTTCGCTTAATGTCGTTCTGTAAGGTATAACACTCTTGATGCTGCAGAATATTCATACAGATTTACATTTACCGATAAAAAAGGTCACACGCGAAATCTTCGCTGAGATATTTTATTGCTCTTTTCAAATCCCAAGTCTCTTCAAGGAAATCCAAAGTTAGATTTTTCAATCTTCCCCTCGACAATTCCAATTATTCTGGTTAGGTCTTCAAAGGCAGTCACGTATCTCTGTTGAAATAACAACTCCGAAGACAGATATTGCTTTATTGTGGCATTTGTGCGGAAAGGTAAGCCAAATAGAAGGCTTTCTCTTCCAAGAAGGATTGAAAGAACAAAATTGTTCTTTTCTATCCCTTGGCAGTAGTAGTGTATCGCACTAATCAAGTCGAGGATAAATATTTTGCAATCATAAATGTTGCCAAAAATAAACTTCAAGATTATCGATGAAACTGAACATATCACGAACAGACGTATTTATTGGGCAACTGCAGTAACGAAAGCATGATTTGATGTAGACTAGATCAGTTTCGAACTGGAAAAACCCCGGTAATCCATTATTCCAACCAGGATTCTGCAATCCGTACAATTGCAGGTTTCCAGTTTAGTGGGCCGACTCACCGAGTTATGATAGCCCCATGAAAGATTCGGGGAAAGATAGTATATATGTGCTCAGATGGCAAAATGTTATAAGTCACTTTTTTTAATTTTTCGTGATTGTAATTTTAAGATTCAAGATTCAACATGTGGTTCTGTAGTTTTTGACTTATTACAATTTTCCACCTTTGTTTTCTCATAAACTGAAAGAAAGAGACTTACGACATTTTGCCACCCTCTAAACATTAACAAAACAGTCAGTATGGGACTTAATTTTTTGGTAAAAGTGACTTATTACATTTTGCTATATGAGCACAGAAATATAGAAATGATTACAGTTCACTTTTTATTTATATTTTGAATTAAATTTTTAGAGTAATTTATTTTCCTTAAAACGAGTTTTCTTATGAACGAACTTTGTTTTGTGAAAGTTTTTAAAGTGCGGCAAATTTTTTATTTTATCTGTTAAAATATGAGACAGTCCGAAGATTTTAATTGCTTCAGTCTCGTAACTGAAGCAATCCACAAGTGACTGTAAAATAAAAATTGCGTCTCCCTATCAAATACTTAAACTTAATACAGGATATCAGGATGAATATCGCAGTAAACAAGCTCTTAAGAGATTGAGAGTAAAATGAGTTTTCTTAAGGGAGCATTTAAGAAACTTCCCTTGAACAATGGTGCGAAATATTGAGAGGTTTCAGATGTCTCTTTCGAGGAAAAGGAAAAATATTTTAAGTAATATAAAAACGAGGGTTTGTTTTTTCAGTTTTAATACTCCAAGAAAGTAATCTAGAAAATATCTAACGGGAAATAAAAGACTGCTAGATAATTTTAGAAACGTGAAATTGATTTTAAGTCTCCCTTATTTTTCCTAAACTAGGGGGCTCCGCCCCCTGCTCGCTTACGCTCGCCAACCCCCGGGGATTGCTGCGCAATCCCATTTGGTTTGCTTCGCAAACTAACACTCCTGTCACAGATACCATTTGGTTTGCTTCGCAAACCAACATTACTTTCACAGAGTGAAACTATCTGAATAATTCGTATTATGCTGATTTCACTTTCCGGTTCATGACGTCACAGCGAGGGCTTCGCTGCGTCTCGCTTACGCTCGCCGACCCCGGGGATTGCTACGCAATCCGTTTGGTTTGCTTTCTCAAACCAATACTTCTTTCGCAAGTGATTTAACTTTTTTTTGCTTTAACACTTAATGCACCCTAAACTAATAGCCGCATCAGTAAAAAATCTTCTGCATCTTGTACCCTGTACAATTTTAACTAAACATTGTTAATATCCAAACTTTACGATCTGTACTTTGTCGGTAAACTGTCTTGAAAACAGAGGGAAAAAAGCGAGCCTTTTTCCTCGCCAAATAAAAAGAAATCGTTTTTATGGCAATTGTTGCTACGATAAATTTGATATCTGGCAAACCCGATAGTCAAAAGTGTAACCCACTACTGCTTTCGGAAGCAGCTATGCGAACTGAAAAATACGAAATTTGTGTCACCAACTTTTGATTGCATCGAATTTATTTATGAACCAATTTTAAAAATAATTGTACCGTAAGAAAGAGTATATTCTGAGGTATACTGCAATATTTTTAAAATTAAAAATTAACAGTAATACTATACAGATATGACCATTTTAGTTTTGTATCGGAAGTTACGATCTGAAAGTTCCGAAAATTGTATGACCCACTTTTATTTGCATCGATTTTATTTATTAACCAATTTGAAAAATAATTGTACCATAAGAAAGAGTGTAATGTAATGTATTCAGTGATGTTTTCAAATTTAAAAAATAATGGCTTTTGCCGTAGACAAAACGGTTTTAACAATAAGTAGCGAAAATATCCAAAGATTCCGAATTTTGTATGACGAACTTTTGATCGCATCCAATTTAATTATTAACCGATTTCAAAAATAATAGTACCGTAAGAAAGAGTATATTCTGAGGTATACTGCTATATTTTAAAAATTAAAAACTAATAGTAATTAGATATAGATATGGCAGTTTTAAAAAAAAGTAACAAAAATGTCCCGATTTTTCCTGAATTTCAAAAAAATATTATCAAGAACCAAATTTAAATTTAAAAAAAAACTCGACGAGCTGCAAAAATTTACGTTGAGAGGTACTCTTAAAAAAAACTCACGACTAAAGACTGAAATTTTGAATGTGTTTTGCTCACTCGCGGAAGAAATTTCACTTCTTCAACTTTAACACTTAATAAAACCTAAACTAATAGCCGCATCGGAAAAAAATCTTAATAATTATCCAGGGAATACGATGAAGAACAAAGCATGTTAATTTCATATTTTTCCGATCAGTACTTTCTCGGGAAACCGTCTAAGAATGGAGCTAAACAGCAAAAATTTCAATTCTTCGGCGGCGGCGGCGGCGGCGGCGGTAACTTTTTTTTAATATAGAGAGATATATTTTTTGTGAGCACAGCGTTGAAAACTCTTGTGCGAGATATGTTATCTTAATGATATTTTTCCACCGTTACTTTGAAAACACTTGACGGCTTAAGGTGATATTTAAGCTATCCAAAGTAATTAAAAAGTGTGTTAAAATTGCGATGCGCTTACCCTCGATATCAAGTGATAATGGAATGCGATGTTTTCGAAAAGTCTGTTATTCCTCTGTTATTGTGTGTTTGCCAAAATGTTCTTTCGGTTTGTAAGTTAAAAAGACATAATTTTTCACTGTCCTACGTAATGTTTTCAAAACGTATCGAACAGTTTAGATCTACTATCTTCGATCATCTTTCTATCAACTTCATAATTCCCATTCCCCAAAATCTTTTAACTTCTTGGGCAAAGACTACTTCCAAGATTCTTTTTACACTCTTCCAAATTAAGTATTTTAACTACCATTGCTCTTGAGAAACACAACGGGCTATTGGCGACTGTCCGGGGAATCAATATCAAAGGGAAAGATCAGAGAATGACACTTCTCCCTTTTGAACTACGGTAAGATGACGAGGTCATCACACAAGCGGGCTCCGTGCTCCCCAAATTTTTACCACTATGCCAACGTTAGGACATTTGTGGTTTCAACAGATTTAACCTACACCAGCCCTCACATACACGACGGTCTTTGGTTGGACCTAGTGTCGAACTCTCAACCCTCCGGTTGCTAATCTGTCACACTTCCAACTGGGTTAGAGGTCCTCTTTACGTTGGATCAATTCTCTGACACCGAGGTGCAGAATTATATTCAGTGTTCTGCTACAGATCTCCAAGGAATTGTAACTGTTCTGCAGGCATTTTGTCCGAAATTTAAAACCTGTATAGAAATCAAAACCAGACTTAAAACATAATTATCGGCGAAATATGTATTACATATTTCTAATAAAACATCAAAATTAATTAACTTACTTTATTTATCTAAAACCAAGGCATACTTTCAGAATTTGCAATTCTGTCGATAACTTTTGTAGTTAAATATTTTGTCACTGACATAGAATATGTGTTATTTATAAAATGTTTGTGGTAATTTGGGTAGGAAGATTGTTCTGTAGTTAGAGAGAGAGAGAAGAAAAAATAACGTGTGACAAGGAGCGTGCTTTGCACTGCAGAATATCGTAACTTATGATTTAAAAAATAATCGGCTAAAATTTTGATTAAAATTAAGGAAAAATTGTTCTGCAAAGACTTTTAAGCCCTTTCTGCTCCCGGTCTCTAACATTGGTGTCTACTGAACTTCCATCTTTCGAGCCACAGCAATATTTCAGAAGCAAAGTGGCCGGTCATTTCTAATATTAATATACTATATATATGGTACGTAGGTATACTATATCTATGGTAAGTAGGTATACTATATCTATGGTAGGTATACTATATCTATGGTAGGTATACTATATCTATGGTAGGTACACTATATCTGTGGTAGCTATACAATCGAAAAAATACAATATTCCCCTAGCCAAAATAGAAAACTGTAAAAAATAAAATATTCCTTTAATTTCTCCGATTCCTATGTTCTAAAATATAAAATTTCGAATTTAAAATAGATAGTAAGAAATTCCAGAAATTATTGATTTAAAATAGATTGCACGCTGTGGAGTTGGGATGATTTAATATTGAAATTATCAGACAATGTATCGAATATTGCTCAACTAATTGCAGTTCTAATTGCTAAAAGCTGCTTCAGTTCTAATTGATAAAAGTGCAGAACTAATTGCTAAAAAGCTGCTTCAATGCTCACACGATCAAAAAACAAAATTAGAGAGCTCCGCCCCCTGCGCGCTAACCCCCGGTGATTGCTTCGCAAACCAACACTCTTTTCGCAGAGTTTTCAACTCTCTGAGACGGCGAAACTATCTTAATAATTTACATATTCTTGATTGGACTCTACATGACGTCACAGCTAGTTTCATCAAGGCTGTTACACGTGGGATCTCCGCGAGTAACAATTTGTTCACTATCGCGAAATTATACTTTCTATCGCATCGCTTTTATTTATGAACCAATTTTACAAATAATTCTACCATAAGAAAGATTGCATTCTAAGCTTTCACGTGGTATCTTCAAATTTTAAATATAGTAATATTAAGCTATAGAAATGACAGTTTTAATTTTGGATCGGAAATTAAGATCTAAAAATACAAAATTTTTTCTAACCAACTTTTAATCGCATCGAATGTATTTATTAACCAATTTCAAAAATAATTGCATCATAAGTAGAGCTCGGATCGACATGCAAAAATGTGAACTGAAATATGCATTGCAAAATCCCAAAATATGCACTAAAACCCCAAAATACGCAAAATTTCGAAACTGCAAAAAAATTCAATCTTACAAAAAGGGTAGTGATGACGTTAAAATTTCATTCAATTAATTCACAATTTTATTTTTAGAATGCACATGAAGATAAGTAAAAAATACACAAACAACAAATATACAAAATATAAAATATAGAAATATTGCATAATTGAAAAATGTAAATTCAAATGAAAGCACTTCAAACGTCCTCAGGAATGTAACTGGGGGAAGGGTGGTAGTCATTGGGAAGGAGCGTTTAACAAGTTTTATTATATATGTTTAAGCATACTTTAACAATATATTTACGCATACTATAAAAAAAAACTATATTTTACTATATATATTTACGCATGATAAAAAAGGAATAGAAAACTTATTGGCTGACTACAAAAACTTTGAAAGGAGCTAAATTCAGAATGTGTGAAGTATTGTATGAGATTGATGTGAGTTAAGAAGGGATGTAACGTCGTATTGCCCTAGTGTTTAGGATAACGGGCTCGTGATACTTCAAAGTTTCTGTCTCCCAAGTGGCTTTGATCTTTTGCGCCGGCAAACGAAACTGAACTCGGTTAGCTTTTAGAGTGTCTAGTTGAAACGTTAGTTTTGTAGTTCGATTTTTTGTCAATGAAAAATATCTTCAATTATTAATTTTTTATCTATTAATTTGGTATTGTATCTTGTACTAAAGATGAAATTGTTGCAAATTAATATATTTACCTTTGAAATTAAGTTTTTGCCATCTAAAAAAAGTTGAATTTAAAAAAATTTGAAATAGTGGAATTAATATGGGTTTTGGTTGGCTTGGTAAAGGTCAGGCCCACCAAACCAAATGAGTTTTGCTTCTGAAAATCTTTCTTTCATACGCACTGAGCAAAATACTAAAAAAATATTTTTTTTTTGTAACAGTGATTAAAAATAGAGAAATATTAACCAAATATGCACAAAACATGCAAAAAAAAACTCATATATGCAAAATGGTTCCAAATATGCAAAAACACTCATATATGCAAAAACATTCCAAATATGCAAAAACATTCCAAATAGATTCGGGTGTTTTAGGTTGCAAATCTCTAAAAAACACTCGATACGGATTTCTATTAACATTAGGAGCTTAAAAAAATTGGACCGGATCAAGCCAAGTGGGGACACCAAGCGGTAAAACTTCGGGGCCCTCAAATTCAAATTAGAAAAAAAAAAGTTTCAAGAAACTCTCATTACGGTATTTACAAAAACAAAGTAATCAAAAATGTCATACCATAACACATTATATAAATTTAGTAAAACAACATTTTTTACATGAATTTCCGTCTTGCTTACTTCTTAAAATTCGTCAATTATTTTGGCAGCGTCAATTCGGTTTAAAATTTCTTGCTCTATATACAGAATGGACAAATCAATTTAACTTTCTTCTCCCATAGAACTCCTTAAAATTTTTTCACGTTTTAAAACAGAAAACAATTTTTCTCCTAACGTATTAGATAAGGGAATTGTTAAAAAAATGGAATACTATTTCATCATTCGGAAAAGAACAAGTCATTTCCTTAGCGACTCGACAGATGACTGGTGTGGGTTTTATGGTGTCCGCATTTCCTTTAGAAATATTAAAAAATGGTCAAATTCCTCTTCAAAAGAAAACATCAATGTCAATTTTGTAAATATCCTTCAACTGTTTTATAGTGTTCTTTTTTTTTCTTCATAAATCCCCATAAAAATATTCAAAAAGGCTCCACTACAACTTTATAGTTCTTTCAGATAATTCTGCCTTGGTGTAATCACATATGACATAAAAATCAATCGACTCTGGAAATTTCTCTTATTGTAAATTCGTCCGACTTTCTTGTTTTCATCAAAACACATTTTTATCTTTTTTTGTGTGCAAGTTTGTCCATCTTCCACGTTAAATGATAGCCCTGATAAGTCAGTTACCTCTTTTTCGAATTCTTCTCTGATATTATTTATAAAATTTTCTAATGACTTCAGTAGGATAGATACTTTCTCAATAGTTCGCATTCCACACTGAGTGCAAAGATTTACTAGTAGAATTTATTCTTCGTAAAATAGAATTCCAATTAACTGTCACTAGGGCGGTTTCATATTTGTTCCTTTTCTTACGAAGTGAAGTCGTCTCCACTATGACAACTTTTTTATTCTTCTGAATTAATTTAAGTTAAAACCTCTTTTATATGGGGGAAATCAAGTTTCATAGCTAATACAGCATCTGCTCTTGTTGACCATCATGTATTAGAAATTCTTTTCACTACGACAGAATGTTTACACATTTCAGATTTCTGGTTAAAATTTTCCATTGATGGGTTGATGCAGAAAATTTTTTTATTAAATTCTGCAAACATAAAATACTGAATTGCAACGCTACAAATTTCTGCCGCGAAATTTCCAATTAAATTTAAGGAATGATTAGCACACGGAATAAAAACCGTACTTGGGCTACGTTCTTTATTATGTTCTTGCAAATCTGAGTATTTCCATGACATATTAGAAGCATTACTAAGTGATTGCTCTAGACAGTTGTCAAAATCCACTCCTAACTTTATTAGCTTCCGATTATTATTAGTTACACTCCTAAGTTTGCAAAGCTTCTTGTTCCAAATATGATCTATGGGAATGAATTCCACAAATCTGTCCTTTATATTACCATTGTATGAAACATAGTATCACAAAAGTTAGTAGATCGACATGCGAAACATAGAGAGTATAGTCAACAATTATACTGTAATAAGTTGCACATTTGATTTCTTCAATTATTCCAGCTCTTACTTGATTATAAATAAGAACTACAAATTCATAACAAATATTAAGAGATAAATAGTTTATATTTCCTCGTCCTTTGTTGGCATATTTTTGTAGGTTTAACTTCCAAGAAAGTTAAATAATTTCCTTTCCTATTGAATTCTTTGCCTTCATCGTGACCCCTAAATCATAATCCTAAGCGACTCAATAATTTTACTGTTGATATAATTCTATTCAACACACCTCTCCAGTAACACACTTCTTTTCCTTTTCCTGTAATAGTTGAGTAGCAATTTTATTGAATTTCGTTGATCTTTTATACATAGTACACATGGCTGACATGTTCTTTTGAAACTCCGTGGTCCGATAAAATAACAGTAATTGAACTCCAATTTTGAAAACTAGTTATTAATTTAAACTTTGATGTTGAGTAAAGTTTGCAAGGGTGGCTGTAGACGCATTTTCTTGTTTCTGAAAATGTAAACCAATTTCTCTTCTCCATAATTCCATTTGATTTCTTTCTGTAAAAATTATCATAAGAAAGTCCTCTGTAATACACATCATCTGTCTTTATACACTGATTTCAAATTCTCTATATTCCCGATATTTTTTGGTTTGTTACTAAGAATATGGTCAATAATAGCATCTTAATATTATTGACCACAAAGCTATATTATTTACTACTTCGATGTCTTCTCTATCGAGTCATCTTTCTGGACTATCTCTATCTTCCGCGTTTTCGAAATACTTTTTACCGGTCACAACTTTCCTCGAACCCTAATAAAAAGACATTGTAAGACCTCGGGGCCCCTTTGATATTTCGGGGCCCTACGCGGCCGCTTAGTCCGCGTACAGCTTAATTTGTGTTTAGCTTGTGCCATTCTTGCACCTAGTATGCGATATTTTAGAAATTCATCATCAATATCAGAGGATGATAAATTAAATTGTTACGACATTCATGACTAATTTAGTTTGAAGCAGACGCAATTTATCTTGAAAATTCCACTCAGCGGCAGGTGGAATAACGGATCTTGTGATAGAAATACTAAGTGTCATCAGTTTAGATAAATTAAACAATTAAACTTAATATTTTTTTAATAAACAGAAGGTTTATTTTACAGCGCTTTTACAAAAAGAAAATCACTGAAAATCACTGCATTCAACGAATGATTCACATGTATCTAAGTTTTGTAAGAACAGCTTCAATAAATAAAGTAAGCAACTTTGATTTTCTGTCACAAGACGAAAAATTTCAATATTTCAAAATTACTAACTGTGATATTATTCCAATATCAACAAAGTCTTGTGTTTAAAATTTCTATTTTTTCCAACAGACATACAGTTTTAAGTTGAACCCTTTGTTGCGAGACTCTCCTTGAAATAAATTTATTCAATCGTTCTCTACAAAATACACTTTATTTTATCCTACTCCATATATAGCAATATTTACACGGCTGAATTATCAGGCATTCTCTTTTGGAATTACACGAAATATCATAATAAATAGTGTGCAAACAATAATACGGAAATATAACAGAAACTAGGGTACAAACGATAATACGGAAATATAACAGTAACTAATGTGCAAGCGATAATTCGAACTACTTTTAATATCCTCCCACCTTTTTATTTTCGGTGATCGGAAAATTAAAACAAATATGAATACACAAAAATAAAGAAATTAACACATTAGGTTTCAATACCATAGAAAGAACAAATTATATCTGTCAAATAGTTTTAACACTAAATTAAATGAAGAAATTAAAATCTATAACGCACAGGTTGAACAACATTCCTTCCACTTCTTGTTTTAAGGTCAACAAGAACAGTTTCTGCCCTCTCAGGAGTAACAGTTCTTTTTTCCTCAGAAGTATGGTTATCAGTTTGCAGGAACAGTCTTTACTGAATTGGATATCACTTTGTAGTATAGTTGATCAGATTGGGACACTTCTAAAGGATAGACAGCTTGAACTGGTCTGGTGAGTTCCCAGGTTGCAGTTTTCACCTTGACTACTCGAATAATCCTGGCCAGTCAATTCGTTTCTTGTTGTCACTACTTATAAGGACTATGTCCCCTAACTTAGCTTCTCTCTCTAGATGTTTATGTTTAGGTTGATTGTTGAACTAGTAGACTAAGATATTCATCTCGAAACCTCTTTCGGAAATCCTCTCTTAGACTTTGTTGATATCTCCATCTTTTAGACAGGTTGACATTATCCAGGTGGTCTAAATCTGGAACTCCCACCATTCGGATATGTTGAAGGAACATGGAGGTTGTTAAGGGAATCAAATCTTTAGAATCCTCTGATAGATAAGTGAGAGGTCTAGCATTGATTACAGCCTCAGCGTCACACAAAATCGTAAACATTTCTTCGTGCGTCAAAGAGGCTTTTCCAAGAACTCTTCTTAGGAATTTCTTAATCATCTGTACAATCCTCTCCCACCATCCACCCCACCAAGCTGCAGTTGGGAATTAAACTTCCACTGGATTCTTAAGATAGAAGTATCACAAATGACTTGATCCCAGATGATGGATTTCATAAGATTTTCTGTGTAATATTTTCTGTTTTTGTTGTACCAACAAAATTGCTTCCGTTATCACTATATATTATTTTTGAACGCCCTCTTCTTGAAATGAATCGTCGTAAGCCTAAAATGAAGCCATTTGTCGAAAGACTGTATCCGTTCGAGATGTATTGCACGGTATACGGCACAAGTGAACAGTAAAATCCATGCTTCATTTCCCATCTTTCAAGAACAATGGTCCTGCCAAATCCACTCCGGTAACTTCAATTTTCAATTCTGATAGGAGTGGTAAATTTATAATCCAGTCCTTAAATTTCTTCTGCATTTCCTTAGACAGCGTAGTGTCCCAAACAATTTTGAGAATCCATGTTTGTTGAACAAGAATCTTTGGGGATAGTGTGACGGGGCACAAAAAGCCTAGAGGATCAAAAATATTACAAACCGCAGATAATACATCTCTCCTGGTAACACTGGATTTCATTTCACCAACTGGTTTTAGATCGCAGAAGATATTATCCGTGTCTTTATCCCACAGTAATCCAAGAACTGGAATGGGATCTTCTGTTTTTCCTTCTTGAAACTCATTATGCTCCCACCCTCTTAGGTCGAAGCAAGCCTTATCCAGGAAGTTTCTTGACTATTGGTTGAATTTTTGTAACATTTTCTCACTTGATAAGGAGGCCACACAATTATGTACATAGAAAGATCTTTTTAATGTCTCGGCCGTCTCCTTGTAACTAGGTGAGCTTTTTTCTAATAGATGATTTAATACAGCACCTAACAGGAACGGGCTGCAGGTGAGACCAAACACAACTCGTCGGTGTCTAAATATTTTCAACTGTCTTTTTTCAAAATCATTCCACCACAAAAATCTGAGGAAGTTCCGATCTTCTTTCGCAGTTGAGATTTGGAGAAACGCTTTCTGATGTCCGTTACAACTCCTATTTTGTCTTTTCGAAACCTCATCAGTATAGGTGCTAATTCTTCTAACAGATTCGGAACCTTTTCAAGGCAATCATTAAGGGAAGGTAAACCTTTCCCACGACATGAAGCATCGTACACGGGCCTGGTTCTCGTTGTGGAATTCTCCTTAAATACACCACTGTGCGGTAAGTAGTGGCAACGTTCTCCGAGATCTTCGACGGGTACCTCTTCAATAATGTCCAATTTTTCCCTTTCTTTGAAGACTTCATCATAGCAACAAAGCTTTCCTTCCTGTTGAAGCTTTATGTCAGTAGAAACACATCGTTTCTTAGCAATCTCCATATATGGTTGCACGTCTTCTTTATTTTCTAACCATGGTAAATGGATTTCGTAGTGCCCATTTTTGTCCACAGAGACGGTTTTCTCAAAGTAATCTAAAGCAGCCTTTTTCAACTCCTGCTTGGATTTGGTTTCTATTGGATATTTAATGCCTAAGGTGTCTAGATCACAAAGATTTGTTATTGAAGCATTTTGAGATAAGAGGGATGTTACAGTCAGAGACAATAAACTATGAATTCTTTCGCCGGGTACTTTTCCCATAATTAACCAGCCCAGTCTGGTTTCTACAGCTATCAGTCCACATTTGAGTTTATAACTTTTCCCGGTAAAAAGTTATCCACAAATATCAGCTCCAGTCAGTAATTCAATATCTGGACGACCTTTTCCATAATCCGCTATCCATATTTTCTTTTCTCTTAACTACTTTTCCCATGGTCCCTTTTTGAGACTTGGTAATTTCCCACATATCACAGTTTCGTCTAGAACTTGAATAGTACAGTTGTAGTCACAGTTGAAATTGCTCACATTTATCTTGTACCGCTGATGCTGTTCTTTTTTCAGCCTTGTACCTCCAAATAAAGAATGCGTCAAATCCTCTGTTCCTATTGACTCATAACCCATCTCATCGGTAGTTTTCTTCAAGATTTAAGATTGTTGTGAACCACTGTCGATAAGTACTCGAATAGTCCGACTCCCCTTGCTTGATTTGAGCTTTACCTGTAAAATCTGAAGAACTTCTGCTAAATAGCTGTGATTTGACAATGAATTTTGTATTTCTTCTTTTTTTCAGTGTTCAGAACTTTATCGTTCTTTCGGTTTGCTGGTATTTCTGGACACATTATAACCCAATGTTTTCGCCCACAAATCACGCATTTAACTTTCGATTTACAAGCTTTTGAGTGATGCCAAAACTTCAGACAAGTAAAACACGCCCTTCTTCTCTTTAATTATTTCCTGTTTTTCTTCCAGAGACCATCCGATGTGCTTGAAAATACTTTTTGCTTTCATGCAATTTACAGCAGAAGATATAGCTACTTTTTCTTTCTTTCCTTTCTTCACAAGTAAATAAATCATTAGCAGTCGGTACGCATTCCTCATTTTTCTGAAGCGATTTCTGCTTAGTTACTGATCGTTTGAGATCAAAACCCTTGATAGCCATTGAGAAACGTTCTTCATTCTCTACTTCATTTCGAATAAATTTCATAAGGTCATTGAGACGATCTTTTGGTGCGTCTCCTAATTTTGGTTGTCTCTGTTAGACTCTAAGTAACTCCTCGTTAATACACGACTCGACTAGAGGAAATAAAACTACCTCAAACATTTTTGTTGTTATTCCCAATGATTCCAATGCTCTTAACTGTTTTATCTATCATATCTCTATGATAAACTTGAATCACAAAGAATTTGAATTGGAGTTCTGTATCACTAGCGTAAGTAATTCTCTGATGTAAAATTCCACTAAAATGTCCTCTTTCCCAAATCTGAAATTAAAACTTTCAATCACCTTAGGATAGTTTTCAGCTGTCAACGGATAACTTTGAACTAGTTCTCGGGCCCAGGAATTCGGAACAGTACATTGTAAAAGATATTGGAATTTGTCACTTGGATCAATGTTCTTATCTTCGTCAATATTCTTAAACATCGACCAGAACGATAACCAGCCCTTGACACTTCCGTCGTACCTTCCGAATTCAATTTGGAGAAGTCTGAACTTTCGGGCTTCTGTTCGAATCATTTTCCATTTCTTTAACTTGTTTGTTGAAAAAGACCTCATTTTATAAAAACTATTTTGATAGGGCTCAGTTGACTTACTTTCAATTTCGAGCTCCTCATCTGTAGTTTCTTCAATTGTCAGCAAAAGTTCCAAAATTTCTTGATCGAATCTTGGCAGTTCCAAGAACTTCACGTTAAGGGTTTTGAACTTTCCTCCAGTTTCCAAAAGTTCATCTTCGTCCTCTGAGTCGACGCCACCTGCCATTATCTGGTTACATAGCATGGTAAATGAGCTTCGAACCATTTTCCTATGCTTATGTGCTTTATCCATTGCGTAAACGAAATTGGGTCAGAATGACAGTAACGTACTTTTAAATATCACGTCGTTCGGGTCACCACTTGTTGTAAGAACCACTTGTTGTAAGTTTTGTAAGAACAGCTTCAATAAATAAAGTAAGCAACTTTGATTTTCTGTCACAAGACGAAAAATTTCAATATTTCAAAATTACTAACTGTGATATTATTCCAATATCAACAAAGTCTTGTGTTTAAAATTTCTATTTTTTCCAACAGACATACAGTTTTAAGTTGAACCCTTTGTTGCGAGACTCTCCTTGAAATAAAATTATTCAATCGTTCTCTACAAAATACACTTTATTTTATCCGACTCCATATATAGCAATATTTACACGGCTGAATTATCAGGCATTCTCTTTTGGAATTACACGAAAAAATCCCAATAAATAGTGTGCAAACGATAATACGAAAAATATAACAGAAATTAGGGTACAAACGATAATACTGAAATATAAAAAAGTGCCATTTATTATCATAAAAGGGGAGAAAAAAATTTAAGTACATGGTTCACAGAATCGAAAGAAAGTTTTTCTAAGGGATTCATGATTGTTGCTGGTTTTTCATATAATGGCAAGTTAAAAATAAAGAGAGTGGAAAAAAATGTCAAGATTAACTCCAAATACTCTCAGGAACATATTTTATCGCCAATTTTTCTGAATGAAATACCATCGCTTTACCCACAGTGTCATCAATCTGTGGAACTCCATCAAGACAAAGATAGCAGTCACACATCAAAATCCACTGTAAATTTCCTAAAAGAAATGGAACAAAAAACCGGTATCATACCCGTACCCTTCATTGATATCCCTACTAAATATCCCGATGTATCACCTATGGATTTTTGTGCTTTCGGACTTTTAAAATCTGCATTATCCAAACGTCGTCCCACAATCCTTACAGAACTCTGGAAAGCTGTTCAGGAGGAATGGGATAGAATACATCTTCTGACACTTCAAAAGACATTATTATCCTGGAAATTACGGTGTCGAAAGATAGTTCAGAACAAGGGATATCAAATAGAACATTTGAAACACAAGAATTTTATGTAATTTAGTTTTGTGAATACAATTTACATTGTCTAAAAAATGTGTGAACAGCCTCTGTAGAACGTATGGCTACGTGTTTTAATTTGACGTAACCCATCTAATTTTAAATTTATTTTGTTAAAATTTACTTGTCATTTTAAAATAAGAAATTACTTGTTAAATTTTTTTTTGATGCGTATAATTTATTTATTTTATGATACAGGAATCTACACACTATTACGTATTAAACTAGATATTTAAAGAAAGTTTGTCGAAATATACATTATCCACCAAAGAATTACCCATGTTTAGTGATATACTGTAGGAAATAAATCAATCAATTAAAGCTAACTCCTGAATAGTATTTCTGCAATAGATAATTTACCGGAACATACAAACATACAGTTTAAACATATTATAATTTAATTTGTTTAAAAAAATTCTTCTTTGAACAACACTGGTAAAGCTATCTGAGCTGCGTACAGCAATCGTTTTATACACAATGTTATTTTTATGGCGATTTCGAATTGCTTTTGGCTTAGGCCTTAGGTCAATTTTAGGCCTCTTAGGAGTCAAATTTTTCAAAATCCTTTTCTAGTACCCTTTTTCGGTATAAGAAGAATCGTCCTGCAAAATTTTAGCTTCCTAGGACTTGTAGTTCTTGAGATACAGTGATTAGTGTGTCAGTCAGTGAGTTGTATTTGAATTTTATATAAAGATTAAAAAAAGAGTTTGTATAATATTTTAGTTCATTTTATTTCAGAAATCCAGTGTTGCAGTGGTTTTTTCAGAAGTCCTTAAAGCAGTGCTTCTCAAACTTTTTTAAGTCGTAGCACACTTGAAGTCCTACAAATATCGCAGGCGCACCACACGCAAAATGCTAAGAAATAAGATGCAAAAAAGCAAAGAAATATAGAAATAACTTTAAAATGCTCCATACCTTTATTCATCATATAATTTCTGCTGATGAGAAATATGAGCTTGACGTGTTTTCACGATTTCTTCAATGTTGGGGTGTTTGTATGATAGGCAAAACCGTTTCCTCCCTTATACATTTTTATATTCACACTCATACTTATATGAAATTTTATAGGGCGAACCTAAGCATGTCACGGAGTTCACGAGTCTGCCGGGGCATACCCTTTGAGAAACACTGCCTTAATGGGATTTTTTTTACACGTTTTATAGTTTAAAAATTTAAATATTTTACTTTCAGTGTTTAGATTAAGAACGGTCCTTACGATACCTAGGTTCACTAGTGATGGATACTTTACCCTTGGAGTTTAGTACCTCTGATAAACAGGGTACTTCAAGCGATTTGTCTCTATATACCCTTCCCTTACCCCCTTTCGTTTCTTTTCACTTTTATTTGACTTTGTCTAGTGTTTGGCTCAGCTTGGTCAAATGTACCATAAACTCCCAAAAGCAAACCAATATTAAAATAAAAATAAGGATTATTATGTTCTTAAGCATATCATCATCTGCACCATTTAATTTCGTGATCTCAAGGGGTCAGCGAATATTTTTAAATTTCGAGAGGTCCTTGGTTTGAAAAGCTTGCGAACCACTTCTGTAGATGAGCTAGAACATTGGTAGGTAGGTAGTTGAATATATGTCACACTGGAGCAACAGTGTGGGCTATTGGCGATGGGGCTGAATCCACCCCGAAGGGAAAGACCCGAGAACAAAGACCCCACGTAATTTTGAATCACGATCGGATGAAGAAGTCAACACCTGAGCTGGCACCCTACTCTCCAAACTTCCACATCACGCCAACGTGAGGGCATTTGAGATCGCGACAGCGAAAACGTGCACCAGCTCCCATGGTCTTGGCTAGTAATCGACGATGGTTGGATTGAGTTTCAAACACGCAACTTACCGGCTGGTGATCTTCTCATTAAAATATAATTCAACATAGTTCTCTTTGCTTAGTTTTAGAACCTTTGTGTATGACACTAAAAACATTTTTTGTAAAAGTATATAAATTGTATAGCTCTAATTACAAAGTAGATTTATGTTTCGTTACCGAGAATCAGACTTAGTCCACTTGAGTTCTGTTCCGTGTCCTGCGTTTCGCGATGGGTATGACGAGAATTGGTGGTGACAGTTTAGAAGCCATTTCTCCCACAGAAAAAAAAAGTTCAATGTTTCGCGTGCTTTGGATATAAAAGCCATTTGTCTTGATTTTCTGCGACGACCAATTTGCGGAGATCGTGTCACGAGCTTTCGCCGTGCCTGACATCTTCGTCGAGGTGTTGATGTAACAAGTGGGCGTTTAAACTTTGTTAAGGGAATTAAGTGGGTGCAACCTTTTTACGATGGTCGTATTCCTTGTAGGATTGGTGGCGATGTGAATATTATGTATCGTGGTAGAGGGTTGAGAAGTTTTGATTAGGCTTTAGCGTGAAATTGATTTGTTATGCTGAGAGAATTGGAATTATGTACTTTCATTGTTACTATTGTATTCCCTATGAATATTTGTAAGGTCTGACGCTTTCGACCATTGTTGGGATCGACTCTGAACTATTGTAGCAGTCGACATTGTAAACTATTGTATCAATCAATACTGAAAACTATTACAGCAGTTGGCACTGCAAACTATTGCAACAGTCGACACTATCAGCTATTGTAGCAGTCGACACTATGAGTTAATTAGTTCTGCAAATTATATTGTAGCATTCAGTTCTGTAAGCTATTGTAGCAGTCGACATAGCATTCAGTTCTGTAAGCTATTGTAGCAGTCGACACTATGAGCTATTGTAGCAGTCGACACTATGAGTTTTTGTAGTAGTCGACACTATATGCTATTGTAGTAGTCGACACTATGCTATTGTAGCAGTCGACACTATAAGCTATGACACTATGAGATAATTGTAGCAGTCGACACTATGAGTTATTGTAGCAGTCGACATTGCAAACTATAGTAGCAGTCGACACCGTAAAATAATGTAGCAATTAGTTCTGCAAATTATTGTAGTATTCAGTTCTGTAAACTATTGTAACAGTCGACGCTTTAAAAATATTGTAGCAACGGACACATAAAACTATTGTAACAGTTGGCACTGCAAACTATTGTAGCAGTCTGCACTGCAATCTAATGTAGCAGTTAACACTGCAAACTATTGTATCAGTCGACACTGAAAACTATTGTAGTAGTCGACACTATGAGCTATTATAGCAGTTGACACTATGAGATAATTGTAGCAGTCGACACTATGAGTTATTGTAGCAGTCGACATTGCAACTATAGTAGCAGTCGACACCGTAAAATAATGTAGCAATTAGTTCTGCAAATTATTGTAGTATTCAGTTCTGTAAACTAGTGTAACAGTCGACGCTTTAAAAATATTGTAGCAACGGACACATAAAACTATTGTAACAGTTGGCACTGCAAACTATTGTAGCAGTCCGCACTGCAATCTAATGTAGCAGTTAACACTGCAAACTATTGTATCAGTCGACACTGTAAACTATTGTAGCAATCGGTTCTGCAAACCATTGTAGCAGTCGACACTGAAAACAATTGCAGCGAATGATACTGAAAACTTGTCGGGGTCAACATTGTGAACTCCTGTCTGGATCGATACTCTGAACTATTGTAGAGGTTGATATTCTGAACTGTTGTAAAATTTGATACTGTAACTATTGTAAGATTTTCCCAGTGAACTACTGTAAAAGTTGGCATGCTGTGTACTATTGACACACATTTGTTGACACTGAAATATTGTAAAGGTTCCCCCTTTGAACTATCTTATAAGTTGACACTGAAATATTGTAAGTGTTGCCACCATGAGCTATTGTAACGGCTTCCCATATAAAATATTGTAAAGGTTAACACTGTAATATTGTAAACGTTGCCCCTTTAAACTATCATTGTAAAGATTGACGCTGTGAAAAATTGTTAATGTTGCCCCTTTGAGTTTTCCTAATGGTTGTCCCTATGAATTATTGTAAGAGTTGGCAGTCTATGAACTAATGTAGGCGTAGACGCTGAAATATTGTAAGCGTTTTCCCTATGTAGGAAGTATTGCTTCATGCTATTTCTTCGTTCGGTTTGAATATCTGTCACGTGGTTGTGGGATAAACCCTCAATTATGATGCGGGATAAATCATGTACATTGGTTAAAAAGATTATCCAACATGATAAAAACACTAGTTCGGTTCCCAAGTCAATTCGTTACCCTACATAACTTACCCATCTTAGATCTTACGACGGAAACTCCACCCACGTGCCCTTTTTAGAATGTCGATGATTGACGCTCGAGGAAATTTAAAAGTAGAGTGAGAAATGGTAGTATTTTTGTGCCCAGGATCACGTGACAAAAATTAGAAGTTACATGACCCTTAGATACCTATCGTCTGCCGGGCGGAAACAATCATTCATCAAGTGACAGAACGACTGGAAGTTTGAATGCTCCCATTCATTGATTCATCATAAAGTTGGTCCATGCATCAGTTTGACGATTCCACTATTTTTATCGTCACTATAGAACTGCGCATGTATTTTAAAAAACGTCGGGCTACTCATCCCGGATGAACCCAGGATAGATTCAACTCGGATTGAAACTCAACGGGCTACTGGAAAAGGTCTGGGGTCAATCCCGAAAAAAACCACATTGTACGTCCGGTCCCAAGCCCCCTTACGACATTAACAGCTGGCAACTTGGTTACGACCCCTTGGAGTAGGGATGCGACATCGATAGCAAAACATCGATGTTGATAATACATCGACCCATAAACATCGATGTTTTTAAAATTCAGTGTATTTAAACTTTTTCTCCCATTTCTTAAAACTGGTTTAGCAACTTGTGATGCTGCATCGACAGCAAAACATCGATGTTGATAATACATCGCCCCCAAACCATCGATGTTCTTAAAATTCTGCATATTTAAACTTTTTTCCTCATTTCTTAAAACTGGTTTAGCAAATAGTGATGCGACATCGATAGCAAAACATCGATGTTTAAAATTAAAACATCGATGTTGATAATACATCGCCCCCAAACCATCGATGTTTTTAAAATTCAGTGTATTTAAACTTGTTTCCCCATTTCTTAAAATTGGTTTAGCAACTAGTGATGCGACATCGGCTCCAATACATCGATGTTTTTTCTAAAACATCAATGTTTAGAAAACATTGACATCGATGTCGCATCCCTACTTTTCAGACCCTTCATCCTTGATCACTTTGATCTAAAAGTATGTTCAATTTGCTGATTATAAAAATTTTGCTACTTGATTATTTTTAAATTTTTATAACGGTACTTTTTTCTGTTTAAAAATAAAACATCGACAACGTAAAAACATCGACAAGTATATACATTGATGTTACCAAAACATCGACCCCAATACATCGATGTTAAATACATCGATGTTTTGAAAACATCGACATCGATGTCGCATCCCTACCTTGGAGGGGTGTCCAGAAGAACCCAACTGGGTGTTTTGGAAGAAAGAAGCGAGAGTGTACAGGATAGGGGCAGGCTTTACGTAGGCGTTTTGCTCGTACACAATAGCTCTTTTGTAAATTAATAATTGAAGTTTAAACCATCCAATTATCTTGAAACTTTTATGTAAATTTATAACTAAATTGTAAATAAACTTTAATTTTAACTTAATTGCTCCGTTTCTGTTTTAATTGCACTTGCATTCAATGATTCCTTCTACATTCTACAAAATGGCCACGGCATGCTCATCCGAGCATATTTGAAGGATTCAAGGAAGGAGAATTCGACTGTAATTTTGAACCACGGTCACGAGTTAAGCACCTTAGGTGGTATCCATATTTAGCACGACAGATTTAACGCGCACCTGCCCCAACGTGCATGCATGTCTTTAGCTGGATGAAGTTTCTAACTCGCAGCCCTTCGGTTGGCAGTTAGTTACTCTTCTAACATGGCTACCGTGGGCTGCACTAATATAATGAATGTCCAAAAAGTCTTTATAATTTCAAAAATGTATTCCAAATTAAATAAAAAGACAGATTAGTTGAAATTATTATATATATGTATATATATATATATATATATATATATATATATATATATATATATATATATATATATATATAACGAGAGAGACTATACAGGGTGGTCCCGAATTCATGGTACAAACTTTAATGGTAGGTACAGGACATTGTAACAATGATTTATTGTATAGGAATGTATAGTCGCAAGTGACGCGGTGAGGCGTAAACAGGGGAAATAAAAGGAAAGAGAAATGGAGTGATCGGTTGGTATCATTGCCGGTAGAGGGCAGTAGATGTCTAGCCGCTGTTGAACATGATGCATCGCAGTAGGGAAAAGCGCCATTCACAATTGTGCTGCCGTAGACGATGGGTGACTTTACGTATGCAGAAAAAGCAGACATGCATTACATGTACGGCCGTGCAAATGGTAACGGCAGAGCTGCGTTACGAATGTATCGCGCGGAGTATCCTGATCGACGAATGCCGGATCATAGAATTTTTCAACGGTTACATCGTCAACTTTGTGAAACAGGTGCGTTCGACGTCAACAGACATGGCGCTGGTCGAGTAAGAGCTGTACGCACTCCAAGGCTGGAAGAAAGCATCTTGAACATTGTGGCTGATAGACCCGAGTCAAGCACAAGAACTGTTGCGCGTGACGTAGGTGTGAGTCATCAGACTGTATGCAGAGTGTTAAACGAAAATCGCTTACACCCCTTCCATTTTCAGAAAGTACAAGCATTGAATCCGGCAGATTATCCTCGCCGCGTGAACTTCTGCCTGTGGGTGATGCAGCAATGTGCGTTGCAGCCGGATTTCGTAGATTATGTGCTATTTACAGATGAAGCGACATTTTCACGCGAGGGTGTCTTTAATGCGCACAATTCCCATGTGTGGGCAACCGATAATCCACATGCAACGCGTCGACATGCGTTTCAACAACGTTTCAGTATTAATGTGTGGGCTGGTATTGTGAACGACTTTTTGATTGGCCCATACTTACTACCCACGCGGCTCACTGGCGGAAGCTATCTTATTTTTCTGAAAGAAGTGTTACCACAACTGCTGCATGATGTTCCGATCGCCATTCGTAACCGCATGTGGTTTCAGCACGATGGGGCGCCAGCACACTTCAGCATTGATGTACGGAATTACCTGAATGCCACGTTTGGTACTCGATGGATTGGGCGTGGTGGACCAGTCCCTTGGCCACCCCGATCTCCCGATTTATCGAGCCTCGATTACTTTTTATGGGGACATCTAAAGCATCTTGTTTATGAGACTCCAGTTGACTCAGATGAGGATCTCGTCGCTCGCTTATCTGTAGCTGCTGCAGGTGTGCGTGAAATACCAGGCATCTTTGAACGTGTACGCCAATCGCTCCACCGACGCTGTCAAGCATGTATCGATACTGGTGGACGCAATTTTGAACAATTACTGTAAACATGACACTTGTCAACAACGCTTTCAATAAAATCTTTGTTTTTCCTTTCGGCCGTTATTTCCCCTGTTTTCGCCTCACCGCGTCACTTGCGACTATACATTCCTATACAATAAATCATTGTTACAATGTCCTGTACCTACCATTAAAGTTTGTACCATGAATTCGGGACCACCCTGTATAGAATATATATATATATATATATATATATATATATATATATATATATATATATATATATATATATATATATATATATATATATATATATATATATATATATATATATAACGAGAGAGACTATATAGAATATATATATATATATATTCTATATAGTCTCGTTTTTTACACTTCTTTATGGCCATCATTAGTTGCACCAAGCACATCAAGGCGGTACTCAATGTCTTGCCGTGTTCGCTGTCACCATACCCTCAACAATGGTGGCAATGGCATCAGTGATCCTCTGTTTTAGATTAATGATGATCCGTACTTTTTTTTTCAAATACACCATCACATTGGAGGCTGCTGGTTTGTGGGTTCCGAAATGAAACATTTCCAGATTGGCGGATTGGAAAGGGGTGACCCGACTTCCTGGCCACTTCGTTCACCAGAACACACTCCCCTTGTCCTCTTTTTGGGGGGTTATGTAAAAGATATCATGTATGCAATTGCCGCCATCGTTGAGGGTATGGTGACAGCGAACATGGCAAGACATCGAGTACCGCTTTGATGTGCTTTGTGCAACTAATGGTGGCCCTAACCAGGTGTAAAAAATGAGATAAAAAATCTTCAAAAATATATATTAATATATAACAAAATATATAACAAAATATTCCCTCAATACAAAAATTAACTATATATATATATATATATATATATATTGTTCGTTTTGACTTTCGTTTTCTGGTTAAATACACATGCTTTTTATTTTGATTTTGATCTTTCATTAAATTACGTATTTGAATGATACAAGTATTTACCAGTCAGAGCTAGTTGCAGCTTTAGCGCACTCCTCTGACAGTGTGTTTTATTTATTTATATATTTTTAAAATAACTTTTGTGTTTGTAATATTACCTTTCAGAGGTAGTTGCAGCTTTTGCGCACTCCTTTGTCAGTGTGTTATTATTATTATATTTTTAAAATGTTATTTCCATAAAACTCACTTCTCACAAATAAATCCTTAAAGAAAAGTAATAAAGTAAGATGAAGTTGATTTATTATTATCAACAATTACGCCACCGATGACTATTTCTATTTCGTCATTTCCTCTGAGTCATTGGTGTTGGCGGTTTGTTGAATTAAGTGAGTAGCGGCATTTGTTGCGATCTTCTGGCTTGGTGTTGCCGGTCTCCCGACTGCTGCTGCAGGTTTGATTTAAATTTTCTTATTTCAATCTTTTTTTGTATATTTGCTTTTAATGGTGTTTGGGGGAGTATATGAGCAATTTCTTAGCATTTTGGGGCTCATATTCGTAGAAAACACCATTTTGTGTTGTATGGGTCAGGCTCCTCCCTGATGACGCCCTGATCCACCAACACTTTCGTTTTCAATAAATTCCTTTTGGCTTTTATTTTTTGAATTTCCTCTTGTTTAAGGAATATATATATATATATATATATATATATATATATATATATATATATTATATATATATATATACAATAACACCTCAATAAGTCATCGTTTACCTTTGGTCCCGATAAGGTGTCATACACAATAATACAAAATAACACTCCTTTACGCGTCACAAAATTTATTCTACTCCGGATAACTCGTCACCCTCAAAAATGGCCAAAAGCATCTTTCTTCTCCATTTTGCATGCCATCGTGTTATATTTTCAGCCCCGACCCTTCAATTTAACCCTCCAACCGGTAGCGACGATTTAACTCAGCGGTAAAGATGTGCCAAATTTTAACAATGACGAGTTGGCATAGCTTTAAGCACTACTTTTCACTGCGAGTTTGACCAATTCACCCCCTTTAGGAAGCTTTTACAAAGGGAACCGTTAATGACTTTCTCTAGTGTCCAGCACCTGATGTCCGACCTCTGACTGGGTGGTTGGAAGGAGATGATAACTTGAATACAATGGTGTGCCTTGAATTTTCTTATCAGTGTTAATTTGCTTTTCCGTTCTGCACCTGGATGCATTCAAAAGGGGAGGAGAACCCATTGTAACCTTTCAAAGAATCTCTGCTCTACTATAGCTTCTATCTACTCTGTTCTGCTGAGGGGAAAGAAGAAGCGAACAGAAAAAACAACTTCCTCCTATGGAGGGTTAAGAAAGCAAGCCCAGCCTTTAAGGGAAATTTTCGATCACGCTTGTCACTTCAGCGAACATAAGCATTTCCTTTCCATACAATACCCATTTTGGAGAGTTGGGTTCTTGAAATATTCTCTATGCACGTGTACCATAATTATCGTTTATAATCATTCAAAGCACACATCTCGCTGCGACTCTATCGAGTGTGGACGTTTTTCTTGACTACTTCTCAGTGTGACTTTTTTCATAGTGAGTAAAGCCCAGCTATAAAGGCTATTTTTTTCTCTTGCAATTTTGTGATTCGATTACGTTTTAAATATGGCAGGGAAACGTAAACTTACCTCATTATCTTTTAAAGAAAAAAAGGTATAATTGCACTTTTGAAAAATCAAATGTTTTGAAAACATCTTTGACAAAGAACACCATACTCCCAGAACTACATTAAGCAATATTGTTTCATCGAAACAAGTGATTGAAGAAACTGACTGCAAAGACAAAAGAAAGAGAATTAGGAGATCTAGAAGGTTTTAGTTTGATATCTAAAACATTCCCGAGCGTAAAATGTGCCAATTTCTGCCGTGATTCTAAGAGAGAAAGCCATGGACAAACTTTGCCAAAGACAAACATTGCCTTTCTTTTAAACGATTTGCGGATAAGCAGCAGCTGTTGCTGGCGATTCTATAGAAGACTGGAATAACATTGTTCTCAAGGACATTTTATCTAGGTTATAGCGAACGCAGAATTAGAAGAAATCCTCAGCGAAGACATCGAAAGGGAACCATTAGAGACTTAGCTGTAAATCGCAAATGAAAAAGGGTGCAGCGTCAATGACGTTAATGCGTTTGTCAACATTGATAACGACATCGCAATCTGCTCACAAGCAACTGTAAAATCGTTGACGTCTGAATTTTTGGAAGAAAAACAAAAAGTTCAAGTAAGGATAGCGATATCGAAAATATGGATCAAACCCCACCCAACAAGACAGAAACAATTGAAACCCCGGAGAAAGTTCGACAGTACTTAACATCCATTCAAGGTACAACAGACGAAGAATTTAAAGGCTAAAGTATATTAGAAAAGAAAGTTATTTCCAGTAATCAGCACCTTCATCAATCAACATTGTTGGATTATTTTAGTGTACCAAAGAAATAAAATAAAATGTAGTAACTAGAAAAAGTGTTTTATTTTTTTTTATTTTCCACTCATTCATTTGCATGTATTTATTCCTGAAAATCTTGTTTTTGTCACCGAATCCTACAACAATTCATAGAAATAGTATTTCAGTGATTTTTATTTTTTTAATTTTTTTTTTCAAAAACTTCTACTCCGCTTAAGTCGTCAAATATGTTTGGTCCCTTTAGTGACGTCATAACGAGGTTTTACTTCTAATATATATAAGTGAACTTGGGGAGACATGATCATAAGGGGGCCTTGGTCCTCCCTTGATTTCTTTTATTTGAAAGCGTTTCAGCCTTTTTTCACTACAGGGCAGTCAAGTCTACTAAAATACTCCAGCATCCATCTTAGTGTCATGCAGCTAACTCAAAGAAGTGGGGAAAGATTCAAAATAAAATGTTTCCTTGCCTAAAAAGTAAGCATTTTAGAAATATTTTGTAAGATTTTCTCAGTTAAACCAATTGAAATAAATATAAACATATAAGATTTTGTAGATACTAACATATTAAGACTCGATTACAGCCTTATATTTAGTACAATGAATTAGACCTAAAACCACCATGTGTTATTCCTTTCAAAATGGCCATGTGGGGAGGCTTGACCCATTCCATGTAAGGGAGGGTTGACTAGTGGGTCCAGGCTCACTTAGTAAAATATTTTTTTAAATCTATAAGATTATTTAAACTCTTAAATAAAATAAAATTTAAAGTAAATTTCTTTCAATCCCAGAAATACCCATTCAAATCTGTGTGGTAACTGATAAATGTTTAGCAATTAGGTCTGTTCTGTTTGCATCCTTAAAAAATACATTGAAACAATTCTGTGTACACTCCTGATCTGCACCACTGATTACAGTATTAATTACATATAACTGAATGTTATTTCTTTTCCTCAGATGTCTTTTTTCCATAAACCAAGAGGAAATGCTTATCAGAAGCATTTCATAGAAGTTATGAAGACAGCCGTAAAGAAAGTCGCTGATGAAGGTTTTAGTGTTCGTAGAATAATAAAAGATGATGACATTGATTGCAAAACTCTGAACAGATAAGTGAAAAAAAAAATTGAGTACAAATAAGGAATATGTGGATATGCAGCCTAATTAGAGAATCGTGCAAATATTTACTGATGAGTAGGGCAACTTTTTTGTTGCAGTAAAAATGGAAAAAGTTGCATTTATTATTCACTCAAGTTGCATTTATGGGAATAAATTTGCATTTATTTTTGTTACACTAAAATCTAAAATAAATTATTCGTAAAAAATGAAAAAAATCATAACATTTGACAATTTAGTGGTATACAAAAGTATTATACACAATTAAATACAGAAGAATATTGAAGTCGTTGAATGGCTGAGCCTTGGCCAGTAATTTCTTTAACATTGGAAAACTGAGTTTAACAGAGACTGATGTTGCCTGACATTGTTGCAGTAAAAAATAATCACTTGGAGGAAAATCGTCTCGGGAAAGTGTAGCAATAACTGTCAGGGCGGTATGTTTAAGACTAATAAATTGTTTGTATATCAGTGTAAAATTGCTAACAATAAAAAATAATTTCCAACAAATGGGTTCGTTTGAGTATATCAACTCCATTCAATAAATTCACAGTAGGTGAGTTCCTAATAATTTGAAAAAAGTTCTTGAAGAATATAAATTTGGGCCAGAGGCCATTTACAATGTCGCTGAACTGGAATCACCACTGCACACAAACCAAAGAAAGAATTAGCTGGCAAAGGTGAAAAACAGGTTTCTCAAGTAATGTCAGGTGAAAGGGATAGCTTGATTACATTATGTGCTACTGTGTGTGTCATTGGTAATTCTATGCCACATTTTATGGTCTTCCCGAGAGTTATCCTGAAAATGAAGACGCATCGGTCGTTTATCTAACAGATATGACAAAACTACCATGCCATGTGTTCTGGTGGCACTAAAAGAGTTGTAATGAAAATTCAGTTTGATTTTGATTTCGCACAGTTCATACCACTGAGATAAACACATGAATTGAAATTACGATATTACTTATACATGTTGCAAATTTTAATCTTTTCAAAGGAATAAAACATTTAACATCATTAAGAGGGATTTTTAGTACTTTATTGCATGAAGAATTTTTATTCTTGTTTCGAACATAATGCTATAATGTACTGTTAATAGTTTTACAATACATGTAATTAAACAACTTCCGAATGTTAAACTATCATATTAAATAATTTATACCTTAGTGTTTACATAACTAGTAAAATCTATTTAATATTCCATTTTAAAATTACACATTCTTGCCTGGGACAAGCCTCCCCATACCATGGGCTAAACCTCCCTTTTTGAGGAAGGCTTGACCCACTTGCGTATGTTTTCCAAAAATAATAAATTTTACAAATAAAGAATTTATTATTTACATTGTTATAAATATATCTGCGTTCCTTGTGAAATTCTACACTATACTTACTATCAAATTATATACCACCCTGTATATAAAGAAGGTATCCAATATTGGACATTCCGTCGAAACCCTCTTGCGCCTGAAAGCCTGGCCAAGGAAAAGCGGAAATGGGAAGTGGAGGGAGTGTCGGAAACAGGAAGTATGAGGAAAAAAAAGAACATCCAATGTGGGTAATATAACCATTGACTGGCCGTGATTCAATTAATTCCCAGAAAACTCGCGGATGAAGGCGAAATAAACGAAAAAAATAAACTCGAGAGAGAGGAAATAGAAACGGGAAAAAAGACGGTATAACAAAAGTAGCTTTTACTGCGTCTTCCGTTCCCCGTGACGCTAGGGGAGGAAAAACGGGAAAAAACAGGAAGGCATTATTTAGGGTTAGAAATGAAACGGATTCTATTAATGTTGTAGGGCTGGACAGAGGTATTGAATTGCTGGCTTGTTTCCTGCTGGCGATTTTGTATTAGTTTCGGTTTCACTGTTCATTGCTATTGAGGAAAGTTATTAACCATCAAAGGGGCCCACGAGCATATATCCGTCCTGCAACTTTTTTCCTACATGACTTCTACCAAGTTTTGACCATAACCTAAATAATCTTTATTGGGATTCTTTCTACGAATTGATGTGGTGACTTGGTTATCACGTGTGTAAGGGTGATTGGTTCGTATTAGGGATGCGACATCGATGTCGATGTTTTATAAAAAGCGCATCGATTTATTTACCATCGATGTATTATAGCCGATGTTTTTTAACATGGATGCGTATACGAGGGTTGCTATTTATATTTCTGTCCGTGGCAACAGTAAGTGTTTCTAGGCAACCGCTGATGTTTGCAAACGATAATTAATATTTTTAACCATAATTTCTTTAGAACTTTTTGTCATTTTAGCGTAATTTGTGTTGTTTACAGTAAATTGAAAAATTCATTTAGGGCAAAAAATGAAATTGATCCGTGAACATTTTGGTGCGATTATTTTTCATAACTTTCGACGTGGATTATCAAGACAAGAATGCTTCGATAAACTTAATTCTTTATACAGCGATAAAGCACCATCCTAAAGCACTGTACAAAACTGATTTAACGAATTCAATCGTGGTCGACATTCGCTCCAGGACGAATTCTGTGAAGGTCGTCCAAAATCTGTTGTTGTGCCAGGAAATATCGATGCTGTGCATGAACTGATAAAGCAACATCGTCATGTCACACACCGTGAGATTGAAGCATCTTTGGGCATTAGGGCATTAGTATGACAAGCATCAATAAGATATTACATGAACATTTGGCCGTAAAAGGATCCCGCATAATCTAACAAAGGCTCAAAAGAAGGCTCGTGTCGATTAGTGCAAGGAAATGTTGAAAAAATACGTTCAGGCTTTATCAAAGGCTGTGTATAACATCTACACAGGGGACGAATCATGGATCTATGTATATGAGCCCGAAACAAAGCAGCAATCGACTGTATGGGTCTTCCAAGACGAGCCAAATCCAACAAAAGTTGTTCGTGAAAGCAGCACATCGAAGCAAATGGCTGCCTGTTTCTTCGGCATTACCGGTCACATGGCAACAGTGGAGTTAGAGCAACGCAGGACGGTCAATACTGAATGGTACACGACCATTTGTTAGCCAGAAGTCATCGGAGAAATTCGAAAAAAGCAGAAGAGGCGAATCATTCTACACCACGATAATGCGAGCTCTCGCACATCGGTTCAACAAAGGATTTTTTTGACATGCCAAAACATCGAATTGATGAGTCATCCGCCGTACAGCCCTGATTTGGCACCCAATGACTTTTTTTTTTATTCCCGCACATCAAAAATAAATTACGTGGTCAACGATTTTCGACACCCGAAGAAGCGGTTGATGCATTCTAAACACATATTTTGGTGGTACCTCGACCGGAGTGGAAAAAGCGCATCGAAAATTAGTTCAAACGCATGCAAAGTGTATTGATCTTCATGGAGAATATTTTGAAAAACAATAAAACCAATTTCGATCATAAATATTTGTTTTTCATTATTAGGCCAGAAATAGAAATAGAAACACTCGTACTGTCGATGTTTTACTTTAAATGAAAAAAGTACCCATTATAAAAATTATAAAAAAAATATCCAATAGTATAATATTTATTATCAGTAAATTGAACATACTTTTAGACCAAAGGGGCCAAGGGTGAAAGATCTGAAAAGTAGGGATGCGACAATCGATGTCGATGTATTCAAAACATTTATTTATTGAAGCCGATGTTTGTTTAACATCGTTGTTTTTACATTGTCGATATTTTTACGTTGTCCATTTATTATTTTTTTATTGAAAAAAAGAACCATTGTAAAAATTTAAAAAACAACCGCACAACTAAGTATTTGTCAGTGATGGCGACATCCGTCCCATCAGAATGAGTTTTTTCCCTAACTCATGGGATAGTTAGTGAAAAAAGGAGTCCGCTTAAGCTGGAGAAAGTAAACAAACTTCTTCAGCCTACACTCTTTAAATAACAAGTATTAAGGCATATTATAACTATAGGGCACAGCATTTTTTTATTGGCAGGACATAAAAAATAAGTTTATGTTGCCCCATAAGTTGATAAATAATTAATAATAACTAACAATTATTATTGTTATGTGCCTACCTAATTATATATATATAGTTAGTAGTAACTATTTCAAATTGTTGTAAATATTATTTTCTTTTGAATTATTCAATTTGAAAACAAAAGATTTGTTAATTGTTGTTATTAATTTTTTTGAGTTTGTTTTTTATTTCCAATGGCAAGGCAGTACAATTGCGAAGACAAATACAAATACAATACAATACAAAGTACAGAGTTGACCGAGGTCATTTTAGCCTTATACAAGGCCAGAAGTGATGGTCACTTGTGAGGGGCACCCAGTGGGTGGACCATCATTGTCCCTTACAAAGGACAGCACAATTTACATCCATGCCCTAACCCCAGATTCGAACCAGGAACCTTCTTATCCAGAGGCCAACACCTTGCCCACGGTTGGTCGGCTCATTAGGTATAATCACTGATTGCTCTCACTGTACTGTACTCGTATCATGTTTATTCTGATTGGCATGAGTTTGTTTTGACGCTTAAAAAAATTTTAGTTAAAAATTAACAAACACACCAATTGACAGATTAAATTAGAGATGGCTAAACCAGTATCAAAAAGTGGGGGAAAATGTTTAAATACATTTCGATATTTAAAAATATCGATGGTTTTTGGGCGATGTATTATTAACATCGATGTTTTAATATCGAACATCGATGTTTTGTTGTCTATATCGCATCCCTAGTTCGTATATGACCAAATTGCTAAACCACAGAAGCCGGGCAGGTTATGTAGGTAGGTTAGGTATCTTAAATAACGTCGCTCTGGAGCAACACATGGGATTTGGGAGACGGTCCCGGTTCAAACTCGAATTGAAATATCCGGGAGCTGAAAGGGCTAAAAACTGCGACGCAGAAAAACTCTTTAGAGAACAATGTTTCCTTAATTTTATCAAAATTTTGGCAGATGTTTTTTTCAATCATAAGTTACGATGTTCTGTAGAGGAAGGCACTCTCCTTTTACCACACCTTAATTTCTTTCCTAGCTACGGAACACCCTCCTTACACCGCCTCAAATTAGCACAAACACTTCATAAATAACACATCTTCTATGTCAATGACACAATATTTAACTTCAAAAGTTATCGACAGAATTCCAAAATCTAAAAGTATACTTTGGTTTTAAATAAAGTTAATTAATTTAATTGCATTATTATAAATATACAATACATATTTAGCCGATCATTGTGTTTTACGTTTGTGTTTGATTTGACTGCAGTTTTAAAAATTCGGACAAAATGCCTGCAGAACAATTGCAATTCCTTGAAGTTGTGTTGCAGAACACTGACTATAACTCTGCACCTGGGGATCCAAGGACAACAGGTAAATTGGAACCACGGTCAGATGAAGTGGTGAACACATGATATAGAACCCCACTCTCCAAACTTCCACACCACACCAACATGAAGACATTTGAGGTTACGACATATTTAACGCCTTCTTTGTACACGGATATTTGTTGGATTCGAATCCGTTATTCTTCCAGACTACCGCGGTCAATCAATGAAGAAAATTCTTCCGGCTCAAACTCATGACTTAGGTTGACTGATATTAATGAGCCGGACCACTTAATCCTCGCGCACACCTTGGTCGACCACGTACAATACCCGTCGTACCTGTCCCAGGTGGACGAGGACTTTTCGGACGGCGAGACCTAGGTAGGGATAGACAAAAAAAAATCGATGTTTTGAAACATCAATGTTCAAAATTAAAACATCGATGTTGATAATACATCGACCCCAAAACATGTTTTGAAACCGATGTTTTGACCGATGTTTGACCGATGTTTTGAAACATCGATGTTTTTAAAATTCAGTGTATTTAAACTTTTTTCCCCATTTCTTAAAACTGGTTTAGCAACTAGTGATTCGACATCGACAGCAAAACATCGATGTTTTAAAACAACGATGTTTAAAATTAAAACATCGATGTAGATAATGCGTCGCCCCAAAACTATGGATGTGTTTAAAATTCAGTGTATTTAAACTTATTTCCCCATTTCTTAAAACTGGTTTAGCAACTAGTGATGCGACATTGGCTCCATTACATAGATGTTTTTTTTATAAAACATCAATTTTTTGAAAACGTTGACATCGATGTCGCATCCCTACTTTTCAGACCCTTCACCCTTGGTCACTTTGGTCTAAAAGTGTGTTCAATTTGCTGATTATGAAAATTATGCTTCCTGGTTATTTAAAAAATTTTTATAACGGTACTTTTTTCTTTAAAAATAAAACATCGATGTTTCAAAAACATCGACCCCAATACATCGATGTTTTTAGAAAACATCGATGTTTTCAAACCATCGACATCGATGTCGCATCCCTAGTCCTAGGGCCTTCCTCTCAAGTTTATTTAGAGGCTCTCCCTAGCCTTTGGCTAATCCGCTGTGGATTTTGAATAACTCGGTACGGAAGGGTCTTCTTCCCCTCGAGAGAGAGAGAGAGAGAGAGACTACCGCGGCCCGGTAATTTGTTTCGATAAAAACACCAGTACAATTAACAAAGTTTCAGGAATTCATTTTGTATCCAAAAATGTGTATGATGATCCAGAAATAAATGCTAATCTGGCACTCCACCTAAAAACACAGACCGCCTTGCTCACTATTAATCACGAAATTCCGCGAATGACTTTTATTTCATTACGGGGTTTTCGTAAAGTATTTAAAGCACGTTTCACTTGAAATAAGACCCAACAAAGCCTTTTTGCCAGAAGCTTTTATTCATGCACCCGGCCCCTTCAAGTAGCTGATGCATGAGGTGTTTTCCATCATTTCCATCATCCCACGTTATTTCCAATAGAATATGGGAGGGTCTATCACACGGTGTTTACGATTCGCAGCCAATCAATATCCTTTGAGGGATTTCCATTTGAAACACGAACGTTCGAGTCTTTCTCTGATGTCTTCGGAAAGATGCAGCTATAACGAAGAGCTCGTCTTGGTATTCAGAAGAGGAACTCCAAAACTCGAATAAAGGGATCAGTGTTGTATGCGAGGAATTTATAATGTGTAATGGGCTTGAGTGTTTCCTATTCTATTACTCTGTATAAACTGGGTGCAAAATAAATGTGTTGTTCGTAAAACAGGTGGTTGTTACGGATTCCATCAGTTTTTTAGAGTCAATCGATTTAAGTTGATTGTAAATTTTTTTTAAGGCTGTGATTTCGAAAGAAATAATAAATAAAAGTAGTTAATGAATCTAATAATATTAAAATTAATAACTTTTTAAAGAAATAATAAGACGCGAAAATACTAGTATTTACTAAGCAGTTGAATTCACATCAACCTGGAGAGCGCAACGGGCTATTGGTGACGTTCCGTCCGGGGGGAATTCGGAAGGAAAATTGCCGAGAACAACTCCTCAACGTTTTGATCAACGCAGAATGTGACATTTTCGATTCTAGTTGGACAAAATTCAATTTTCTGAGTGTCGTAGCTTGTCAAATATGTATTATATTTTATAAGTAGTATGTCCTCTTAGCAAGACCATGGTTTTATTTTTCTGAATAATCGCCCCTAACAGGTACTACAGGGGTTCAAACTCGAACTTTCTGCGTTGGGTACAAAACCAATATGGTGAATGCGTATTAGTACTTTGAGGAAAACTGAAAAATAAAGCTCCTATATTTTCTTTAGCGCTATTTAGTGAATACTATCATTAACGTCTGTTCATCAAGGTATGTCTACGTGCTTTTAGTTTCTTGGGTACTATTTCATTAATTTACAAAATCCTTTTGAATTTATAGCTAATTAGTGTCTTACGCAACTGCTGATATCAAATTTCAACTAGACTTTTAACATATTATACCACCGTATACCACTAAAACATTACATATGTATTATAGCTTGACTCATTTGACGTGCGCAGAACAAAACCTTCGTTCGGATGTTTGCGAAACTGATAGATAGTCCTTAAATTTCAGAATGACTATGGACATTTTTCGTCAGTCCATGTTTGACAAATGGGTGATAAATTTAAATTAAACAAAAATCGATGCTATCTTAACTTATATTTCTCAAGAAATCGATGAATATTTGTTATCAGATACTGTTTTGAATGTTTTAAATAATGTTAAAGTGAAAATTCTTGAATTACGCACCAAAAAGAATTGAGCAAAATAAGAATAAAGTTAACGGGTACAAGTACTATTCCTCAGAAATCATTCTTCTTGACTTCAAGGAAATCAAAAAGCCCCAAAAGGCTTTTAAAGCCTGTATTTAAGGTATTAAAAAACGAAACTCGTAACCTTGTGGTGACAACTAGTCAAAAAGACTTGTCAAACCACTAAAGTAAAATACGAAAGTCAGGTGTACGATATTCTGAATTCAAATCGTCAGAAAGCTCTTTGTTGCTTTTTTGAAAGTGGTACAGTTATGAAACAATCCGTGTCCTAGTAGAACGTTAACTAAAATTATCTGAAAATCTTATGCTTGAGCTAACAGTTGATACTAATCTTTCTATGGATCAATATACAGTTACATAAACAACGCAAAGAACATTAACTCTAATTTGTGTAACCCGTATAACAAAAATGAGCTAAACGGTTGTCACTCTTCTGGGAACATTATCACGGAAGCTTCAGATGTACCACAACACACAACTAATCACTTATCAATTGTTCTGTTTTACAGATACGTATAATTTACAATCCTTCAGACTGAATTTGTTGAAAGATAATATACCAGAAGTACAATTATAATGAGGGATTGTGATGACGCTGAACAGAAAATTTTAAGGCAATTTTCTTTCAGGAAAATGTCAATATGAGCAAAGTATCTTCAATATTTCTTTGGTACATATGCTTATACTAATGTGGGTATAAAAATTATTTTGTCAGAATCCCTGTTCGATCCTGAACTAGACCTTTCCGTTGCATCAAATTTTTTTTACCCAGTACTTATTAGATTTACCTACTAGGTAAGTTAAAAATGTACAGTGTACTTTGAAGCTGACTTTGTTGTTTTGATAGATGTGACCCAATATCAAACAGGGAATACTAACGATAGAAACACCGCTCGTAGATTTTTTTTAAAATGTTGAGAAATCTGCTTAAATAGCGGATATTATTGTAATCAAGATATATCAAGTCATTAAAATGTTTTCTTTAATTCGAATTCCAGATAAACTGATAAGTTTTCGGAGCTACGAAGCAAGTGCAAGATATATATACCTCAGAAAGTATCCTTGGTACCTCCAGTTCCCGTAAACAATACATAAATTACACTGCTCTGTAAAAAAAAAAAAAAAAACACCTATTTTTTTCGGCCCTGACACCATTCCTGCTGATTCTGAAATAATGTCCTCCTGAATTCGAATATGACCCCCGTTTTTCCTCATCACCCACCGTTTTCTGGGAATGCACCCCCTTTGTTTATCACTTTTCGATATAATTTTATTGACATAAATTTGATTTTGAAGTGGAGAAAAGGATATTTTAACCATTAAATTTCTTCTGAAGGGGGCTAGTGAGGTAAAATATTAGCAATAAGGACAAGTATTGGCTCCAAAATTTTGCTGCACTACTTTAAAGTTGACCAAATGGCTCAAAGGTACTCGTAAATCAATGCCATTTGCTGTGCCCATGGTTTGGCGCGAACCTCGATTTCCTCTCATAAATTGGTACTTTTGTATGACTTCCACTGTTTGGCGCCCAATCCTTGTCCTGATCGCCAACTTGGCAGTCAAAGTAACACTGATAAGCAGTTTTAAGATTAGGAGAAAGGAGTTTTTGTTGCGCTTTTAAAGTCATAAATTATACATCGCAAACATACCAGAAGCTATCAGAATGATTTTTACATTCGCGTGGCATAATTGAACAGTAAATCAATGATCGGTCCGATGGAGCATAAAACGTGATTCATCGGAAAAAGCCAGCTGTTGACACTCTGTGGACGTCCGGTTACGTTACTGGCTTGCAAATTCCAGCATTTTATTTCTATTTTGAATAAAGCGCAGAGAAAAAACAAATGACACCTCAAACGTCTGAAACGAAGTATCTCGTCCAGAAATATCTTGGCGTTTTGCTAATGGCGAAAAAACTCGTCGAGACAATCACCAGGAGGATTAAAAGAAATAGAATACCTCGTCTTATAAATTAAGATATCTTAAAATATAATTATATATATATATACTATTATAAAAGTGTTTCTCTGTGTTTTCTTTGTCTCTGTGTGTCCTGACGAATATATGGCATTACGATAATGAAATTTGACATAAAGGTAGTCAGAATTTTTTACAATTTTCTATATCGCGCCCGAATTTAAAAAATTTTGCTAGAACATTTTTAAATGAATTTATTAGTTTTTTTCATCCTTCTTACTCTTTTCTGGAGTGAAGACAGAAAGAAGAAGCCAGCCGAATTTGCTATTTTCGACCTCTGACGTCACGAGCGTTTTTTTTGTCCGAATTGTGTTCAGTGCTTTGGAATGGTGAAACGTCTTTCGATTCTAGCGTGTATTGATTCACGTAACAGCCACCTCGAAGCCATCACGGCGTTTCGTTTGCGAAGCAAACCAATTATACATATACGCTACCCTACAACAATGGACAGGACGCTATTGGAATTGCATAAAACGCAAATCCAGTGCTCGCAAGTGACCTGTTAAGGTTAAATACGATACGCGAAGTGATAACGTCGTTAGTTCTGTGTGAAATTGTGGTTATATGTTGAAACGAAGACTCAGAGGACTTCGAGAGGACTCAGAGGAAACGAAGACTTAGGGACTCAAAGAGGTGTTATAGTTGGTTGTCACATTAGTGGCAAGCCTATTTGCCCGATTGCGGTAGAATTATCACAGCTACGGTAAACAGTTGGTGATGTCGTAAAGAAGTGGAAGACTAGGGGAGTTGGGACTCGAACTGCAAGCGTTGGTTGACTCCGTAAACTGACCGAACGGGATCGGCGTGTCCTGAAGCGAGATGCTCGTAAGAAGTGGAAGACTAGGGGAGTTGGGACTCGAACTGCAAGCGTTGGTTGACTCCGTAAACTGACCGAACGGGATCGGCGTGTCCTGAAGCGAGATGCTCGTAAGAACCGCAAGACACCATTCCAAATCATCAACAGTGAGTTTCAAAAGGCAGCAGAAGTTACGGTGCATCCCAATACTTTGCGGAACGAACTGCACTAGGGATGCGACATCGACAGCAAAACATCGATTTTCAAAATTAAAACATCGATGTTGATAAAACATCGTTCCAAAAACATCGATGATTTTAAAATCCAGTGTTTTTAAAATTTTTCCCCATTTCTTAAAACTGGTTTAGCAACTAAGGATGCAACATCGACAGCAAAACATCGATGTTGATAATGCATCGCCCTCAAACTTTTGATGTTTTTAAAATTCAGTGCATTTAAACGTTTTACCCATTTCTTATAACTGGTTTAGCAACTACTGATGTGACATCAGCTCCAATACATCGATGTCGTATTCCTACTTTTCAGACCCTTCACCTTTGGTCACTATGGTCTAAAAGTGTGTTCAATTTGCTGATTGTAAAAATTATGCTACTTGGTTATTTTTAAAATTTTTATAACGGTACTTTTTTCATTTAAAAATAAAACATCGACAAGTATAAACATCGATGTTACAAAAATATCGATCCCAATACATCGATGTTTTTTATATAAAACATCGATGTTTTAAAAACATCGACATCGATGTCGCATCCCTAAACTGCACGCCCTCAAATATCCACGAATGTGTTGCCACACATAAATCAAACCACAATCACCACATCCAACAAAGCCGGCAGACTCGCTTGGTGTTTGTAAAGTCGCAACTGGACTGTGGGCCTCTGGAAAACTGTTTTATGGAGCGATGAGTCACGATAGTCACTCTTCCAGTTGGATGGGTGTGCTTGTATTTAGCGAATGCCAGGCGGACGTCTGTTACCCGAGTGCATCGTTCCAACTGTCAAGTTCGGTGGTGATGGTGTACTTGTTTGTGGGTGCTTTTCGTGGTATGGCCTGAGACCTTTACTAGTTGTTCCTGGCAAATTGAAGGCCGATGCCTACATGAACATTTCGGACAATCCGGTGCTTCCTACGTTCTGGCAATTTGATGGAATGGTCTCTGTCAAGCAATGGTATCAAGATATGGATCTAAAACGTCTTCACTGGTCTAATCAGAGTCCCGACCTAAACCCCATAGAACATTTGTGGGACGAGGTAGAGCGACGCTTACGAGCCAGGAAACCACGTCCGAAATCTACAGCTTAGCTGGCGACATTCTTGCAGCAGGAATGGACACAAATAGCCATAACTGTGAATCAAAACCTTGTTGAATGTTGATGGGTTGCTAGTGTAATTGCAGCAAGTGGGGAACCAGCCCTGTATTAAAGCATGTATTCTTTTCTTCTGTCCGGTCCATTATTGTTGGGTAATGTAAATGACTGGCGATCTTCGGTATTTTTTTCTCTCTCAGCGATCGTTAAAGATAGAATAAAAATTTCAACGGTTTTAAAATCTGTGGAAAATTTTACATTGGATTACCTTATATATTTGATTTTCTTTTAAAGCATATCTTTTCAATTGAATAGCTTGTATATTTTCGCAAGAGATTGTGACGTTACGCCTATTGGATAACTTCGCAATTAAATAGGAATGAGTAGCAATCACTGGTCTTGGCGAGCGGTAGCGAGCAGTTGTGACACCTGATCCCACGAAAAGAACTGTCACGGGCAAGGAAAATTTTACATCATATCAATAAATTATACAATAGATTTTCTTTTAATAAATATTTTTTGATTGAATATTTATATTTTCGCAAGATATTGTGACGTCACGCCGATTGGATCTCTTCGCAATTCGAATTTGGCCGCATTTGACAATGAGGAGTTTACCACGGCGTTGCCCGTGATGTTGGTTTGAAAAGAAAATCAAACGGGATTTTGTAGCAATCACCGGGGGTTAGCGAGCAGTGGTCACACCTGACCCCACGAAAAGAGCTGCGACGGGCAACTCTGTGCTGCCACCCAGTGACTTGTAATGCAATAAAAATGGTATTTCTAAAAAATAATTTAAGTTTTAACAAATTTTTAAAAATTGTTCACTGTAACTATATTTTAATAATGAAAACATAAATATATATATAGCCAAAAAACATTTTATTGTGTTATACTGATGGAAAAATTGCACACATACTTATGTTAATATTTCTGATTTATAAAACAATCGAGAAAACTATCCTCTTTCAGTTGGAAATTCTTCACAATATTTATTTTGGAAGCCAAAAATTAAAAGAATTAAAACAAATATATTTGATAGCTACTTTTATGAATATGCTCCTTATACATATGTATCATAGTTAACTAGAGAACAGAATTTCAAGATTATATGAAGCTGTAATTATTATACATGAATCAGACATACAGCAAATAAAAATAATGGCAGGAAAATTATTATTTAAACATGAACACAATCACACATTTAATAACAATTAGCGTCCGAACTGCTATTCCGAAATGCTAAATAAAAATTGTAAATAGAAGATAATATAAAAATAAATATCCAATTTTGATATGTATGAAATACTTCAATATTTACATAGCATAAATGCAATTAATTAGTGTAAAACAGGACAAATGAATCTCATACTTCTTTGAGCACTTTTAGCACTTGAACTGAAAGGAATAAAAATCACTATAATTTACAAAAACTCAGTTTCAATCTAATCGACTAGGTTTCAGCAATGAAAAAGCTCGATAGCGCACGGTTTGCTTGCTTAAGTGATTCATTTTAACAAAAGAGCCTAATTTTAAAATTACATAACGATAGCTCATATTTTCAAGTGGTGAAGATAAATCATTAACCCCATTCAGGCGTAATAGTTACTTGAACTGTAAAGCTATACAATGGACAAAATCAGTAACTACCCAACCATAATTGAGGCTATCAGAGCACGGGTTGCCTAACCCACAAAAAAACAAAAATTGAATTATTATCTAGTATTAAGACCTTTTATTATTTAAATGTGCGCGCTCCGAGTACTGTCTGCAGGGAGTAAAGGTAAAGGAGGGAGAAACAGTCAAGGATCTTGGGGTGATAATTCACAGGGATTTTAAAATGGGTCACCAATGTTCAGCTGCGGGTAAAAAGGCTAATAGGTTATTGGGGTATATTAAAAAGACTGTAACTTCAAGGGATAAGAATATAATCTTTTCCGTTATATAAGGGTTTAGTAAGACCACATCTAGAATATGCTGTACAATTCTGGGCTCCATATATGAGAAAGGACATAGAATTAATTGAAAGGGTTCAGCACAGAGCTACAAAAATAATAAAGGGGCTAGCAAATTTCGACTATAATGAACGTTTAAGTAAGCTAAACACGTATACACTGGAAAGAAGAAGAAGGAGGGGGGATTTGATTCGGCTTTTCAAGTTTGTAAAACAAGGGGACACAGAGGGCTTAAATTTCAATAGGGTTAACAGAACAAGGTGCCATGGGTATAAATTGAATAAGACACATTTTAATCGGGATTTAAGGAAAAACTTCTACTTTAATAGGGTAATATACAGTTGGAACGCGTTGCCAGAAAATATAGTTAATTCAAAGGGAGTGTACGAATTTAAGATACAATTAGATAGTCAGTGGGAATTGGGGAATTCATAAACAAAGGACCAGCCTTGTTCGGCTTGAGCTGGTCGTCAATATTTGTATTTGTATTTGTATGTAAGTATTTGAATTTATATTATACTGGAGCAACACAATTAGCTATTGATGACGGTTCGGGATCAATGAAAGATCCGAGGACAGCCTCACTTAATTTTGAACCACTCTTAAATGTCAAGACAACAACTAAGCTGGCACCCCACTCTACGAACTTCCATACCACGCCAGAGAGAGGACATTTGAGTCCACGGCTGATTTAACTTGCACCAGTCCCCTTTGTACACGACGGTCTTTGATTGTATTCGAATTAGCAACCCTCTGGTTTCTAATCCGTTTTTCTTCCAGACGGGCTGCAAACGTGCAGGTTTAAGTCTTCTAACTTGACAAAATAAATTATTGATGATCAGTGAAAAACAAATTTTTAGAATCTAAAATCTTATTGTAGATTTTTAAATCTATTGGTCCATCCGGAAAGTGCTGCGCATTTTCAAATCGAAGCTAGCTTTGTTATTATTATTTTGCTACTGCTGATTAGGTGTTGACCTTGATTGACGCAGATGTTTAAATTAGATCATTTCTGCTTACACTGCATAACTATAGCATGTGTTGTAGCATAATTTTTGTTTCACTGTAGTGCTAAAAATGGAGAACCGAAAAGTTAATTTTCGTCATGTCTCTTATTTAAAGAAAGGAAGAAATGCTAGTCAGACTGCTCGTATAATGTGTACTGTATGAGGACATAGTGTTGTTTCTGAGACCTCAGTTCGAAGGTGGCTTGTTAAATTTAAGCTTAGAAATTTCAGCCTCGAAGACAATGCCCGCTCTGGACGACCATCCTATGTAACCGAGAACTTATTAAAATTTCTTATCGCTTAAAATCCACGTTCCTGTATGGTAGGACTAGAAAGGAATTGTTTGTTGTGAATTGTTGCCACAAAATCAGACAATAAATTCGGAAAAATACTGTTCTCAAATGGCAGTATTAAAAGCAGAAATCGAAGCAAAGAAGTCAGAACTGACCAATCGTTGAGGTGTTATCTTCCAGCATGACAATGCTCGGCCCCACATTTCGCTGAATGTCAAAGATATATTGACTATGGCTGATATGTTTTGTGTCACCCCCCATATTCACCAGACCTTGCTATCTCAGATTTTCACCTCTTCAGGTCACTTCCAACTTCTTTCAACAGTCTGGAGTTCAATTCTTTGAAGACTGTTAAACAGCACCTCGATAACTTCTTTACAAATAAGCCTAAAGAATTTTAAGAAAGAAAATTTCCAAAGATGGCCTAGAATGCACTCTTTCTTAAGGTCGAATTATTTTAAAAATTGGTTCATAAATAAATTCGATGCGACGAAAAGCATAATTTCGCGATAGAGTACAAATTTTTCTTCGCGGTTTTTTGCGGGTGAGAAACGCTGCATCCTTCAAACTGGCCTTGAGGTGAACACCTGTATCGTCTTGGAAAAGGAAGACGCTTGCAAAAGTATCATAGCAACGACTGTTTTCATTTGGCCGTTGACGGTTTCCTGAATATGTTCGGATCAGAAAATTACGAAATTAACATGGTTTATTCAAAATTGTTCAGGAAACAAGACGGAGAAGGTTTTTTACTAATGCGGCTATTAGTTCAGCGTGCATTAAGTGTAAGAGTAAAAAATAGGAAATCCCTTGCGAAATAAGTTTTCGTTTGCGTAGCAATCCTCGGGGGTTGGCGAGCGTAAGCGAGCAGTTGGCGGAGCACCTTAGTATATATAAGAAATAGTGGCAAGAAAATGGCACTTATCTACATTGTATAAGCTGGTAGGATAAACCACTCTTGCAATGATAGATTCAATTAATATGGTTGGTTTATGAGATTAAGGTGTACATATACACTGGTAATCACAAACAATTGGCCAGAATATGGAATTTTTATTGCTTTAAAGTATTTTTCAACTTCCTAGCTGTCTAACGATACCAATATCTTGTAAATATTCGGAAGGTTTTCCTGATTACAAGGGTTAGGTACTGTGTCAACATGTACAAACCATATATCCAAAACTTTAAGCTGAATTTCTATATAATTGTCTTTACAATGCGATGCTTTGTTCATACGGTGAAAACTCAACAATGAATTGATCAACTCTAATTATTTTTCGATCATTAAAATCTACTTGGTTGTTTAGACCCGTAATCAGAGTTATTAGTTAAGAAATAGATTTTTAGTTGGTTTTTAAATGTTAAAATTCCTGAAAAATCTTGATTTCTTTATGCTTTGTGAGAAAAATTGTAATAAGCCTATTCACTCTAGCAACTTGATCGAGGGTCAAAACATGAAGAATTATACTATAGGAATAATTTCCAATAGGAACTGGTCTTTCTGAACAAATTGGAATAGGAAACATTACTGTTCAAAAACATGCTAATTAGCTAATTATGTCTAGATTACTTAATTAATGATTGCCTTAATTTGATTTTTTTTTTCACACAAATGACCTATTATAAAAAAAAATCAAAATTTAAAGAATCTTCTAGTGTACAACTACACCTGAATTTCGAAAAGATTGTTATCATGGCGATTATACAAGGAAACATCAACATATTTAAATTTTTGAGCGAGAACGAATTATTTTCTTTAAGAATATTTTAAACAAATGCTAGCGCAATACAAAAAATACAAAAATGAAGTTTTGGTTTTTTTTGTAGTGAAATATTAAGATTCAATTCACTTTTTTGTTCTAATAAATAGCATAAATACAGCATATAAATGGTCTATTTTAACCACAGATATAAGACACGGTGAACAGTTTTCACTTCTAAATGACATTATTATTGAAAATGATACTTTAGTTTCGTTTAAAATCAGAAATCTACAAGCAAAATGAAGCGTAGGATGTTCAGTATTTTTAATACATACATTATATTTTTATAAATATATTACATCATATGCATTGCATGTGTATACATTCACAACATTCACATTACAGAACACGATGTACATTGTTTAGAAATACATTTCATGCTGTAGAACAGAAACACATTTTTGAAAATGCATTACAGGAAAATATGGGTTATTTACACATGGAATATTTTGCACACTGAACGACAGGCAAACAAACGTCTAGTTAACGTCAAACCAAACGTTTAGTTAAGGTTCATGAAATAATAAAAATGACTGTTCAAAATAAACGCACAAATTTTTACGAAAAGGTACGATAAACACACAGAAACACAACACATACTCAATGTCACAACACTTATTACATCATCAGCGTTTACTAAATCTACACACCATAAACACGAAAAATTCGTTTACACCATGCATTGTGACTAGATTATTATTATTGGGCTGGGTAAACACAAGCTTGGAACTCTACAATGTGAAAACAGTTAATATCAACATAATGAAAACTGATTCGTTCTTTGTATTTATGATTACAGTTTTGTTTCACATGCAACAGTTCTTTGAAAACTTCTATTATTATTTACATTTTAAAGTTATAATCTGGGTATGAAAATTCAAAAAAGGTAACCAATATCGTATTTCTTTCTTTTGTTAAGCTCATTTCCTGGAACGCAACTTCTGGATGCGTTAAAAATATTTCCATTTAAGAAATTATTCGTGTAATTAATATTTTTACCAATTTCTCTCACTAGAGATTTGACAGACGTTTAAATATTTAATGAACACTGTACACAATCCGAATTTAAATTCTGAAATATGCTATACCGATATTCATTACATATATTTTGTACGAATTTCGGTGCTCCTGTACAAATGCAATGTATGCATAAAATCTTGTTCTACACCCCATTGTTACTTTTCATATAGATACTGAATTTTATATACTTGTATTTAGTTGTAAATAACCCTAAAAAGCTCTTTAATAACAGAACATTAAAATAGCCAAAGAATATGCTATAATTGTAACTATCGTTAATTCATAAATAGGAATATTTCAAAAACGTTTGGAATTTTAATAAAAATCTTTAGGGTTTAGCTTTCTCGATTAGACTAAAACTTTAATTCCTGCTAACTTTAGGCTTTAATTACCTAATAAATACGCTTAATTACTTTCAGGAATTCGCTATGCCGTTAAGATGTACTGCGCAAGTCGGTATCAAAACTCTCAACACGAGATTCGGTTTTAGCAATTTTGAGGGTAATTTTAGGCTTAAACGTTTTACACTTTAACATCATTATAATATCAAATTTCTGCAAAGAGACGGTGTCTCTGGAAAATCTATTTCTGTAAATCCAAGAAGCAAATTATCCGAAAGGATTTTCTTTAAGAAATTGAACTAATAAAAAGCGAGTTACGGTATAACTCATAGATCAGAAATAAAAATTATTTTTTAAAAAGTATAACGTATTCCACGAAGCAAATTATCCGAAAGAATTTCTTTAAATAAATAATGATAAATAGAGTCACGGTATAACGTCTCAGAGATCATAAGTAAAGATTGTTATTTAAAAATATAATTAACTTATATTACAAGAAGCAAATTATCCGAAATAATTTTTTCTGCGTGAAACGAATGATAAATGAAATCACATTATAACGCCTCAGAGATCAGAAATAAAGATTTTTTTTAAAGTATAAGTAACGTATTCCGCTTTTATACACAACTGAATGACGTTTGTTCTTTATGCAAATTTTAATCGTGAATTACGATGTTACGATAGAACTATCATATTAATTTATTAAGACAGTAGCATAGAATTAATTAACTACACTTTAAAAGGACTACGCTACTCTTAAAGAGCATTTGTAATTCTATAATGTTTCTTTGTGTATTCTCGCTGTATCTGATATCCCTATTCTCAGATAAAAATGTATTTACATATCTTCCCTAAGTGTTGATTCGTACAAAATATTAGCATATTCTTTCAGCTTTGTGCGTATCGTAGAACAATTATCCAAAATTAATTAGTGATTATACTAGAGGAGTTACAATGCAGATGGTAATTTAGATAGCAGCACACAGGGACAGTCGATAACATCGTTTCTGTGACGTAAGGCATCATTCCCCGCTCGGATTTTCAACGGCACATTCCGAATTTGTTCAGATGCATGACGTTAAGAATCTGAGCGATATTTAAACACATGTTTCTATCATATTTAAATTCTTCCTGAGAATAATCGGCCATTCATGGTTATGGGGATAGTTTGCAATTTGTATTTCATGTTCAAATTATATAGTGGTCAGAGTTTACGAAGAGACTAATCCACTTCCTAAGCCATTAAAACAAAAAACAGTCCGTTTTTTCCCATTGGATGAGGCATATTTGAAATGCACGCACATGACGCATAATTCATATTTGCATCTACATGATACTACGATGCCAAAAGGATAGTTTCGTAGGTGGGTATTTTAATTAATATCGCAATAGTGCAACACTGCGGGTTATTGACGACGCTCCGGGATCAAACCCAGAAGGGAAAGATCCGAGTACAACACCACGTAATTTTGGACCACGGCCAGTGTTTTATTCGAGTTTTACTGCCGAGCTAGTAATGAGGCAACGTCCTCAAATTTAATTTTAAGATTTTTAAAATGCTGCTCATAGAAGTATCTGTCTCATAATAGCTTTGAAAACAAAGCACTCAATCAATAGTTAGTGGATGGATTATGGGAAAGATATTCATTGCAAGCAAAACAAACCAGACCAAAAGCAAGTATTTTACTTCTGTTATCCTTGCATGATATAGATTGAGGTTACCTCAAACAGAAGTATATTGCGGTTTTCGTGTCGTAATCGAATTGCCGTTGACCAATAAATAATCAATTTGGAATTCAGTCTTTTGAATGTTTTTTTCGAAGTGCTGAAATTGAATTTGAAAACAAGACAAGTGACGTTCTGAAAGCGTACAGGGAGGAAATAAGTTCTTCAGCAGAAACAGTAACGCCACCTGCTTTTAGCTTGACAAAGAATACTTCTGATTCAGCTGTCTAATGTTGCTAAGCAACTTGCATTTATGTAACCATCGACGTGCAAAGACCCAAACGTACCAGGTTAGTTGGTCTTTATGGGGAAAATACAAAAACTGATAACCTGCTCACTACACAAGACATTGAGAGTAAATTAATTATATAACGAATTAAAACGAGAAAGTATAGTTAAAATGGTAAAACTGAAGTAACAATAAACATTAAAATGGACGCTGAATCCTCGACTGAAAAAACGGGATGATCCCCAATATTTTCACATTCAATAAATATAAACATCATTGACAAAAAAACATTAGAGCTCTATCTTGTCTTATAGCATACACTCATCAACTGACGTTCGGAGACATTAAATATTTATTTTAATGATGATGAGAAATATATTATCACATTGTAATGTTTAAAAGATAGTAAACTATCAAAGGGTTTATAACTTATATTTTTAAATAAAAACAAATATCTAGTCTTGAAACAACTGTGCAGGAAAATAAATTTTGTCGTTTAACCCTCCAGATAGAATCGACGAGATATTTCATCCACCAAGATCTGAACAATTTCGCTAATGAAGATATATCTTGTCATCAAGATAGAATTGATTTTTTGATGATTACCAGATCAAGATCTGGTCTGTTGTCTTCTAATGACGAGGTATCTCGTCCATCAAGATCTGGGGTTCATTTAGACTTAATCTGATCAATGACGAGATATCTCGTCCATCAAGACCTGAACAGTTTTGCTAATTAAGATATATCTTGTCATCAAGATAGAATTGATTCTTTGATGATTACCAGATCAAGATCTGGTCAGTTTTTTTCTAATGACAAAATATCTCGTCCATCAAGATTTGAAAAAAAAATTTTGACGATATATCTTGTTATCAAGATACTATTGATTCTTTGATGATTACCAGATGAAGATCATGCAAGTTTTCTTCCAACGACGAGGTATCTCGTCCATCAAGATCCGGTTCGTTTTGCCCAATTCTTATAAATGACGAGATATCTCGGTCATCAAGATCTGAACTATTTTGTTAGTGACCAGAAATCTCGTCATCAAGATACAGTTGATTCTTTGATGATTACCAGATTAAGATCTTGTCAGTTTTCTTCTAATGTGGTGGTATATCGCCCATCAAGATCTGGTTTGATTGACCTACTTTAATAAATGACGAGATATCTCGTCCAGACAACCCGCTGGAAGGTTAATGAGTTTCTGTTCTAAAACGAAGGTATAAGAAGCCAAATTAAAAAAAAAACATATAGTCTATATGGATCAAACTTGAAAGTACTCCCTTAATGGCAAACATGCATCAGTACTTCCCCTTCTTCAATGTACACCACCCTTAATGCAGAAATAAATAGCTTCCATGTCACAAGAACTTCTATTTACACGTTTGACCAAGTCCTATGACCGACCACTCTTCGAGACACCATTTTTCTACAGATTGGACAGTCTCTCTTGTCGCACCACGTACTTGTTGTAGAGAAGGGGATTGCTGCCGCTGAGGGACTCTGTCACAGTCTGGAGGGCCATCAGCCCGTTGACTGTGTTCTGACGTGTCGCGGTGAACTTCCTCTGCTCCAAAGGGTTGATCTTTTCCTCTTTCCATTTGCAGCAACGGAACACGCTCTTGAAACCCTGACGGAATCTGCAATGAAAAGACAGAGTCAGTTTTGTTCTGCGTGTGCAGTTACTTAACTAGTTGATCAGTTATGTTCCATGACAGTAGGTTCAGGAAATGGACAAGTTTCATATCCTCCCTGGCGAAGTTTTCTCTGTCACTGGCCCTGTTGGAAGAGTAACAGATTAATCCAACCAAAGATCGTTGTGTATAAAGGGAGCTGATTCACGTTAAAATTTGTCGTGGGTTCAAATGTCCTCACCTTGGAGTGGTGGGGAAGTTTGGAAGGTGACGAGCCTGCTCAAATGTGACTGACCGTGGTTAAAAATTATATGGTGTTGCCATCAGGTCTTTCTCTTCGGATTTGATCCCGGACAGTCACCGTTGTGTTGATCGTCTTAATTAAAATACCTACTTCTTCTGTGTCACAAAAATGTCGTTTTGTTTGCATGTGTATTACACAATGTTGTCTACATCGCGTTTGTCCAAACATGACCAGATATCCACCTAGCGTCGTAAAAAACCCTACCAACCAGAAAATAGACGACCTTATTATTAAAAGGAAAGATTCTATACATAATTCTTAACAGCGACGGGACATTCTTGAAAAACAAGCGTTTCTTAACCTTTATGGTGGTTTACAGCATCTAAACCTGCCATTTAGTGAACAACCACTGAGGCAACTATTATTTTCAGCGGCAATGGAATACTTTGATGATATGTCTGAATTGTGTTTCATGACGCAAGGTACGAAAGAACAAGCGTTATTCCAAGCGTCACCAGTTCTAGGTGAGGGACAATTTGTGTTTCTATTTACATCTTCATTCGTCTTGGAATAATAGGGCAGATTTGTCTCTCCCAGATATCTCATCATTAGCAATTTGAGAGGATCTTGTGTCAGATATCTCTTAATCAGCACAATTGACAGGATAGTTGACGAGATATCTCGTCATACGTAAAATATGACAAGAACGTGGACGAAACATCTCGTCATTAGCAAAATTTGACAGGATCATGAGCGAGATAACTCATCATTAGCACAATTGACAAGATCGTATACGAGATATCTCGTCGAAGCCCGAAGTGTTAATTGGAGAAGAAAGGATGTGTAAATTATTTTCAGAAGCAATGGAACACTTCGATGACATATCTGAATTGTGTTTCATGACGCAAGGTACAAAAGAACAAGCGTTATTTAACCGGATAGTAATATATCTGTGTATTATTCTAAAGACCAAAGAAACACTTTTAATTAACACGAGTTCGTTAATCGGAGAAGGTAGGATATGTGTATTATTCTTAACGGCAATGGAACACTTGCTGGTACAGCTGGTTTGTGTTTCATACTACAAGGTCTACGATTAGAACAAGCTTTACTGAACCCGTAGGGGAAGAGTATGTGTGTTACTCTAAACATCAACAGAACATTCTGGATAGTTAAACGTTTCTTGATTGGATAGGGTTGGTTGGTTCTTTTGGAGTTTCATGGCGTTAGCGGCCATATTTGGTCATGCTGCTCCAGACACAAGACATACAATGCCAATTAATAGACAACACACAAAATGAAAGTTGTTACTTAGACAGAGAGAAATACACCTAGGAAGGAATGCACCTGATAGTAATTGAACATGCACCACCTACAACTCGAAGGTTGCAAGCGCAGCGGTCATAACCACTGTGACACGGCTACTCTTCATTGGAGGAATTGGCCTGGAATGGTTTATGCATTATTGACTCTTTCAGATTTAGCTGGTTGCATTATTAGACCATATACGGATATATTTTTGTTTTAATCCCATACCTAACGGAACACTCTAGAAAGGATTGAACCTGCGAAGGAAAATCGATGTGTCACTCTTGTCTAGCACGTGCCTTTACTTAAGAGGATAGGGAAAGATGTATGCATTATTCTTAAAGGGAGGTAGCAGCTGGAGATCTGTTATTAATTTGCCAGCGGGTGGTTTTAGCTTTCTCTCAGCACCAACGCAAAGTAAATAAGCTGAAAGTTATTGATCCGAGTATTTTAATATAGATGTCATAATAATGGAGACGTGTTGATGGCGGAGAGAACTAGACAGAGCCATTGCCAAATGAAAAGTTCATTATTCGTGTTTTGGTGTTCAGTTATAATGGGTTTTGGACTGTCCTTTTTTAATATCTCTGGAGCAATATTCGAGTGCAGTATTCATAAGAATCCTTGAATCGGAACAGACGTCTTGTCAATATTTGGGGCTGAGTTATTTAAACGTTGCGCAATTTGAATTGAGATTGTCGTGTGCTTTCTTTACGTTGTCATTGGAGGGCTTAGGGAATTATCATATATATTATTAGGATACATGGATTCCCGAGGTGCAAAGAAGCTGTGATAACTATTGTTAAACGCATTTTTGCTGAAGTCTAAATCTTAAAATTCCAATTCCCTAGGGCACGGACAAAACTTTAAAGTCTTATTTTAAAAAAGACATAACTTCAGTATTATCAAATACCATCTTAAATTTGTTAGGTAGGTAATTGAATTAACATCGCACTACAAATACATTGGGTTGTTGGTGACGTACCGGGATCAATACCGAAGGGAAAGTTACGTGGGCAAAACATCCTTATTTTGAACCACGTTCAGGTGACGAGGACATTTGAGCTGGGACCCCACTCTCCAAACTTCCACTTCCCTTGGAGGATTAATACTGCACCGTCACCAATATCCCGTTGTGTTGCTCCAGTGCGACGTTAGTTAAATACCTACCAACGAGACAAACTTCCACAACACACCTACGTGAAGAAATATGAGGCCAGGACAGATTTATATAAAGCCCATCAGCACTCTTTCTTCACGACGGTCTTTGGTTGGATTCGAGCTCGCAACTCTCCAATTTCGAATATACTTTACTCTTCCAACAGAGTTACCGTGCACCTGTTTTAGTAACTCCTTACCTTGTTAAGTCATGTAACATCTTATGACCGGGTACGTGTAAGAATCCGCATTTGTATTGAATGGTAAAATCGCCAAAGTCCACTACTATCAGATGATCAATCAATGAACCAATTAGAGGATCCATCAATGAACCAATTAGATGATCAATCAATGAACCAATTAGGTGATCAATCAATGCATCAATTATACAATTAATGAACCAATTATAAATCATTAAACCAAAGAGATGATCAATCAATGAATCAATTAGATGATTAATCAAGGAATTAATTAGATGATAAATCAAGAAATAAATTAGATGATCAATCAAGGAATCAATTATATTATCAATCAATGAACCAATTATACAACAAAGGAACCAATTAGATGATCGATTAATGAACCAATTAGATTATCAATCAATGAACCAATTATTATACAACAAAGGAACCAATTAGATGATCGATTAATGAACCAATTAGGTGATCAATCAATGAACCCATTAGATTATCAATCAATGAACCAATTAGATGATTAATCAATGGAGCAATCAGATGGGGAAATACTGAATGGGCTTCTTATTGCATCCCATGAACCTATCAGTTGAAGAATCTTAGGTTCCATAAAACAGATGAAAGTAGTGTAAGGGTCACGTTACTACTACTTTTGGTCACATGATCCTTGGCACACAAAGAGGTTAGCATTGATGACTTTTCTTTCATATTTCCTCTATTATCCAGCATCTTGACAACTAGATCGGTTTGTTTTCGATTGAAAGAATGAGAATCAATAAGAATGCACTGCAGGGAGTTGTGAGGTGCTCCTGCTGGTTGGTTAGCCTCGGGGTTTTATGACGCAAGGGTCAAATTTGGTCATGCTACGCCAGACACAAAACATACAATATCAAACTATAAACGCACACAATGAACGTTTTACCGACACAGAAGAGAGAAAGACACTCAGTTGAGAATCGAACCTGGTCGCCTACAACTGGAAGGTTGGCATAACCACTGAGCCAAGACGGCCTCGAGGTTCTCAGGCCAGACATTGAGAAATGTTCGTGTGAAGGAACCATTTGACCCCCGAGACATTTTCTGAGACGACTACCAGGGTAAGGGGTGAGAGAGGGACTCGAAAGTTGGACACTGACCAGGAAGGATGTAATGAGGGACCTTGGATGTCATGTAGGTATGTAATTGTGTTTGATTTTATATTTGATGCATTTATCCAACATTCAATCCAGTTATTCAACATTCAATGCATTTATTCAACATTCAATGCATTTATTGAACATTCAATGCATTTATTCAACATTCAATGCATATTATCAATACCATACTATCAAAGTATTAAACGAAGAGCAGAGTTTCAGGTAGGTAGGTAATTTAACTAACGTCGCACTGGATCAACACAACGGCTATTGGCGATGAACTGGGATCCATACCGAGGAGAAAGATTCAAGGATAACGTCACTTAATTTTGAACCGCGGTCAGATGACGGGTATGACACCTGAGCTCTGGCACCCCTCTCTCCAAATTTTCACAAGACGCAACCGTGTGGACATTTGAGGACATTACAGATTTACGTGCGCCTGGAACCTTTGTACTCGATGCTTTGGTTGGATTCGAACTTGTAGCCTTTCGGATGCTAGTCCGCTGAGCTTCCAATCGTGCAACCAAATAGCCTATGAAAACTCAGAAATGATAAGTTTGCAAAACATCCGGGTACAGCTACAGTCTATGTTTATGAGCGGTGGCAACGGCCTTTGCTATTTTTTTGGCGCACTTTGAATGTCGCCAAGGAAATAATTCTTTCAAAAATATTTTTCTTTTTACAAAGGAAAATAAAAGCTTGAAAACACATTTGAGAACGTTTTTAAAAGTATATTTTTTAAAAACTTTCACACAAAGTAATAAGCTTAAACTCATTTCAAAACACAATTGTGAACCAGAAGAAAACTAAGCTGCATTTGTTGGGTAAGAAAACCCTGAAACATCAATTACACTAGATACAGTGGGCATGTTAAAAAATAAAAAGATTTTTAAAAGAAAAAAAAAGCAAGAAATAATACAATATGATAGCGTCAGAACTCTTGCATGAAAAAATAAATAATGAAAACGAAAATGGTCAAAAAAACAAAACTCTTAATCCTTTCGTGAAAACTATTATAGTAGAATAAAAATTCCACAGCTGCCGAAATACAAATAAATAGACCAATGGTATCACAGAAAACGATTTAAAACGACCAATCCAATCAAAGGATATTTTAAAAACAAAATAACAAATGTGAGGAAAGAAAAAAATTTGCAACGAACCAATGAAATCAAACGACTTTAACGGATTTTGGAAGAACTTTCTAGACTATTCAAAATGAAAATTGAACGTTTCCGTTTGACGAGGTTGCTATGAAAACCACAACAACCATAACACAGAGGGTTTGCCTTAATTTATCGTCCTCCTTATGCCTTAATTTAAATTCGCTACTAGAAGTGCGCCAAAAAATTCACCAAGCTATTGCCATCACTCATAATCGTAGAGTGTAGCTGTACCAACATCCCGAAGAAAGCTTCATTCATATACATTGATCATACAGTCATATACATATTCTGTACATTGTAAGAAAAGAACACAAGATTTAAAGGTTGGTTCGAAACGTTGACCCTTACCTGCTGTTCATCCAGCAGTATATGAAGGGGTTGTAGCAGGCGTTGGACATGGCCAGCCAGTAGATGGCCAGGTATGTGGGCTGTACGAAAGCCTCGGTCGTGATATGGGGCAGGTGGTGTGCCACCAGGAAGTACACGTGGTACGGCAACCAGCACACGGCGAAGATGGCCACCACCACAATCATCATCTTCACGATCTGGAGACAAAAGAAATTTTAAAGTTAGATCGACATCAAGTTCCAGCAACAGTCACAGATGCTACAGCAACTGTAAAGGTTGTGTAACGAAACCCAATTTACATGGCTTACAAGGTAGGTTGGCAATTATATTTACACCATACTGGAACAGAGGGGTGTTGGTGATGGTTCGAATCTAATTCCGAATGGAAAGATCCGAGGAAAATTCCTCGTCACTTTGAACCACGGTCAGATAACAAGTTGAATACTCGGGCTGGAACTCTACACTACGAACTTCCAGAACATAAAGACATTTGAAGACACGATAGATTTAACTTGAGAAAACCCACACGTTCACGATGGTCGGTGGAAGGAGTTGGGGATGATAACAGGGTAACCTTATGGTTAACCTCGTTCTTCCCAACGAATGCTTGAAGGTTTATACTTCCTTAAGCTAGCTAGCCGCGGTAACCAGGTTAGAAAAGTATAGGATTTAAAACCGTTTCGAGTTCAAAACTCGACTTCAAAACTGTGGTCCATGAGTAGGCTGGTGCATGTTATCTCTATCGTGTCTTCTAATGTCATCGCGTTGTGGAAGTTTGTCGTGGGCACCAGGGAAGCCAGGGTACCAGAAGAGGTGCCTGTGTTGGTGTTTGTCCTACTCTCAGTTCATGGTGCCATATCGCAAACACACTGAAGTGGGAGAGGGACACGCATCCCTGGAAGATTTGTGTTTATCTAGATCACATTTACTTATCATCTTGAAGAAATCAGGAGACTTGAGGTAGTAAACTCGACTACGGCACATGTTGGATTCTATCTCATAACCAAGCGCTACAGTCTAACTAGTTTCTAGTGACCGACGTTAATATGCTGGGCACCGGTGGGGAAAATTCACTTTAACCCTCTAAGTGGTTTCGAAGTGATATTTTGCTAACCAAGATCTGAACAATACTGTTAATAACGAGATATTTCATCCATCAAGATCTGGTTAATTTTCTTTTAATGACAAGATTTCTCGTTCGTTCAGATCTGGTCAGTTTTGCCAATGATGAGATACCTTGTAGAGACCATCACCAAGTGGTTTGAAGTATTTGTAAGCAATGACAGGTATAAAACAGTGGATTATTTATGTATCAATTAGGACTGTTGTTACATCGCAATGAAACCCTACCAGAGATAATTCTCTCGTAGTACATTCTGGTTGATGTTTCTATGTATATCTTAATCCCTTATAACAACCTAAGTGTTACCTCGACGCGGTGTCTTGTCATTAGCAAAACTGACCAGATCTGGACGTGTGAGATATTTCGACATTAGTAGTAGGCCGACAAGATCTGGAAGAGTCAGATACATCATTATATATTAGAAGCAAGCTGTCTAAATATGTACACTGCTGTTTGTAAAAAATGCAACACCATGAATGAATCATCCGAATGAAATGAAATTTGCAACAAATGTCAATTATAGGATGTTGTACAAAGTAGTAAAGTTTCGGAGCCATCACGCATGCGTGGTGTGAGCAGCTCCCTCTGAAATGATGCTAAAAGCGTATAAATAGAAGGCTGTAGAGGGACGTTGAAAATAGTACATGGTTATTTTTTAGTGGCGAACGTTTAGTGAGACCTAAGTGCGCCTCTACGACGAAATAGGGTGAAATTTCAACAAGTTACAGAGTTTGAACGGGGGAGAATCATCGGTCTTCGTGAAGGAGTATTTTCTTATCGAGCAATAGCAGCTCGTGTGCAGCGGAACAGTTCCACACTGATGCGAGTTTGGAAGCAGTGAACCGACGAGCACCGGACAACTCGAAAATCTGGGAGTGGACGACGGAAGGTTACGTCAGCGCGCAATGACAGACACCTGGTGTACATGGCAGTGAATAACTGTACAGCTCCCTCCAGCTTTGGTCTACTGCTACAGGTCTACTAATGTCGGCTTCGTCAATTTTCCGACGTCTGCTGTACCGTGGACTGCGTGCGAGGATTCCTTTATACAGGATCTCCCTCACGCCAAACCATCGACGGCTGAGTCTGCAATGAGCTGAGCACAAGGCTTGGAGGGCTGATTGGCAACAAGTTGTCTTTTCTGACGAATCCCGCTTTAATTTGTGGAACCATGATGGCCGCATTCGTGTTAGACGCTATGCCGGTGAACGCTGCCTTCCAGAGTGCGTTATCGAACAACATAGTGGCCGAACACCCGGAGTTATGGTCTGGGGTGCGATTTTGTATCATGGATGATCTCAGCTGCTACGAATTGAGGGTAATTTGAATAGCAACAAGTACGACCATGAAGTGCTAGAGCCCGTCGTTCCCTTCCTTCAAGGCATCCCTGGAGCTATCTTTCAACAGGATAATGCACGCCCACATGTTGCAAGGAATGTTCGAGACTTCTTTTCAGCCCAATACATGCAACTTCTTCATTGGCCAGCTTATTCGCCGGATATGTCGCCTATTGAGCAAGTGTGGGATTTGGTTGGTCGGCGTCACGCTCGTGATCCGCATCCTACAGCTTCAAAAAACGAAGTTTGGGTGCGCATACAAGCAATATGGAATTCTCTTCCACAAGCAGACATTCAACATCTGTTTCATTCCATGCCGCGTCGTTGAGCAGCACTTATTGCAGCGCGTGATGGCTATACCAAATACTGATTTCGGAAACTTAATATTGTTTTCTTGCTTTGAAAATTTATTCATTTATTTGTAATTATACAAGCCGTTTGCGTATTAAATTTCATTTAATTATGATGACTCCTTCATGGTGTTGCATTTTTTACAAACATCAGTATATGAGTAAGCTATCACGACATTAGAAGTAAGATGACTAGATTCATTTCTGGATGGGTGAGATATCTCGTCATTAGATGTAAGATGACCAGACCCAGATCTGGATTGGGGAGATATCTCGTCGTTAGAAGTAAGGGGACCAGATATAGATGGGTGAGTTTGCTTGTCATTAGAAGCAAGCTGACCAAATGTGATGTGTGAGATATTTCGTCATTAGAAGTAAACTGACCAGATTCAGATCTGTAGGAGTGAGATATCTCATTAGAAGTAAGCTGACCATATCTGGATAAGTGAGATATCTCATTAGAAATAAGCTGACCCTATCTGTATGAGTGAGATATCTCGAAATTTGAAGCAAGCTGACTAGATGCAGATATGGATTGGTGAAATAATTTGTCATTAGAAGGTGACCAGATCTGGATGAGTGAGATAGCTCGTCATTAGAAGCAAGCTGACCAAATGTGATGGGTGAGTTATACCATTATTAGAAGCAATCGGATCATTTCTTGATCTCGTCGTCATAAAATATGTAATGTCTTGATGACGAGATATCTCGTCATGAATAAAATTGTTCAGATCTTGCTGGATATCTCGTAAAACGCACTTGGAAGGTTAAAATAAATAGCTTAAAACATTTTTTGAAAATGTGTAGCTTGTTCATACAAGGAGCTGAAATTAGATGAAATTAGGTTGATAACAAATGCAGTTATCTGTTAAAGAAATGTAAATCGAATATTCTCATTTAACCAAGTAAAACCCTAATTGGATTCAATAACATTTTTGAGTGTCAATAGCATTTTTGAGATAAAATGCATTACTTAAACATAAATTAAGTTTTACAAATGAGAGAAAGATGGTAGTAATATCACTAATCCCATACAATAATTCCAAGATCTGTTAAAAAAAAAACGATAAAACGTTTCCAACATCTCAAATAACGGAAATTTTAGAACTAAAACAGAAAATAATTGCTTTTAATATTACATTAAATATGCAGTATTAAGGGAAAATTTCATCCACTAAATAATTGAATCGGGAATTCAATAAAATGTATTCCTTTTAAATAAATATCGAATTATAATTGATGAGAAATAGCTTTTCCTTCTCGTTGCATTTAAATTACGTCACAAATTAAGCGCAAATTCAAAGGTGAATTCTTTATTCAATTGTATCCAATCTTGGTGATATTATTGTGTGTGTGTTCTCTAATAAGTTACTTCATTCTTGTATAAACTGACTTAAATTAGGTTTAGCATAAGAATAAGAGTGTTCGTAATTCATTCATACCGGGAAAGGGAAATTATTTTCAAATCAATTCAACTTTTTCCCAGCATTTCTCTCATATGAAATACTGGACACTGTTGCATAATTGTTTCATTTAAAATGGCGTGTTTTTATTATTAAGATGTACCAATGGTGATATGTGTCGTAACTCAATAAACACGCATGATTCATTCTAAAACGGTTCACTAGAGTTTGAACAATAGTATTTACGCACAATTAACCTAAAATTGGCAAGTTAAAAAAATCCCTTTTAAGAGAACAATACAAATTCTAAAACAACTATCACAATTTTATCTGGACACGTGGGATCACAATTTTATCTGGCACTTTTGCAACAGTGAGGGAAAGTTACCTAATATGAGGTACTTGCACAAGAGGAGATACTAGCCACTGCGTGGATAGCCCGGTGTTGCACGTGGTGTAAGATAGTAATCTGTTGTAAAATTTCCCGCAGATTTCAAAACCGTTGAAATTTTCAATCGATCTTTAACGATTCCGATTTTACGAAAAAGAACTGAACAATGTCAGTCAATTTTTTTTTTATTTATTATTTTTTTTTTGCTCACCGCTGAAATCGAAGAGGGCAGGAAATGTAATCTTTTTTTTTTTTTTTTTTAATAACGCGAAGGGTAAGCAATGCAATCTGTTTATTTTTGGAAAGCGAAAGTTCACGTGACGTCACAATCTCGTGGGAAAATATAAAAGATTCTCTCCCATTCTAGACGGGAGATGAAAAAAACTTGTCTTGGTTCTAAAGGCTGACGTAAAGGTTAAACGTGAGGGCAAAAAGTCTAAATATTGATGCTTCTTCATTCCGCGGAAGAAGAAAGAACGGTAAAAAAAAACTATTTTCATTTGGAAATGTTCCAGATTAAATATAAAAATTCCCCTCAACCCTAAAAATGTAAAAAATTTGAACTACCTGTGTGCGAAATCCCATTACTGTAAGTGCCATAGATTCGTCAGAACTTTGCGGGCAAGAAACAAACACTTCCTTTTATAATATTAGACTCCTGTATCTTTACCATACGGTGCCGTCATCTAATGGAAATGTCATGAACTAATTTAGTGCCAGAAAGATTGTAGAGTCATTGTAAACCTAACCTTCCCAATTTTGCAAACCAACCCATATTTCAGTAACAACCTATATTAATACATCGCTTTTAAGAGTTTGGAAGACTCCTTTTGGACTGGTATTTAGACGCATGAGGTAAGTTATTCAGTTAATTTGAAAACTATTTACAAAAATAAATAAGTTTTGTATTCGAAAATTTTTGTCGCGCTTGTATTTATTTGTCACTGTGAATGCAAAATATCGTATTAAGAAAGCTTGGTGTCTTGTACTGGGCAACTTTTTCCAAAAACAAGTGATTTCAAAAATTCTATAAAATTGTTTTTCTTTGCGTATAATTGCAATGCCAAAAAATCTATCGACATTTCTAAGCAGCTTTAGCTTTTTAATTTTAAATTATATTTTTCATTACACAGTCACCACTGCAAATTTTTAAAAAGTATCTTATATGACACTTTTCCTTAATTTTTTTAAGGCATGTAGGTGGCAAATTAAATGATGTAATCACTTTTCTTCCCTATTTAAAAAATAAAATAAGTTCATTTTGATGTATGGGCAGTCCTATTTTTTGATGGATAAATTTATGTTGAAATAATGCTTCTTAGTTCTGTGAAACGCTTTGGAATATGGGCGGTTCCATCTCCTCGAAATGGTCCAGGCCAGACATGAATATCTTAGATGTACATAGGCTGCTCAGATGCGTACGTTTTCACTCTTCCCTCTCTTACCAACTGCCTAAAATCCAGCACTGGTTCTTACATCAATCACGTCCACGTCACCAATGGAACTCAGTGTGCCAAATGCAATCCAACCAGTCTACTACTAAGCACATCATACTTAAGACATTCACTGCTATATTCCAAATGAATTTGTTTTGATTTACAACTCCACAAGCTAGTGTTTATGTTCCGGAATCAATCCCGAAGATAAAGGCCCGAAGACAACACCACGTAAATTTGAACTAAGGTCAGATAACGAGGTCACACCTGAGCTGGTACCCCACTCTTCAAACTTCCAGTGCATGCCAACGGGAGGATTTACCATGCACCAGCCCACATGTACACGACGGTCTGTGGTTTGAACCCTGCGGATGTTAATGCATTGCTCTCACAATTGGGTTGCCACGATCCACGCTACAATATAAGCAAAATAGAGTCTTATAACGTTATGTATGAGCGGCTTAGATAGTTACAGACCGTAGTACTTAATAATATACAGATTTAACGTGTATCAACTCCTTTGTACACGACGGTCTTTGTTTGAATTCAAACTTGCAAGCCTCCGGTTGCATATCCGTTACTGCCTACCAGATTACCGCGGACAGTTACAATATAAAAAAGTGATAAGTTAAGATAATTTTAATTAACGTCGTACTAGACCAACGGGCTATTGACGACGGTCCGGGATCAATATCTTAAGGTAAAGATCCGAGGAAAACACCACACAATTTTAAACCACGGTCTGATGACGAGGCAATACCTGAGCTGGCACCCCACTTTCTGAACTTCCACACCCTCTCACCACAACCATGAGGACTTTCGGCCACGACAGATTTAAGGTGCACCAGCAGCCTCTACACCGCACGAGTAGAAATAACCAAGCACTAACCCGGATTCAAACCAGGAAACTTCCGATCTTAGGCCCGGTGCAGACATCCGGTTTTTCAACGTGCGGCACCGCTGACGCAACGCAAATGCGGTCTGAGGTAAATTAGATCCAATGGAGTAGTGCTCACATGCCTCCAGCGCTGCTGGGGCGACTTGCGTGCAATTTTGTACAGCAGCTCCCCATGGCGCCGCACATGAGTCTCCGTTCTGAAGTACCTTGTTTTCATAAACAAATGGTATATAAATAATCTATATATATAATTCTCTTACGTGGCACGCAAAAAAGACGTTATTTGTAATCGCGTTTTGGCAACACTGTACGATTGTTTGTTTATCGCGAAGTCTTGCGCATCGATTGAATTTATAGCGTTATCGGATGAAATTTTATTGAAAAAAAAAAGGAAATTTTAATGAGCTGTTGCAGTTAGTTTATAATAGAAATCAAATAAAGCGGAGGATCTTTTCAGGGCCATTTAAAAAACGGTCCTTTTCAGGGCCAACAATTATAGTTCAACAAGACGCTTGCACTACAACTTTCGGCAACAAACTCAATGAAAAAGTGTGGGTCGTTTGACTGCTGGGAAAATGTACACACAAACAACATGCTGGGTATTCAATTTCCAAAGCAACGCTCACATTTCGAGTCAAAATTTGCACAACGTTTTCATTTGAATTCTGATTTTAGAGATACTGTATATATTTTTTCTGTAATACAGCAAATTTAGATTTGAAAAACATTTTTTTGGTAACATATTTTGTAAACAATCCCTTCTGCTAGGACACATGTCTTCATTGAGGCGAGCGAAGCGAGCATAGGTTCGCGCAGCGAACCAATGAGGATTGCGAAGCAATCCTCCGGGGGTTGGCGAGCGTTAGCGAGCAGGGGGCAGGCCCCCTAGTAATTAATAAATAGTTTTATCCAATAACGTCTATTTTGTGTTTCAAAATATACTTTTTTTACACCAAGTTAGCGAAATAAACACGTTTTCTTCTATAGAATATTTATCGCAAATGGCGCGAAATTAATTCGTGCGTCATTTCACGCTTATGTGTGCATAATTGGGCTTTGGTGACGCAATGGCGCCGCACGTTGAAAAACCGTATGTGTGCACCGGGCCTTAGAGACTAACATCTTAACCACCCCATCGGTTGGTCAGCATCAGTAACGTGGAGGCTTATAAAGTTTTTCAAGAACCCTCAGACATTACATGCTATAGAATTGAAGTATATACGCAAAAAGCCTACCCTAAAATATCACCACTGTCAGCAGTGTCAAACCGGGGTTACAGATGCAGACAAATTCCAAACAATCGGGAAACTTATCACCCAATTTCGGTTGCGTTCAAACGCAATTTTCTAAGACCTTTCGCTGTCGATCTTTGCAGGTAGACGCACACAATCGAGAGAAACATGGAGGCAACATTTCCCGCTAGGAATCGATACACGCCATTACGGACTATAAAAATTACGGTGTTGCGTACGTAATGGTAATGAACTTAGACAGCGCTCAGTGGAAATCCATTAGTCACTGTAAAAATTACGTTCATAAGAATCCAAGGCGAGGCTGTATATATCTGATAATGGGGCTTTGCGATTTAATTTCGAGGATGCGAGTTTCTAAACACTTTTTGCGCGCCGCCTTTACGCTTTTCCTCAGAAATCCCGTAACGTTGTTAATTAGTCGAAGTTTTGTTTTCTGTGTTCCTGTAATTATTAAGTTTCGTGCGAATTTTGAGCGGAAATAAACTAAAGGATTTACGATGGGTTAAAAGATAAATACAGGAGTTTGGTGTTGTTTTGTCGTTTCGTAAAAATTTAATTTTATAAAAAATGAATCCTGAGAAGTGCACCAGACGGAATTTGTCTTCAGACCGGATGAGAAAAAGATTTCAAAGGCTTCGATGAACTACTATCGTCTTTCAAAAATGGTTCAGTCATTATTTTGTACTTTATCGACATGAAATATCATGAAATGTAAAGAATACACAAGCTATTATGACAAATCTAAGTGTATTGACGAAAATATAAAATTTGATAATACGATAACAAAGTATTGTCCAAATGGATGGTGTCGAAATTCGATTCAATCAAAGACCGTCATGTATGTTGGAGCAGATGCATGTTAAACCTATCGAGACCACGAATGTCCTCGCGTTCGTTTGATGTAGAAGTTTAGGTGCCAGGTCAATATTGACCTCGTCATCTTTTATTAGTTCAAGATGACGTGGTGTTATCCTCTGAACTTTTTCTCAGGAATAAATTCTGGAGGATCACCAATAACCCAATGCATAGCTCCAGTGCGACGTAAATTCAACTACCTACTGCCAATACACCTTTTACTAACAAGACTAGGGCCGCAATAGTCCGGTTTAACGAGTAACGGATTAGCAACCGGAGGGTTGCTAGATCGAAATCCGATTCAATCAAAGACTTATGTACGTAGGGGCTAATGTAAGTTAAATCTTCCATCGCCTTTAGAACGTTTAGTCTTCACGTTAGCAGGGTGAGGAAGCTTGGAGAGTGGGTTGCCAGCTAACGTGTGACGTTGTGATCTGACCGTGGTTAAAAATGACGTGCTGCTGTCCTCGGATCTTTTCCTTCAGGATTGATCACAGATCTTCTAATATAATGAGTTACGATTCCTCTCTGTGTGTATTCTTCTCTGGCAGTAAAATTTTCTTTTCGTGAGCCTCACTGAGTGTTCCCTTTAGTTTGTCCATTACCTGACGAAATAAGTAGTAAATGTTTGTAGCAGATAAAACTCGTGACATTAATAACTTTATAAACAGTCTACCCCCTTCTTGCCTCTTTGCAAAGTGCGTAACTTATTCCTGGCCCCTTGCCAAGTGCGACGCAGTTTTGTTAACTTTTATTCCTTGTAAGAGATGTTCGGAGTTCCTGTCCATGCGCGCTGTGTTCCTGTCCTAATTGCTCTTATTTTGTACCTTAAGTGTTAATAAACATGTGTTAAGTTTTAACCCCGAGATGATTAATCCACACGCCAACCTGTTACATGTTTAACTAAAACTGAAGTACATTTTTTCAAACCTTTCATGAAATTAAGTTACATAAATTTATGAAAAACGTAGCTCATTGTATGAATTGTAAAAAAACAAGCAAGCAGACGGTGTGTAGGCCAGAAATGTACTGTCGTGAATGTAAAATTAAATACAAATCTTGATATTGTATGTCTTTTCTCTTGCGCAGCATGACGAAATGTGGTCTATGTGCCATAAAAACCAACCAATCAAAATTGGGTTATCACGGCTAAATATCAATTCGCAATTCATTAATTTTTTTCCGAATTACTGTATGCTGAAATAGCAGACTGAAAGCAAGCCAAGTGACGTCACATCCGGAATACGTACCGGACACATTCCGCTGTCGAAACACCACCGCCACCTACATTTATCTTCACAGAAAATGCCTTTTACATTCATTATATGGTGGCCGTGGTAGTTCGGTTGGAAGAGTAACGGATTAGCAACTGGATGATTGCGATTTTCACATTGAACCAAAGAAAATTGAGTACAAAGGGGGTGTGACGTCTGGAAAAAAAGACGTTTTAGAGACCCAGATCATCGTGAGCCTTCCACGAGAGGGAAGAAGAAGACTCCCCAAAACAGAAAAAACACGCGTTACAGTCGGTGCCGACTTTGTGCATCCCGACTTTCTTGCACCTGGCACCTGGTTGTCTCACACATATCACTTTCTAACCGTTCCAAGATTCAAAGAGAGGACTCGCACGTGCGGGACGATTGAGACTCTCCTTTAATGTTGCAGGTGTTATTGGAAAACACCCGATCGATATTAGAAGAGGGATGCGGACTCCCCCGAAAAACGGAGAGCGAGAAGATAGAAGAGGGCCTTTGTGCATGGTAGCAAGGAAAGAGCTCTCGAAATAGCTGTACGGTGAGGTTAAACACCGGTAAAAAAACAGTGAAGAGAACCGTTTATTTTTCAATAAACATTCATTTACTGATTGTTCTCTGTTAATAATTTTTGTAGATATTTTTCCGATTGTCATTGAAACCTTTTAAGTAAAATAAGTTGCTTAAATTGGTATGCAACTTAGTTTGACTCCATTGTATTGCTGTGGTGTCAAAACGCCACAGGGGACTATTGCGTGTGTGTTTAATCCGTCGTGACTTCAAATGTGCTCACGTTGGAGTGGTGTGGAACTTCGGAGAGGTGGTGTTCCAGCTCAAGTGTCATCTGATCGTGGTTAAAAATTACTTGGTGATGTCCTCGGATCTTTCACTTTGGGTTGGATCCCGGACATCGACAATAGCCCGTTGTGTTGCATCAGTGCGACGTTAGTTAACTGCTTACCTACCTTCACTCATTACTTCACGCACAATCCTTCTCAAATTAGCCTACTAATCGGTATAGTGGTTAAGGTGTTAGCCTCTAGATTGGTAGGTTCGTGTTCGAATCCAGGTTCGGGTATGGATGTTTGTAAGCGTATGGTGTAGAGGCGGATGGTGCATCTTAAATCTGTCGTGGCCGAAAGTCTTCACGTTGGGTTGGTGTGGAAGTTTGGAGAGTGGGGTGCCAGCTCAGGTGTTGCTTCGTCATCTGACCTTGGTTCGAATTACGAGGTGATGTCCTCGTATCTTTCCCTTAAGGGACTGATCCCGGACCGTCGTCAATAGCCCGTTGTGTTGGTCTAGCACGACGTTAACTAAACTTACCATTACCTTCTCAAACTACGAAAGAGCAGACTGGCACGTATCCGACTTTCTTTCGAGTCGAGTTAACTTAAGATTCCGGCAAATCGAAAGGCCAGTAACCACTCCGAGGTTCAACCACCGAGCCCTAATATCAGATGCAAGAAGATGCGAAGGGATTGTGCCAGCATAATCAGTCTCCCACTTAAACACGGCCGTGGATTGGGGCCGAGTTGCCTCCAGAAGCACCTTAGGGGGGTGCAGGAGCCACTGCAATGAATCCAGCCACACCCAAGCGTGAAATGAGACCAGAGTTATGCTGAGATGATTCTGGGAATGAAAATCCGGTGTTTTGAGAGAAGCACGTCACGGCTTCTGCCTCTGAGTGAAATATAGTTTCTGAATTTCATCTTCGAGGCACGGAACTGACCACCGAGCCATGAAAGTAATTTTGAGATCGTTTAAAATATTCCGCGGCGATTTTTCGGCGTGTAAGCAAACGCGATTTTCGGTAGCGGAATCAATTTAAGGGTTATATTAGGTTTACGAGGAAGTGGGTGATGCTTTGTGAATTTTTTATACCGTATGTCGGTTTTTTGGGTTGTGTCGGATGGTGCAAGGGTCATATTTATCCAAACTGTGCAAACTAAACGTTTATTAAATGGCCGAATAGACACATAACCCGTACAGCTTTATTGACACAAACGAGGTAAGGTGAGGTAATTTTAATTAACGTCGTACTAGAGCAATACTACGGACTATTGACGACGGTCCGGGATCAATTCCAAAGGGAAAGATTCCAAGGCAACAACGCGTATTTTTGAACCACGCTCAGATGACGAGGCAACACCTGAGCTGGCACTCACTCTCTAAACTTCCACACCACACCATCGTGATGATATTTGAGGCCACGACAGATATAACGTCCACCGTCCCCCTTTGTACACGACGGTATTTGTAGGATTTGAACTCGCAACCCTCCGGTTGCTAATCCGTTACTCTTCTAACCGGGCCTCCGCTGTCCGAAGTGTGGCGGAGAGATTCGCACGAGTTTTGTGTTGAACTTAAGTGTTTAAAATGTTTGTGTTGTAATATGTAGTCTGGTGTTTGTGCAATAAAATAATAACCATTTCCGACTGGAACATGCGTTTGTGAATTAAAAAATCGCTACCTATAATAACAACCTCCAAAATCGCTACCTCAAAAATAGCTAAGGTAATGTGAGTGGGAAATAAATTTTTTACAAATGCCATTAGGAATGACTCGGCAATTTTTCGTCACTACAGTTGTCCACTGTAAACAACAACAATGGCTCGATTGATTTCATTACTTTAATTGATCTAGGCTCACCAATTACACCAATGGACATACACACTAAGAAACTTTCACTGATACGCAGAGAAAACACACACAAGGGGTAAGTTACAGGAATTGAACCTGTACCTCTTACAACGGTAGTTAGGTGTTTTACTAGTAAGTACTGAAGTACCAAAACAGGCTATTGGCCACGGTCCGGGATTAAACTCAAAGGGAAAATATCCAAGGTCCTCGTCTCTTAATTATGAGCAAGGTGAAATGACGAGGTAGACACCTGAACTGGCACTCTACTCTCCAAACTTCTACGCCATACTAATGTGAAGATATTTGACGCCACGACAGATTCAACAACGTGCACCAGCTTCCGTGTGCACGACGGGATTTGGCCGAACCTAGTTGTAATCTTGCAGTCATCCGTTTGATAATATTTTACTCTTCAAACTTGACTCCCACGACCCATAAAATGTGTGTACTACCATACATTAATTTCAGATATAAAATTCAAATGTTCCACAAGTTTTTACGAAATTTGAAATTAAACCCCATTCACATGATATTCAAACACAAATTCCCTATCTCGTATCCTCTTTATATCCGATTCCAAGTTCGAAATAAATGCATTATTCAACGAATCCTCCATAACGGTTTACTTAATGTGCTTTTTCAATCCCATAAAAGTGTTTGCTTTCTCAAACTGAACGAAATAAATGATAACTTGACTCACACTATTGAATTTCAATTTCGAGTGTAGAGATTATTGAAAAACGATGCTAAATACACCCATTTGAAACGGAAGGAAGAAATATCTATGCCACTATATTTTTAAATAAATAATTCCGTTTTCACAAGTTGATAATAAATTCGGTTTTCTGTTGGAGGAAGAAGACTAATCTCCTTTCTGTATAGATGGGATCCCCATTTAGAATTCTTTTTCTATCATAGCTTTTAGAAAGGGGATTTAGATAAAATATCCATTAAATCCAATTTAAAGATTATGGTTTGTGATAAAACATGATCGAATTAGTATTTGTTTTATGGTGTTTTAGGGAATATGGGGGGGGAGACTTTAAGCTTCCGGCGTTGGGTCAAAAAAGCTATTTATATATATATATATATATATATATATATATATGTATCTTGTCATCAAGATATTGCCTCCTTTTGAGTGATGACGAGATCCAGATGTAATCATCTTCTTCTATTGACGAGATAGCTTGTTCGTTAAAATCTGGTCAGTTTTGAAAACGGCGAAATATCCCGTCCGTCAAGATCTGGCCAGTCTTCTTCTAATGAAAAGATAACTAGTCCATCAAAATGTTGTCAATTTTCGTAATGACGAATCTACTGGTGCGGCCTATCTGGTGGAGATATTTCGTACATCAAGATGTGGTTACTTAACTTTTAATTATGGTATAGGTCGTCATCAATTATCACCAGCTGTCTTATGTTTCTGAAATCAAGTTACGGTCAGTTTTGCTAATGAGAAGAATACGGAATTTATCGAGACAACTACCCCAGGAGGTTTTATATTTTCGCTATTATATTACGACGTTTAATATTATTTAATCAAGACTTAATATTTTCATTGTGCACAAGTAATTTCACGCGAAAGTACTTGAATATAATTTTAACCGTTGGAGCTAAGATGAAAGAGGAGACCCACGTACGCCATCGGGACTTTTCCTTTTATATATTACGATTACACTTCCTCCAACAGAATACTTGAACTTGCATACCGAAACAAGATAGTCGTCGGAAAAGTGACCCTCCCAACGCTTTTCACTCGCTGGAAAATGCTAATGTAAGCTCCACTGCACGCCCAAATGCAAATAAAGCGAAAGGCATTTCTTGGCGTAAACGATCTCCCTCAGCCAAAACAGACAAACAGCGTCTTATTTGAACGCTTAAAAGGTTGCCCGACTCCAGATGCAGGCATTTAAGTGCCTTTTACTGCTGGGCGATGAGATGGATTGTCTCGTCGTTTTGGAAGAAACTACCCAGACGGCATTCAGTGCACTTGACTTTATTTCACGGCAGTATAAACATTCGGGGTACGGCCTATCTGGTGGTCCGTATGCTAGCTTGATATGCCCGGCACCCCTCTTTTACACATGCTCGTAATGGCGGCTGAATCAACACGGGATGCAAGGTTGCTGAGGCTGTAAAATGGGATCGGTGCTGACCTTGGTTGGGAGCATTACTGAGCAGTAAAAGGGGAAATGTTTTATTGGGCTTGCATTAACCCACTGAGCGTTGCACGATTTGAGAAGGTTAGTGTTGTTTTCAACCCACATCACATTTAATAACTGAATAATCACATTTTTCCGAGTTTTAAAGGAGATTTCATACAAACGGTATGTGGAATAGAACCCTTTAATACGACAACTACGTGGAATAGAATCTTTTGGTAACAATTATATTGATTGCTTCCGTGGAAAAAAATTTCGGAATATTCTATTGTCTACATCGGTAGAATAGAATCGTTTGGTAGGTACTTGAATTTTATGGAACATTCTGTGTCTTTGTTGTCTTTAGTAGAATAGAATATTTTGGTGGGTAGGTAATTGAATTAACTTTACACTGGGCAACAATACTGGCTATTGGCGATGGTTCGATTTCAATCCCGAAGGGAAATATCTTAAGGATAGACCTCATCATTTTAAACCAAGGTCATATGACGAGGTCGACACCTGAGCCGACACACCCAATCTCCAAACTTATATACCACGCCAACATGAGGACATTTGAGACAAGGAATATGTCACATGGTCCAGGCCCCATGTCTATGACGTTATCATATTATATTACTGGAAAGTTTGGAACGTTTTGAGAACATTATTTTTCTTAGAATAAAATCCTTTTCCTGAGTAAAGGATTTTCCAAAAGGCTATTCTACTGAAGGGACCAACAGAATCTTCCACAAAACTCAACTACCTACCAAACGATTCTATTCTAGAGAAGGAACCAACAAAATGTTCCATAAAATTCAACTACCTAATCATTTACCCGAGGAAAAGAAGTCAAATACCAATATTAATAATTAATATTGATTGAAGAATTATTGTTCACATATGAAGGTAATAACTACTGGCGTGCACAGTAAAACGTTCAATTTTAAGGTTTGGGGTTTAAAACGTAAATACCCAATCAATTATCAGTTACCCTATCAATTATCGCCAATATTTTTCGTGACAATTAAAAATGATTAGTTTTAAAATATTTTGTAAAAGTATTTTCAATTGCAAATATTAAATTCGCTTATGGCAAGATATTTTCATTCTCTGCTGTATTATGTGTATAGTAAGCAAACTAAACGATGTTTGGTGGTCTAAGCTTGAGATCAAAGAACAAATTGTCTTAAAAGAAAAATATCTTATTAAAAAAATTAGAAGGTGAAGTAAAAGATTTCCATGAAATCAAAGAACAGCAAAACGGCATTCATTCAAATTATCAATACGCCCGGGCACTTTAAATTCATTACAACCAGAGTACATAGCACTCTCATAATATACTATTTATGTTAAAATTTGTTGCATTAACTATTACGTCACGCGTAATATGAAGGTGTATGACGTTAAGGTAACTTATGTGCAAGAAGCATGCAGAGTTAGAATTCTCCGGCTCCATTTTTCTTCTATGTTAAGTTTCCCACAGAAAATACTTTAAACACTATCGAAAACAAACAAATCATTTGTATTAACATATTAGCAAAATACTCGTCCTTACTTGGTAAGAATTGGTTTACTCTAGATTTAAGAGATATCAAAATATATAATGTAATAAATATTTATAAAACAGAAAACAAAAGAAAGTAGCGATATAAAACAAAATACAGGTTGTCGGAAAAAAGTTGTTTTAATGATATTAATTCGTGATTACTTTTTGATCTCTTGAACTTGTAAAGTTTCCACTTACAACTAAAAAGTGCACAAAATTAAGAAATGCGAAATTAATTCAGAGCGAAAGAAGCAGAAAATATCACTGCACGCGATCAACCAACATGAGTTTCCGTTTTATTCCCGTTCGTTGAAAAATATCGTCTGTCCCAACTATTCGAATATCGTTTACATTGCGCAAAGAACAAAAATATGACTCGAGATAAATGAAGCATCAGAGCTGAAATTCCAGAACAAAAAAAAATAAATTTTGGAAAAATTATTGCTTTTTTAGCAGTTCTGGTAAAGCAATCCAACTAATCGTAATACTCAATATAGATTCCAGTTTTTCCAAAACTACCCAATTATGGTTGATTTAAGTATACTTATTCAGGTGTTTTAGTATAAAACCTATCTAAATATAAAAATAAAGAAAATTTTAATGTTGCATTCACTGAACTAATATATGATGTATAAAATAAACCACATTGCAATGAAATAAATATCTGAAATAAAATTAATGTGACGCCTGCACAAACACACAAACACAAAATCGAACATAGAACATAGAAGACGTCCAGACAGACTTAGGCAAACAAGTTCAGTCACTAAATGAAGATACGTACTCACAGCTAGCAAAGTTTCATGAATATTTATATTAAACCGTGTGAACGTGTATACTGGCACACACAAAAATGCAGAAAGACACCAAACATGGAAGAGGTGGATTTAGCATGAAAAAGGTCCAAAACGGAGAGAAAACTTAAAATGATTAGAAAATATTCATGTACAAACTTACATTCCATTCTTTTTTATATAGATTTAAATATATTTTTTGTAGCTGCAATTAGCGTGATGTTGCTTTTCTGATGCTATAAATTTACTATTGTTAAGCGAGTTTACTATTTATATATATATATATAAAACGCATACGCGTGGCGGAAAAAGGGTCGTTATTACTTTCTCCCCGTTGGCAACGATCAGTTTGTTTACTAATCTCAACTCTGGCGTCGAGTATTTCGCTGTTCTGTGGAGCTACTCGCTTACGCACTATCGGAACAATATTTTCGTTCTCTAGCACACTGCTCTCAGAAAAGGATAAAAATTGCTTACTGTTTGTAAGGTGTAAATATTGTAGGTTAGATTAGGAATGATTTTACATCAGAAAGGTTTTCACTTGCTCACTGCTCTCATAGAATAACAAAAGTTGACAACACTCTTTGCAACGTGTAAATATTACAGGTTAGATTATTTTGACACCTTGTTTGCATATACTATATTATCCCAGATATAATTTTACTGCAAATGAATTCACTTAATGATGCTATTATTTCTGTGATAGTGATAAAGCTAGACTAAAATAGTTGAGTGTCTGATGAGCGAGCGAAGCGATTCGACGGAACTGCGTAAGCAGTTTCAGGGGGTTGGCGAGCGGTAGTCCCCTAGTTAAGTTTAAAATTAAAAATGCTTATTTTATAAAACGAACGTTTATATAGTTAACGAATTCAGGAATGATACCGTAAGTGAATGCCCAAATGATCCAATGAAGGTAGCTCATTCTGAATTTAATATCTAAAGAATTTTTGTAAGAACTTATTTTCAAAAGCAGGAAAATACTAAAAGGTTTCACGTAAAAGATTTGAACTCATTACTTTTACCTTCTAATATTTCCCTGAGCATGCGTTATTTTTAATAAGAGGATTATATACATCTCCAAGTTTCATATACTTTTTCGATTCTTCTCTAATTGGCAGATTAATGTTCACAGTAAAACGATTTTTTTGTCTTATGGATTAAATCCATATCCTTCTTTTCTAAAGCTAATTAGTTATAGAAAAGGCTTCTCAAGTTTCCTAAAAATCTACTCTTGACAATCAAAACGTTTCTTTTTTGAAAATTGAAAAAATTGTCAGAAAGCTTCAAGGGAATCAATTTCGCGGAATCTCATCTACGATGAAACTTGCAACTTTTTAAACTTATTTCAATCCCTTTGATCGTGAACGCTTATCATTACGAAGTCTTCACGTAAAAAATGCGATTGAATAATCATGTTAATATCACAAAAATTGAATATTTAATGAAATAGAGTTAAAATTTAAAGAGGTACACTAAATCCTTCCTGAGAGACAAAAACTGCGGTATAGCGAGAGCTGAGAAAAACTTGCCTATGAGAAATTTAAAAAATTTATAAGAGGTTTTCGACAAGATACCTCGTCTATCGAGATTTTAACTTGGTGTTGTGGATATTTATACGAGTAAAAAAACTACCGCTTTCGACCGCAAGAATTCGTGAACAACGTAACACCTTATCGAAATGAACGAACCCTGTTGCTATAACGACTGCTAGTAACCACGCTTGGTGTCGTAAGTAGTTCTAGTGGGAGACGAAAACAATATATACCACTTCAGAGTAGGAATGCGACATCGACAACGAAACATCGTTTTTTTAAATTAAAACATCAATGTTCATTATTAAAACATCGATGTTCAAAATTAAACATCGATGTTCAAAATTAAAACATCGATGTTCAAAATTAAAACATCGATGTTCAAAATTAAAACATCGATGTTCAAAATTAAAACATCGATGTTCAAAATTAAAACATCGATGTTTAAAATTAAAACATCGATGTTGAAAATTAAAACATCGATGTTCAAAATTAAACCATCGTTTTTCAAAATTAAACATCGATGTTGATAATACATCGTCCAAAAAGCACAGATGTTTTTTAACATCAGTGTATTTAAACGTTTTCCCCCGTTTCTTAAAACTGGTTAATTAACCTCAAGCATTAATGTTCTCCCGGGGGTTTGGGGGAAATTTAATTTGTCATTTGCCGTGTTTATTAATTTATAACTAGGATTTTTTTAATCTGCTTAAACAAAGTCAAAAAATTAAATAAAAATACTTAACAAGTATTTTATTTTCAGATTCAATATTATAAAAGAAAGTAATATTTACAACAATTTGACATAAGTACTACTAACTATAAGTGTACTTATGTTGGTACATAGCAATAATTATTGTTAGTTACTATTAAGAATTTATGAACTGATGAGAAAGGAAGAAACAAACCAATTTTTTATTTACTGTAATTAAAACATATTGGGGCCTATAATTATTATATAAACCTATAATTATATATTATATAACCTATAATTATATATTATATAACCTATAATTATATATAAAATAAAATACTTGTTAAAATTAAATAAAAATAATTAACAAGTATTTTATTTTCAGATTCAATAGTATAAAAGAAAGTAATATTTACAACAATTTGACATAGGTACTACTAACTATAAGTATACTTATGTTGGTAAATAGCAATAATTATTGTTAGTTACTATTAATAATTTATGAACTGATGAGAAAGGAAGAAACATTTTTTTTTTTATTTACTGCAATTAAAACATATTGGGGCCTATAATTATTATATGCTTCAATATTTGTTACTTATGGTTTGTAAGAAAACAAGTTTGTTAACTTTCTCTCCTTTTAGATGAGACCTTTTTTCACTAACCGTCTCACCAATTAGGCAGAAAGCTCTTTCTGATGGGACGAAAGTCGCCATCACAGACAAATACTTAGTTGCACTTATTTTTACTATGGTACATTTTTTATTCAAAAATAAAACATTGATGTTAAACAAAACATCGTTTCAATAAATCTACGGCAAATATATCGATGGTTTTTATAAAACATTGGTCTTAAAATATTAGCATCGGTGTCGCATCCCTACTTCAGAGTAGGGATGCGACATCGATATCAAAACATCGATGTTTTGAAACATCGATGTTCAAAATTAAAACATCGATGTTGATAATACATCGACCCAAAAACATCGATGTTTTAAAAATTCAGTGTACTTAAACTTGTTTCCCCATTTCTTAAAACTGGTTTAGCAACTAGTGATGCGACATCGACTCCAATACATCGATGTTTTTTTCTAAAACATCAATGTTTAGAAAACATAGACATGGATGTCGCATCCCTACTTTTCAGACCCTTCATCCTTGGTCACTTTTGTCTAAAAGTATGTGCAATTTGCTGATTATGAAAAGTATGCTACTTGGTTATTTTTAAAAATTTTATAACGGTACTTTTTTCATTTAAAAATAAAACATCGACAACGTAAAAACATCGATGTTACCAAAACATCGACCTAATACATCGATGTTTTTTAAAAAACATCCAAGTTTTGAAAACATCGACATCGATGTCGCATCCCTACTTCAGAGTGCCTCTTTCACAGAAGAGTATGACCCAGATTTCAGACATCGAATCTCCGTTTAACTCATAGGTTCAACGCGTAATTTACGCAGATATACTTGAATCAAGGCACGTGAACAGCCAATAGTAAAGAACGATTGGGCCTTTGTTTGCAAACCTAAAATTCCCTGTCGGAGAAAGCAATGTATTGCATATTAGGGTGTATTAATATAGAGAGAGGTTGTTATACACTCGTAATATACACCTAGGATTAGTAATATAAAGGAGTTGCTGTTATTGTAATATTGCTCTTAGGTTTACTAACCTCGAAGAGTTGCTACAATTTTATTATTGCACAAAGCATTACTAGCATAAAGGGTTTACTGCAATTATAATATTGCACTAAGGATTGCTAACATCGAAAAAAATCGAGAAGTTACTGTACTAGCAATATTGTACTTAAGATGACTGATATTCTACAATGTCAATCGTTTTTAGGCTTAGGAAATGGAGACTTACCTTTCTCTTCGAGTTGACACTCTCGATCTGCTTCTGCGTGCATTCTCCGATGCTCTGGCTTCCCCACAGTTCTCTTCCGACCTTGAAGTAGGTGAAGGTCATCGAAGTGATGGGTAGGACGTACGTAACGACCAAAATCACGACGTTGTATCTGAAATATAAAACAAGGCAATTGAAGACAAAATTGCAAGGATTTCTCCAAAACGCAAATGTTTTGTGAGACATAAACTATGGAATTTCCATAGAGTGGTGCAGTATTATCTTGCTTTATCATACCAACGAACGACCGTCATGTAAAAAGGGGCTGGTGGAATTGGAAACATGCCGTAACCTCAAATGCATCACATTGGCGTGGTATGGAAAGTTAAAGAGTGAGGTGCCAGTGCAGGTGTGACCTCATAATCTGACCGTGGTTCAAAATTACGTGGATGTGTCCTTGGATCTTCCCCATAGGTTTGACACCGGATTGTGGGCAAAAGCCCGTTGTGGTGCTCTCGGGCGAATCACTTAAATACCTACCTGTATTCATAAATTGTCTTGAGAAAATTTTTGAAAGTATTCTTCAAAGTTGATCAATACGTATTGTATCGAATGAAATGGTGTGGTGACAGAAATGGTAGCGTAAAGAACAAGATCTTTGGGTTTCACCCCTACAATATTTATTCTAACATCCTACAGCTTGATACGTACAGTATAATTAGATATTTGGGGACAAGAAGTGTTTGGCAGAGGTTAGCGAACGTGGTCCTATCGATCTCAGTTTTCAAGGGTCTCTGGTCTTCTAGCCTTCTAAGTCGCTTTCAGCTAAAAAAAACCACATGTTGATGGAATCTTGAGTGTTCTCAAGCGGATTGAGATTTATGAGATCTTAATGTCAGTGTAACAGATGAAGAGGGTTTATTTAAATTGCCCAGAACTTCATGACCGACGTAATGTAAAATAGAATGCTGTAATACTACTTCTAGGGTCAGTTATGGGCAGTTGATCACTTGAGAAGAGTTTTACTATCTCCAATTAGGGAATTCCTGAATATGCCTGCTTTATGTCGGCTTGTAAATAGGTGTTAATCAGTCCTCTTTAAAAATAAATGTATACATTTAGAATTTATCTATGAACTGTGGATGTATTTTAATGAACACTTTAAAGAGGAATTTCCATGCAGTCCTATAATTATTTTATTCAGCTTTAAATATAAAAAAAACTTACGGTGTGGTTTAACACATTATATTGGTCTATAGAAACTAATTAATGCTATGCATAAGAAGTTAAGGAAATTATTGATAATAAGCTCATTATTTGACAAAATCGCTTATACGCATTCTACACAAATTCGCTCATTCATATTTATGCAGATATCACTTCAGAATGCGTACCCAATTTCAGTACCTTTGAGGCATAAATAAAATCCGAGGTGCATACAGGGTGCATTATGAAAGTAATGCGCATGATTTTATTGTGACGCGACTATCCATCGCAGTGCGCTCGGTTTGGTCGAAAAATGTGGTGGGGGATCTGCCCTTCCAAACATGCCCGGTCTCATTTCGCTCCGAGCAGTAGAAGGGGTAGTACGTGTATTCGCGCAAAGTCTTTTTTTCGATTGCGTCACGGCGCGATGTAGTGTTCGCTGGAACAGCGGTACGCGATAAAGTTTTGTGTGAGGCTTGGGAAGAATGCAACGAAAGCTTATCAAATGGTTTAAGAGGCCTTTAAGGAGACACACACAATCTTCTCCCAAACCCAAAAAAGCGCGCATGAGCAAGTCTCGCATCAAAAGAATGCTGATTGTCTTCGTTGACATCCGAGGAATCGTCCATTTTGAGTTTGTACCGCAAGGACAATTTGTCAACGCAGCTTATTACCTGGAGGTGCTCAAGAGACTGAATCGCCGAGTCGCGCGCGTCAGGGCTCACATCAAAGACGTCTTCAAGCCACGACAATTCCCCCAGACACACGGCCTTCGTCGTCACCAACTACCTGACCCAGAGCAAGACTCCCTTGGTGCCCCAGCCTCCTTACAGCCCTGACTTGGCTCCGTGTGACTTTTTTTGTTCCCCCGACTGAAGAGAGACCTGAAGGGAAAGCACTGGGAGTCGGTGAAGAACATCCAACATCATGTTACATGGTTCCTGAGAGGCATTCCAATCGAGGAGTTCCAGGGTGCCTTCCAGGCGTGTCAGAATCGTCTCCACAAGTGTATTGATGCACAAGGGGACTATTTTGAAGAATTTAATCATTTGTACCAATCGGATCAATAAATCTATTTTTCCCAGAAAATGCGCATTACTTTCATAATGCACCCTGTATATCTTTGTACCACAACGCCAAGGCATCGGTCGGCAAAATTGACGTTTCTCTAAAACCGCGATCAAAGTTTTGATACTGTTTACGCCCGCTTGAATTGTAGCGTGGTAGAGACAACATTTAAAGGTCACACGCGGCACTTCACCTTTGTGATACAATATTTGGCGAATCTTTCGACATCTTCAAACTGGTGAGTGGTTGCTGGCTCAGGTGCAGAATTATATTCAGGTTTCAGCAACACAACTCCCAGCAATTGCAATTGGTCTGCAGGCATTTTGTTCGAATTTTGAAAATTGCAGTCAAATCAAAAACAGACGTGAAACTCAATTATCGGCTAAATTTGTATTACATATGTGTAATAAAACATCAAAAATAATTAACTTACTTTATTTAAAACCAAGGTATACTTTCAGACTTAGCAATTATGTCGATAACTTTTGAAGTGATATAGAAGATGCGTTATTTAGAGTTTTTATGGTAATTTGGGCGGTGGAAGGAGGTTGTTCCGTAGCTATAAAAGAAAAACGGTGTGGCAAGAAGCGCGCTTTGCACTGCAGAACATCGTAACTTATGATTGAAAAAGAAATTGACCAAAATTTTGATAAATTAAGGAAAAATTGTTCTGCAAAGACCTAGTTTGTTCTGCGACGTGCGTCACAGTTTTAAGCACTTCCTGCTCCCGGGGTTTCTGGGAGGTCTGACTGTCAGCATATGTGCTGTGTCATTCCTTATGGCGTTCTGTATGTGTGTGATATCCGTTAGTGCTATATCATGTGTTGTAATTAAAGTTTTGAGAGTGAAATTGAGGAGTGTTTTGTCTTTGTGTTTAGCTTTTACTCAGTCGAGAGTGATTTATGTATAACAGCTACTGAAAAGAGGTAATTTGATACTTTTAAATCAAATTACGAATCAAAGATTGTTTTCTCATGGAAATCGACATTGCCACTGAAAATCAAGATGATTTGTGGCCTTGCAAGAGCCTTGTTCACGTTCAATCTGTACTGGTCACCAACCACCTCACGTTGAAGTGGTGTGGAAGTTTGAAGAGTGGAGTTCCAGTACAGGTGTGACCTAGTTATCTGACCGTCTCTCAAAACTATGTCGTCCTCAGATATTTCCTTTCGGGCCAGACCCCCGGACAGTCCACAACGACATATTTTAACGTGCACCAGCCCCCTTTGTACACGGTGGTCTCTGAGTAGATTCAAACTCACAATACTCCGGTTGTTACTCTTCCAACCATGGTAAACGAGGCCCCATAGTATAACAGAATAACACGTAATGCAGTTTATGAAAAATTTGATAGTAAGCTATTCTTTTCATGATAATTTAACAAATGCAGTTTCTAAAAAACGCGCTGCTCAAATTACACAGCATTGTCACGCACAGCAAATTGAAAAGAATGCTGCATTTTTCTCTGGGCGAAAATATTTCCCAAACTGGAAAATACAAATTACCATAATGAAACTGACACGTCGAAACTGTATTCCACTTTTGAAAAAATTTCGTCTTACGAAGGGAAGCGTCCATTTTTATTAAATTCAAATGGCTCGAAAACATTTCATTAAAAACTTCTTTGGGGCTAAGTTTGTCAACCACTAACAAATTTCAAAAAGTCCAAGTCCAGCCTACGAAGTTCACCTGCCCTATTACCGAGGAGATTAAAAAATTGGTCTCTAATTTAAATCAAATTAAAAATTCCTTTTTTTCCCTAGAGAAGCTGTCCTGTGAAATATGTTTCATTTGATGCGCTCGAAATCTTGGATCTTATATGCGTGGGTGAAATCGGTTTTTACCATCAAGAATGGTTTGAAAGCGCCCTCAGGTAATACGATGGAATTTAATTATGTTTCTACCAAGAAACGCGTTTAATTTTGTTGCAGTTTGATTACTAAAGCAGGAATTTTAAACATAAAAAAAGAGTTCCAACTCATCACATCTTTTACTGACACTTTTTTCAAATACACATCGAGAAATTTAATTTTTATCCAAAATGAAACGCGACCGCAGTTTTAAGAAGTTTCTTTTTGAGGTTGGTAGTCTGAGATGAATTAACCGGTATACCGATTGGAAGATTAACGGATTAGAATTCGGAGGGTTGCGAGTTCAAATCCCCCCAAAGACCGTCGTGGGCTGGTGCACGTTAAATCTGTCGTTGCCTCAAATTCCCACATATTGTCGTGGTGTTGATGTTTGTAGAGTGGAGCGTATTCTCAGGAGGGACCTCGTCATCTGACCATGGTTCAAAATAACGTGATGTTGTCCTCGGGTTTTCTCCTTCGGTTCGATCCCATACCAACAATAGTCCGTTGTGTCGCTCTAGTGCGACGTTAATTAAAATTTCTACATACTTACCTAGACGAATTAACATTAAAATGAGTCAAATTAGGGGCTGTTAGCGACAGTCTGTGAGAAAACGATCTTGGGGAAATAAACGACCACAACACCTCTTAATTTTGAACCCCGATCAAATGACGAACTCAATGTCTGAGCAGGCTAATCATCCTTCAAACCTCAATGCCATGCTAACAGGAGGACATTTCAGGCCATGACAAATTTAACATGCACTGGCCGCTACGGTCTTTGAATTTTATTTTGAACTTCTAACCCTGTTTGCAAACCAACCAATCTGGTGATTAAGGTGTTAACCTCTAGATCGGAAAGTTTCTGGTTCGAATCCGGGTCAGTGCATGGATGTTTGTAACCGTATGGTCTAGATACGGCTGGTGCACCTTAAGGGGGTCCGGGACACATTGAATTTTTTTTTTTATTAATTAATTTAGAATTTTGAATTTTTTTGTACTGATTACCCATCTTACTAATACGCGAAATCACAACACAAAAATTTTCCAAAAGTTCTTTAAAAATTTTGAATTAAAATTTTTTGAAAAAAAGAGGAGTCATTTTAAATTTCTAAGGCTCAAAATATTCTTGATCAATTTTCAAAATTCTTGCAGTAAATTATTCACAAATTTATAAACTTTAATTTTGATTCAGCAATTTAAAAAATATTAATTTAATAAAAATAAAAAATATTTAAATGAAAATTTTTTTAAATTTTAAGGTACTTTTTTTTTTAATTCATATTTTTAAAAGTAAATATTTGTTTAAAATTTGCTGAATCAAAATTAAAGTATAATGTTTGAAAAAGATATATTTCAAATTTCAACCCTTAAACTTCTTAAACTTTATCGGTTTTCGACTTATAGCAATTTTGAATACAGGAAATCTTGAAAAAATGTATCATGGAGAAAAACGCATTTAAAGTTTTAGACAGATGTTGCCATGACAACAACAGTCAAGAGTGTTAGATTTTCAAAACAACGCACCACAAAAAACAACCCACCACATCTCTAGTTCTAATTAAGATAGAAACATGATTTAGACGTCATTTTAAGCAGAAAAACACAGAGAATTTCTAAATGAATAATAAAATAAAATAAATTCGAAAATTTGACGATTTTAATGTCCCGGACCCCCTTAAATCTCTCGTGGCCGAGAGTCCTCACGTTGGGTTGGTGTGGAAGTTTGGAGAGCGAGGTACCAGCTCAGGTATTGCCTCGTCATCTGACCGTGGTTCAAAATTGTGGGGTGTCCTCGGACCTTTCCGTTAGAGGATTGATCTCTGACCGTCGTCAATAGCCCGTTGTGTTCCACTAGTATAATGTTATTTAAAACTACCTTACCTTACCTTACTAACCCTGTTTGCTAATTCATTACTCTCCCAGTCAGGCAACCGCTGTCCCTTTGCTGTTTGAAAAGTAATGCAAAATTAGGTTATTACACGTTTTTCCTCGTTTAGTTTAATGTATTAAAATTACATCTTTCTGGGTAATAATATTTAAATCGACACGATTCCCTGTTCTTATAATAACTGATCGTGATCTGTTGCTGAAATTGGTAATTTTTAATTAGTGTCGTACTGGAGCAACTAACGGGCTATTGACGACAGTCCGGGATCAATCTCCTAAGTAAAATATCCGAGGACAACACCACGTAATTTTGAACCGCAGTCAGATGACGTGTGATATTCACTTTGTGCAAAGAGCTTGATTCACTGTCGGATGACGTAACGCCTTGATTTGCACATCAGAATACGTTTGACCCCATTTGATTAGATAACTCTAATAAGACTTGTCTTATGGTTCCCAGCAAATATGGAATTCATTGATTGAGTATTTCATGGAAAATAATTATTTGTAGGTATGTAAAGATGATTTTGGACATGAATGTATTTAAAAAAATTAGAAATTCTAAGATGAATTTATCACTGGTGAAAATAAATGGATACTTTATAGGTTGGTTTCCATTATTCCGTTATTTTTGGAGAATTAAAGCAGGTGATATAGTTCCTTTGGGAAAAGACTACCATCATATGAGCCGTTTAATGCCAAAGTGGCGCGAGTCCATTAAACATTGTTATGAGATAAAGAGACTTTTAGTAGAATATTAGTTAGATAGCCAATGGACTGCATAATCTTGTGCTGCCATCTTCGTGGTTATTTGGGAGTTACACCACCTTTCCTATAAGTAGTTTTCCATATTCAGAATTTGTTAGCAGCACTAACTCATATTTTTCAGAAAGTGGTGTTACATCACTTTGGCTTCAACAGGCTCATCTATTTTTGTTGTAATCTTTCCAACGATGCAGAGGAAAAATAATGCAGTTACTAAAAGGTTTTACTTACAGTTAATTACTTTTTGTGCGTGCATTTATTAAGCTTCTAACTGAGAAGAAAGTGCATGCGAAACACTAGACAATAATAACATTGATAGCATTTAAATCTGCTCGTGACACAAAAACTGACTTCAAACATACTAACACTGAAAAGAAATGCATGAAAGTGCATCTAGAACTGAGATTACACATGACATGCTTTTATTTTGCAAGGACATTAGAGACATCGGAAGACAGAAGGAATTTAAAATTAGATTTTTCATCTTATGCCGAAAAAGAAGTGCGAGATACTAATGCAGCAAGCAGGCAATTCATTCATATTTTATATCTACTTAGCTTCTGTTTTTCAATGCCCTTCAATTTGGAATACCTTAAGATCAGTAATTTGTTTTATTGATACCATAGCGTTCTGTTGCACAACAAATTCTACCTACAGCACGGGAAAAATGAATACATTTTACTCGTTTTCGTCAAAAGACATTGTTTGCAATTACACTAAGGGAGCAATAGAATCTTTCTAAAAGATTTTATTCTACAGAGTGGGCCAAAAGAATCTTTACAATGAATTTTTCATTCTCAGCACGAAACAGAGAGATTCTTAATCTCATTCTAAGTAAAAGGTCAAAGAATCAGTCCAAAAATTTCATTCTAAGCACAAGACTAATAGAATATGTCTATGTAATTCGATTCTACGTTCAAGACAATTAGAATCTTTCCAAATAATTTTACTCTATGTAAAAGGCTATTAGAATTGTTCAAATAATTTCATTCTACGCACAAGACCAATAGAATTTGTCCATGTAATTCAATTCTACGTACAAGACCAATAGAATCTGTCCAAAAAATTTTATTCTAAGTACAAGACCATTAGAATCTTTCCAAATAATTTCATTCTAAGCGAAAGGCCATTAGAATGTGTCCAAAGAATTTCAATCTAAGCACAAGACCAATAGAATCTGTCTATATAATTAAATTCTACGTAAAGACTAATAGAATCTGTCCAAATAATTTCATTCAAAGTACAAGACCAATAGAATCCGTCCATATAATTCAATTCTACGTACCAAGACCAATAGAATCTGTCCAGATAATTTCATTCAAAGTACAAGACCAAGAGAATATGTCCATGGAACTTCATTCTAAGTACAAGGCCCACAGAATCTTACTGAAGAATTTTCAGTCTAAATACAAGACCAATTGAATCCATCTAAAGAATCGAACCTCCCTTGTTCATTAGAACCATTTTAACAGTAGAGAAATATCAAATATGTCGTTTGACAGGAAGATTTCTATAAATAATACGGCAGAAAATTTGCAAAATGGATCGTCTTCATATTAAATTGATCACCAACTTCCTAATTTCCATAGGGAATACCCTATTTCGAATCAATATCACAATTTAACTTCAGATACCAAATTGCATGTCATTAGGTATTACCGTTTCGAAGCTACGAGTACAGAAATATATATATATTGAAGCTCCTAATATTAAATCAGTTTCTTAGACTTTTATGCATATCTTCATATTCTGAATAATATTTCTGTAGCTATATTTTGTATCATGTAACTGTAAAACAACTAGACAAATCCGTGTAATATTTTACTGTAAGAACAGTTTTTAGTATTTAATAAAAATTATATTAAATTAATGTCTCAAAATTATGAATTGGAAACTTACTTAATTATTATGGGAATCTATTCAGAAGGACTTCTACTATAGTCCAGCAAAATTTCAGTACATTCCAATATTTAGTTTTTGCTTTACATTAAATTTTTCTCCTTATTGCGATTTTAGGGAGCAACTAAAAGTTTAAAAAAACAGCTAACAAACAACGGATAATAGTTCTCGGATCGTTTGCACTTGCATGTCAAATTTAATAATGTAATTCTCAAACTGTTTGCACTTGCATAATGAATATATCGCTGAAAAATAAGTCTGAAATAGTGTTCAAATTTGAAATTCGGGTGACTATAGCTACAAATAATCTCGATCTACGAATAACAATTTTCTATCTAGAGAAAATCTCTGAAATCAACACCTACATTTAACATTGAATATCACCGGATGTAAAGATAGTAAAGTCAGGAAATTTCATACTTCAACTAATTTAAAGACGCATAATCTGATTGTGGAATCAAAACATGGTGTTTCGAATAGAAATTTCGTTCTTTGTGCAAAATTTGACACGAAGACATCCCACTATGCAATTCTTTTGCTTGTGAATTTGTAGAGAAGGTTATTCCCTATTGAGTGGTACCTTTGAATTTGTTCTAGTATGAATAGCACTTGAAATAAAGGACGTGGTTATTTGTTTTCCGCAAATGTACATTCTAGCACATTCAAGCAGTATTTTGGGAAATATAAATCCAGAAATATTGGCAAACCCAAATCTATCTTATTGGTTTATTTGGAGAAGGATTAACCATATTCAAACCCACACCACTAACCGCTACAAGTATAATTTACTCAAAAGTAGTCTTATGCTGTAGTGGTTGTAAAATTGTCTTTACAACTAAAACAGTGTCATATAGGAAAAACAACTTTTACAGAAAGACATCATTGCTCTAGTCCAGTGGTTCCCAAAGTGGTCCATACGGACCCCCAGGGATTCGTGAGACCACTGAGGGAGGTCTGTGTCCAATTAAAATTAATTTGAGGGCGTATGAACAAAGTAGGGGGTCCGCTAAAGGTTTAATATAAAGCAAAATAATTGTGACCTATTTTCATTATTATGAAAGTTAAAATAAATAACAATAAATAAATTGGTTGTGATTTTTACGTCCTTAATAAAGAAATAGTTTTTTTATTTTCTTATATCTAAAATTTGTGTCTTTTTTTACTGATAACAGCATAATGTGAGATGGAGGCAGTATACAGATAATATAGTGTTGAATGTGGCTTTATTCCGATATCAGGAAATAGTACTTTACTGTACCTTCTTTGCCTATGTGCCTTCTTTGCAATAAAACTTTGTTAAATGAATCAATGAAACTTTCTAAGCTTAAGTATTATTTGACAAAAGTCCACAAAAAAAAAAAAAAAAAAAAAGATTTAACATTTTTAAAACAGTCAAATAAAAATATTTAAAAACCTCGTCATTGCGACAACTTTTAAAGATAACATCTGAGCGAGGTGACGACGGACAACGAGCTTCGTATAACATTTCTTTACTGATTGCAAAGTCCGAAAAACCGCACACCATTGGTGAAGAACGTTTTATACCAGCTGTAATTGAGGTAATACGCACCTTGCTGCATAAACCAGCTTTCGATATTATAAGAATTTTACCGAGTAACAGTACAAAGAAGGATCGACGAAATGGCTAAGTGCGTAGAAATTTCTTTATGTGAGTACTTAAAAACATCTGTATTCTCTATACAGCTTGACGCGGCAACTTTATCAGGGAACGAAGATTTACTTTTAGCTTTATTGAGATTTGATAAAGAAAATTTTTTTCCAATAATGTTGTTATTTATCGAATGTTTGAAAACTGATACGAAAGGTGAAGCAATATTTAATGAATTAAAAAGATTTTTCGATTTAAAAGCTATACCCTTGAGTAATATCCTCTCCGTTGCTAATGACGCTGCTCTGGCAATGGTAGGACGACCACCGAGGCTTTCTGGCATACTTAAAACAAGCTATACTCAATTTATTATCTGTATTATCTGTCATTCCTCGACAACATTTAGTCGCCAAAAATCTGAGTGAATGCTTTCATATGGCTCACTATACAGGGTCCCCACTCTATTTCAGAAATAAAATTCCCTTCTTTCCAGGTTTTCCAGACAAATTTTTACAAAATTCCATGTCATATCTAAGTCATAACTAATGTCATACCTAAGCAATTCACACAATTTTTAAGGTGAAAAACCAAAAAATAATTTAGCATTCAATAGTCAATAATAAAAACCAGTTTAAGAATCATACACTGTAAAAATTAATACATAAAACACAAGTAATTTTTCATTAAAATAACGTATTCAAGTAATCCAACATATTTGACTTAAAAATCAATTTGTGATTTAATGAATAAGCATGAAATTCTTCAATTTAAGCCAGTGGACGAAACAAAATTTTTGATTAAGCTGTTAAGTATTAGCTGTTTCTTTTGAAATCAGTTGAAAAATTCAATTAATAAAATAAAGTGATACGGAACTGTGTATGAATCTTATTTACCTATTTTACTCCAAAGCGTCTGAGAAGCCATGATCAATAATTTTCCAGGTTATCGAGGCGATTTTCCAAGTTTTAGACAAACATTCGTAGTTTTCCCTTACATTTTTGGACAAAAATGTCCTGACAGTACCAGTTTTTTCAGGTTTTTCCTGATCTGTGGGAGACCCTGCTAGATTATGTCATTAGAGTAATTAATAAAATAAAAGCCTTAAATGTGTATGAGAGTTTATTTGCTCAACTTTGCTTGGAAAATAATAAAAATTATAATAGTTTACTACTTAGCATGAAAGTTCGTTGTGGTTATCAAAAAGCGCATGTTTGTATCAGTTTTATCCACTATTTGATTCAGTGTTGGAATTCCTAGAAAATAAAGACAACGATTTGCGGCTCAATTTAATTAATTCAAAAAATGACACAGCTTATATTACTCACTTATTTGTCAAATTTAACGAAACCAATTTGAAGCTACAAGGTGATCAATTAAATTTAATCAAAATGAAAAGCATAATATCTGCGTTTGTTACGAAAAATTTTTCTATACAACTTCGGGGGAGAAGATGGCTCACAGTTTCCAAATCTTTCAAAATTGCAAAAACGAGATGTCAACACTTAACGGTTCTTTATTCTGGTCTCCCAGTCAAAGATTTAAAGACATTTTTCACGTGGTTATCCCCGATTGGGTGTTGGGCCCTTTTGCAAGTAGACCCTCAAACTCAGATGAATTCATAATAATACCGGAGTAATATATTGAATTATTCACAAATGAGGAGCCGAAACCAATGTTTGAACAATGATACCCCAAATTCTGGTTACAAAACAGATACCAATTTTATATCTAGCATTATGGGTTAATGTACAAAAGCTGTTAATTGCTTTAATGTCTTCCTAGTATTTAGTAGAACGTGGATTTAGTGCAGCTATGAGCTTTATTACGAAAAAAAAGAAACCAACAGGAAATGAATGCTCAATTAGCCTAGCATGATCTATATAAATAAGAATGGAGTATTTGTACATTCAATATTTTCGACCCATTTCATGTTTTCTATCTGTTTTGGACCCTTCTGATGCCAAATCTGCCCTTTTCGCGTTTGGTGTCTGTCTGTCTGTCTGTATGTAAGTATGTGCCCTATACACGTTCACACGGTTTAATATATTTTCATGGAAATTTGCATACAGTGAGTACTTATCTTCATTTAGTGAGTGGAATTGGTTGCGAAAGTCTGTCTGTCCGTCTTTCTGTTCTATGTTCGATTATGTGTTTCTGTGTTTGGACAGGCATCACATGAATTGTATTCCAGATATTTGATTGCAATGTGCTTTATTTTATACATTATCAATTAGTTTAGTGAATGCAATATTAAAAGTTTCTTTATTGTAATATTTAGTTGACTTTCATGCTAAAACACCTGAGTAAGTATACTTAAATAAACCATAATTTGGTAGTTTTAAAAATTTTGTAAAAATGTACAGGACGATTTAAAAAGCTTCTAGCAAAGTTATAGTGTCATTGACTTAACTATTATTGTCGGTGCCCCATCAGTACACACACTGAATGAGTTTACAATAATCTAATTTTAGATTTTATAGGGCATGATTTTACTCTTTCAAATATGCGGTATTCTCTTGTTTTACCATGCAATGACTCCAGATTGGCAAGTTCTTCAAAGACACTAAAATGATCAACTACTCTTAAAAAATGCTTAACTAGGCTACATCACATATGTCCGTAGATTCATCCAAAGCAAGAAGAAAGTACAAGAATGGACAAGGTCTTCCAGTTGCTGAGATAAATCCTGAGAGAGTTCTTTGATACGTCTCGGAACTGTGTACCTTGATATAGCAATTTCGTCTGATTTCTTTCAATTATACATTTATTACCCCTTGTTCTTTTACTGGTAAATCCTTTATTTACAAAATGGCGTGCAAATATTTGGAGACGATGCTTAACGACTTCTTCTCCATCAGAAAAAGGTTTTTTCCCCCTCAAATGCTAAAGCAATTTCAGAAGACGCTTCTGTCATCACAGTCTTTACAACTTACTTTAACAAAAATATTTTATCCTCTGATTTCTTCCTTTTTCTTAGTCATATATTCTTTTTGTAACTCAGATCCAAGAAAAAGCTTCATTTTGTCTTCTATGCTAGTCTGAAGCTGTGTTTTATTGTCTATTAAGATCATGTATTCTATTATGCGAAAGAGCACTTTCACAAACAATGCAAAAGAGTTTACATGATGGACTTGCTATAAACAAATCATTTTACCACTATTAATTAAATTCACGCTTATTAACACTTTCTTCGCTTCTTGTGCTTATTTCCTATTGCACTTTGATGGATAGCAGGAATGTAAAAGAACATAGAAAAGTACAAACGTTAAAAGTCTAAATGTTGAAAACGAACAAAGAGATCACAAGTACGAACGTCGTATCACACAGAATATCAGTAGAAATTCGTCAATAGGGTTGTCAAAACAATTTCGACGAACTGGTGTGTAAGAATGCTGTTAATTAAAATGTTTTGAACTGAGGCCACTCTTGTGCAGAAAATATGAAGATGGGTTCAGTTATGGCGCCTTCCACAAGGAATAACTATGCGGAATGATGCAATGAGCCACATGTAATCACCCAATGCGCCATGTTTGGCACATGCGCGACAGGTTGGCCACCCCACCCCTGCTCTAGACATACATAATTTTTATCTAGGTTGGTAGGTATTTTAATTAACGTCGCACTTGAAAATCACGACGGGCTATTGACAACAATTCGTGATTGAAATCAAAGGGAACTATCCCTGGACAGCACCACGTAATTTGTAACCACGGTAGATCACGAGGTCAATCCTGATCTGGCAGTTCCCACCACTGCAAATTTCCACACCACGCCAACTTGAACACATTTGAGACTCCCATAGATTTATCGTGCACTTAGCCCCTTTTTACTCGATGGTCTTCTATTTGATTCGAACTCTTAACACTCCAGTTATTAATTCGTTAGTCTTCCAGTCGGTTTACCACGACACAATTTTTATTTAGCAAAAATTGAGGTTCAATATATTTTATTGTCATTCTACCACGAGAACTGCTCCTATCACAATGTCTGTAAATATATGTTTCAATAGAAACGGAGCTTATCGTATTTTCCATAGGAGATTGTTAAGAAAAGCATATTCATCTCTACCAAATTGGTGCAATTAATGCCGAATTAAATATGACTTTAACGTGTTATTGATCTATGCTAGTGAATAACCTCTCTCCTCTTCCCATGTTCACCGAAAACCAAATTAAAATTAAGACATCCCAGAGATATCATTATTCAAAATGTATGATTCCTGTTGCTATGGAGACTGCCTATTTGGTGGAAACAGATCTAGTGGTATTTAGATGGAACATATCTTCAAGCAATAGTTATACTCTGGTTATCTTTATATAATTAAAATAATTTTCGTTTCGTTAAGCAACCTGAATGCAAAGTTTGACTAATGAGATGTGCATTAAACACTTTAAATGCTCCTAATGATTGACTAGAAGAGTGTGTCGTCATTAGTAAAACTGAAACTTGATGAACAAGTTATTTGTTCATTAGAAGAAAGCTGACCAGATCTTGATCTGTTCATCATAAAAAATAAGTAATACTTTTATTTAGATATCTCAAGGTTGGCAAAATTTGTCAGACCTTGATGGTCAAGATATCTCGTCAAAACAACTTAGAGGGAGAAGAACTGAAAACATTTAAAGGAAATTCATTGCTTGGTTCGAAAGTTGAATCTGATAAAAAATGAATGTAACGAAACAGTGCCGATATTTTTTAGAGACTGACATTAAGTTAGGTTTATTTTGTTAAAAATGGTAAACAATTTTAAATTATAGGTTTTTGGTTACATATTAAGGTCACACTGCAGCAGCTGGCTTTTAGCGACGATCTAGGACCAATCCCAATGGTAAAGGTTTGGGGACAACACCTCGTCATTTTGAGCCACGATTAGATGACGAGGTCAACACCTGAGCTGACATCTAACTCTCAAAATTTCCATAACCATGCGAACGCGAGGACATTTGAGTACAGGGCAGATTTTAGGTGCACCAGCGAACATTCTGACAGTGGTGAAAAATTACGTGATGTTGTCCTCGGATCTTTCCCTTGAAGTATCGATCACGGACCCTCTACAATAGCCCGTTGGGTTGCTCCAGTACGACGTTAATTAAAATACCTACCTACCTTCGTTGCATCGAGTTTTGTTTCAAATATAGATAAAATAATTTAAGACACATACAAACAAAAATCCGAACCTAAGTAACTTTGAAAATAAATACTCTTGGAATAAATATGACACCCAGTTTTACTTTTGTTGGCTGACACCATCTGGGGTTAGTAATTAAATTTCTCACATCTTTATTTATCAATAAATCATTTGATACAGTATTAAAATTCACTTTAATAATTTTTCATGGTATGCCTTCTAATGCTTTATCCTTGTCACTGTCGTATTCCGATAAAAATTCCACAAATATTCTTTTCAAAAGGAGGAACAGATGCCACTGTCATTTATCGGGATTTATACAAATTCTTGAAATCGATTCTAAATAGAAGCATTGTTTCAGCGATAAAGCGCTTCTAATATTTTTTCTCACTTAATGAGCAAATTAAAAGCGTTAGTTTAAGACCTGAATCTCTATAATACCTTGCCCTGATACCTTCAAATAAGCAATATTGTACCTGGCAAATTGACCTACCAACAAAGATTGGTTTATGTAAGAAAAAGGACGTTTACAATATGCTCCTGTCTTTGGCCACAGAAGCTGCCTATTTTCCCCACTGAGGACTCTTTGTGTAAGTGTTTTGAGGTCTGCACCAAGTGTTCTACTGAGCAGGTCTGCTCTGAACATATTGCACCCCGGCAAGAAAAGTGACACAACTTAAAATTGCAGAATTTGAGAAACATCAAATTAACTTAAAGGATACTATAAAACATATATTGATATTGTATAAGCAGCTTTTAAATTTTAGGTATGTATTTATGGTGGTAACTTCTATTATATTGTATAGAATAGTAAAATAACACGCTAGGGCTCCTCATACATATATTTCAACGACATAACATCAACATTTTTATTTTTTGACTTGTGTCACTTTTCTTGCCGGGGTGCGATATTCTTGCGTACCTGGGGCTCTCCAGGCGGGATCTTGCTGTTGATCCTTTGTTAGTATTGGATTTCTTTAGGGTGTATAATGTCATGGACCTGGTCTAGCTCTGCTAGGCTTAGAGGATGTGAAGCAACAACAACGTTTCCATCAATGTAATATTTGTAAGTCGTGACTTTTTATGTTTTCGTTTTACTTTGAATTTTCTGTTTTTTGGAGGCACGCGATAGCTCGGTTGGAAGAGTATTGTTAATTGCTAATTTTTCCGGGATCAATTCCCTAAGGGAAAGATCCAAGGACAAAAACACGTAATTTTGAACCTGAGGTCAATTCAGCACCTTAAACGTCAGTCCACTCTCCAAACTTCCACACTTCGCCAACGTGAAGACATTTGAGGTAACGACAGATTTAATGAGCGTTAACATTTTTTGAACACGACGGTCTTTGGTTGGAATCGAACTCGAAACCCTCCGGTTTCTAGTCAATTAATCTACGAGCATAGCAACGTGGGTCTAGTTAAAAAAATCGGAAAATAATGTGTAAACCAAACGAAGTTTCTCTTAAACACTACAGAAAGTTTTTGAAAGACAGCCTCTCAAGAAGGCATTCGTTTGTCACACACACAGATATATACCCCACCACACACACACACAGATATATATATATATATATATATATATATATATATATATATATATATATATATATATATATATATATATATATATATATATATATATATATATATATATATATATATATATATATATATATATATATATATAGTACATGGGAGATTCTTTAGCAACACGTGCAAACCATCATACTTTCTTTCGTGTTTTTTACTTTAAAATTCCTGAAAATATTCAATGATGATGATTCACGTTTATTATGCACGAATTAGCTGAAATTCCTTCTATTGGAAACAAACGAGCTGTATATATTTCAGATGTCGTCGTTCGAATACAGTTAATTAATTTATTTGCATGAAAGAAGACATCTAATTTTAAGATTCAGTTTCTATTAGGTGCTCGCTTCATCGAGTTCTTTATGCGATTACGCATAGCAGTTTTCCAAGACCGGCAGCAAAATTACTCCAATATTCACTTTTTCCACTTAATGCGGCCAAAATTGTGATTGCATTTGCACAAATACTCGGCCTCGGGCAAATTGCGGAGAAATTTAAAAGAATTCGTCTAAAGTTCTTGACTTGTTTTGAGATGGCGATTAATTTCCTTTCCGAGTGCATTTACGCTCGCTTAAATCTTTTGATCGTAAAGGTGATCAAGTGATGTGACACTGATTTTTGCGAACGACTATCACACAAATAAAATGCACGCAATTAGATTGGTATTCTGTACATTAAAATGATTACATAAATGCATTTTATCAATGGTGTACAGTAACGAAACTTAAACGTGAACGAAAACTTAAAATTATTTGGAAGGAAGAAATGAGGCGTTGGATAGTTCTTCAAAATTGTTAAAGGAAGCCCACGATAGACTCAAGAAGACGATAAAAAAAATAAAGATTTTAAAGAAGCAGCACTTGCTCAGGCAATGATTGAAGGAGCGGCAAAAGTCTCAGATGATGCTGGTCAGCAAAGACAGACCTTAAAAAATGCACTTTCTTCTCTTGAGTAGAAAAATACAAAATTAATATCACACAGACTTTTTCAACAAAAAAATATCAGACTTAATCTTTTAAAGAAAAGGAAGAAATTCTTCAAGCTATGTCAAAAATGAACAACATATTTAAAAATATATAAAGTTTACAATAAAAAACATTTTTGGATAGTATTTTTTTCAAAATAACATGCTTTTTAAAAATGAAGAAAATAAATATCCTTCCAATGAATGAAAAGAAAAAGATACGGGTGGCTGAGGAGAATCTCTTTCTTTTCCATCCTTATACTTGAATATATTTGGTATTATTGTTTATTTGTCACTTATTGCCTCTTTCTTTTCTGTTCGATTAGTCACTTATTGTCACTTTTGTTTGTTTGATTAGATAGATAAATAGATTTGATAGATAAATAGACTTTTTTGATCAATAGATTTGAACCTGTTATAACCCCTGCATTTGCATCAATATAAAAATTAAAAAATGCATGTTTTTTAAAATATAATTACCATTGAAAGGAGGCTGCAGGTTTAAAAAATAGATTATACTCTGGTTTAGCAAAAGAAATTACTTTTCATACATATATTCCCAAATGGTAAGTAGTATTTAAAACACGAGAAGTATATTTAATTATATCGATAAAGCCTTGTTTGTTTAAGCAATGGGGGAGCGAAAGGGATATCTCATAGTTGTTTTAAGTAAACAAACTATTAAATACTTAATCGATAGAACGCTTATTGCATATCCCCCCCCCCTTATGGGAAATCAATTACAACTACAAACTTCTCTCTATGCATTTTCGATCAATTCAGATGGAATTAGTTTTTGAATTTTAAAGATAAGCCGATGAAAAATGTACAAAGTAAATTACTTTCGGATTCATAAAACACAAGCCAAATCTCTAAGCGTAATATTTTAATATATCTAATAACTTAGAAACTAAGCTCAGAAAAGTATTTGTTTGTGATGCTCTCAGTTGATATTAATATGTTAACAACACACTGATGCTTATATTTTATTTAAATACATTTTCTTCCTCACAGTATAAAATTATGTATTTTGCAATTAACTAGTCAATTAAGTTACCGTTAATTACAAAGCATCATTACTGTGCTATAACTATGCGTTAACACAACTTCTGTAGCTGACCAATTAATTCATAGTTATATTAAAACTTATCTCGCCTAGAAGATAATAGATTATAGATAGCAAAAGTATTTTCATGTAGCTAATTAATCTCAGGGGGTTACAGTAGCTCGAAAGATAGAGCAACAGATCAGCAGCCTTGGGGGGGGGGGGGGCGTGTTCGAAACTCAATCAAACCAAAGACCTTTCATGTACGGGGGAGCTGGCATTCACTTTGTATTTTTTACCAGTGATTTCAGATCGGGGATATCGCCACTGTTTCGCTTTACACGTGTATGTTGCATGATCCACTCTAGGTTCTGAGTGATCGAAGCTACGAGATAGATAGAGAAAATGCGGTATTATGTTTTTTAACAAGTGTTAAGGGCGTTTCGATGGTTGTATTGGGTAGAGTTAGCAATAACGATTGTATTCATGTACTGGAATTGCTTGTAAAACTAAAGTGGAAGAGGGTAATTTTTTGGTACTTTTTAGTTAACGTCGTACTAGAGCAACACAACGGGCTATTGACGGCGGTCCGGGATCAGTCCCTTAAGGGAAAGATCCGAGGACAACACCTCGTAATTTTGAACCACGGTCATGACGAAGCAACACCTGAGCTGGCACCCCACTCTCCAAACTTCCACGCCAACCCAACGTGAGGACTTTCGGTCACGACAGATTTAAGGTGTATCAGCCGCCTCTACACCATACGCTTACAAACATCCATGCCCGGACCCGGATTCGAACCAGGAACCTTCCGATCTAGAGGCAAACACCTTAACCACTATACCGGTTGGTCGGCAAAGTGGAAGAGGGAGACAACCATCGTGTCTCAAAAGACGTGGTGGGGCCAGTCGGCATTTAAGTGTCGCGGGGAATCTTTGGATATGTCCAGAAGTAACGGACACAATCTCATACAACCGCAACAGAACTTAGCAAAAATTAATCTTTACGCTGCGGCTCTTAGATATTTTCAATCGTCTCCAGGAACGGCTATTTCGCCTGCATACCCAACTCCCCTTACCTAATTACCTAACTTGAGCGATAGAGCCTTGAGTGGCATTTAAGACTGACGCTCTCTTTTCATAGTATTGTAGGGCGTATATCACGAGAGCGACCTTCTGCCTTTCCCTCAAAGCGTTCACATCTCACGGTCGACAGGGTAGAGTGACAAGAAGTGGGAAAGCTCGATAAGTTCAGTCTCTGACAGCTCGTAAATGGGGATCGATGCCAGCGGTCACATAAAGGGAGAGGGGGGTAACATTCACCGTACACAGATCTATACCATACCGCTGGTGTAAACAAAATTGCAGTGATAACAATTGTCTACCATCCGCAGCGTAAAGGTTAAAGTCACCAATCGATCACTCTAGTTTCAGAGTAATAGAAGCTAGCAGAGAGAGAGAGAGAGAGAGAGAGAAAATACAGAATTGTGATTTTTCAACAAGTGTTGAGGACGTTTCGATGGTTGTGTAGGGTAGAGTTAGCAATAACGATTGTATTCATGTACTGGAATTGCTTGTAAAACTTATGTAGATGAATGAAACAGCCATCGTGTCTCTAAAGTCCTGGTGTGGCTAGTTGGCATTTAAGTCGTAGGGCATCTTTGGAGATGGCCAGAAGTCATGCACACAATCTGGTACAACCGCTGCAGAATGTTGCGAAAATTAAAGATACCAATCTCTCACTCTAGTTTCACAGTGATCAAAGCTTCCAGATATAGAGAGAAAATACGGAATAGTGTTTTTTTTTTAAACAAGTGTTAAGGGCGTTTCAATGGTTGTGTTGAGTAGAGTGAGCTATAACGATCGCATTCATGTACTGGAATTGCTTGCAAGACTTATGAAGATGAGTGAGACAGCCATCGTGTCACAGAAGTCCAGGTGGGGCCAGTTGGCATTTATATCGTGGGACATCTTTGGAGATGGCCAGAAGTCACGGACACAATCTGGTACAACCCCAACAGAATTTTGCGAAAATGAAAGCTACCGATCCGTAAACGATCGCCCATCTCTTTTGATGGATATGAAGCGTTACGATTTCCATGTTACTTTTGTTTTGTTTTCTTAGCTTTACTTATTTTATATTAAAATATAAGTTTCAAATTTGATTTAATTTAAATAACTCGCAGTATTGCTTTAGATCATATCCAATTATATGCTATCACAACTTATCCCAGTTCAACCTACCTCACATCACGGGTAAGTTGGCATAGTTTGAACACTTTCGTAAACAATATTTAACGAGTAAACCATACTATTTTTAGTGATGTTTTCTCATTAATTGGTAGCCAAGAGTTCCACTAACAGCAGCATTGGTTATATTAGCTGAAAGTATTACTGAAACAAAAAACTATGCCAACTAGCCCCGGTCTCCTTAACGTTAAATCTCATGTGGCGTCAAGTGGTCTCACTTTGGAGGGGTGTAGAAATTTGATTGATGTCAGCTGAAGTGCCGACCTCGTCATCTAACCGTGTTCAAAATTACGATGCTTTTTAACGGATCTTTTCCTTTGGGTTTGAAACCGCATTATCGCCAATAGCGCGTTGTATTTCTCTAGATCTCCGTTATTTAAACTATCGTCCTAACAATTAATTTTAATTAGGTATTCACGGATGGTATCGACAGGTAAAATGATATTTTGAAATTATTTATAAAATTATTTCATTATATTTCGCTTAGTCAAATGGTCTCAAAATAAAAAATAAACTGCGAATTGAGGGTAGTGAAATGGTCTCAAAATTAAAAATTAACTGAGAATTGAGGGTAGTGGACGTTGGATGCCTTTCTGTATAATCAGTCAAATGGTCTGAAAATACAAAAAAACTGCGAATTGAGGGTAGTGGATGTTGGATGCCTTTCTGGATGTAATTTTTTTTTCAGTGAAGCTTTCCTAGTGTGTATATGTTACACTAGGAAATGAATATGTTACACTAGGCGTTTTTTGACTTTTTTGTGTTAAATTCGAAACAAATAAAAATAGGTGCTCTTTTAACAAATATTTGAAACGAAATGGATGAACATTTGTTATCAGAAATAGTTTTGAATGTTTTAAGGAGACCAGTGTACAAAAATCTTCAAAATTTAGATTATATTTTTATAAATTTAAAAATGGTTAAAGTGTTTATACCATTCTGTTTAAAATGATATATTATTTATAGAGAGATACGTTAAGTAGAAGTGTTTTAAACTTTTTTTTTTCAAAAATGCCTTTACGTACCCGAAGTAAGGTCAATTCCCTGCTTTAAACTGATGTAACTGATGAGTTGCTTAAAACAATGTCTCAAAATGTGTGTATTTTTTCCATAAAAGGAACATCTTTCAGTCTATTCAAGCAAATACAAAAAAAATCTGTTTACAAGTGTTATATACCCTAAAAATTATTTTAACACAGGCATTTTTTGCTATCTGTTCAGGAAAGTTTATTTTGATTGTTTGAAAGCATAAAAATTGGTCATTAAAAATATGAGTTGAAGAAAAAAAAATCAAAACTTCAAATTTTAAGTTTTTAAAAATACTTGTGTTAATGTGTTCAAAAGTGTCTTCATAACCTGTATAAAAAATTCAAATCAATACGCAAAAACAATTTTAAGAAAATGTTCCTTTAAATTTGAACATTTTAACATTACGGAGATAAAACTGCACTAGTCCCTCAAATAGAGTAAAAGCGAAAATTCTCGAATTACTTGCCATAGAATTGAGCTAAAGAAGAGTAAAGTAAACAAACACAGATAACTATTCCTCAGAAATATTTCATCTTGACTTCAAAAAAATCTTACCTTTACTCACTTTATGATTCAAGATCTACCAAGTAGTTTGAAAAATAAGCCTAGAAGGTTCCAAATATATTTTCTTAAGCAAGTAGTTCCATGCATAAAAAACGAAACTCGTAACCTTGTAGAGATAATTACCCGAAGAGAGTTATCAAAGGCCTCTGAAGAAAATTAAGAAAGTCAGGTGTACGATAATCTACTTCAAATCAGAGAGCTCTTTGTTGCTTTTCGGGAGAGGTACAATTACGAAAACGATCCGTGTCTTATTAAAAAGTCAGTAAAATTATCTGAAAATCAAGTGCTTAGGCTAATATTGACGCTAATCTTTCTATGCACCAATATACAATTACACAAACAACGTAAAGAACATTAACTGTAATTTGTTAACTCCGTATAACAACAAAAATAAATAAGTAAAGCGGTTGTTACTCTTCTGGGATCATTATCACGGAAACTTCAACTGTGCCACAACTAGTCACTTATCAATTTTAATACGGTTACGTACAAATCACAAACTATTCTTCAGGCGGATTTTGTTAAAAGATAGTATCATAAATACATTTATAATGAGGAGCTGTGATGGCGCTGAACAGAAAAGATAACGGCAATTATTCTTTCAGAAATATATTAATCTGAGAAAAGTGTGTTTAGGATTTGTATGGTACCTTTGCTTGAATTAATAAGGGTTAAAAAGTAGAAGTCAAAATCCTGCTTCAATATCGACTAGATTGTTGTTCCATCGAATTTATTTTTGTCAATTAATTTTTAGATTTAATTGCTCGCTAAGTTAGTAGATTTAGTTGCACGTTGGAAGTTAATAATGCGCAAGGTAACTTTAATGACGGGTTTGTTGTTTTAATAGCTGTAACCTAATATTAAACAGGGAATACTAATGATAGAAACACCACACGAAGATTTTTTTTAGGAGTGCTGAAAAGTCCATTAAAATATATGAGATTAATGTAATCAACCTTTAACAAGTCATATTAAAATAATTAAATTCCGGTTTCCGGAAAAATTGATTAGTTTTCTGAGCACGAAGCAAGATAAAGGTATATATTTATCTAATAACCTCAGAAATAGCCTTTGTACCCCAAGTGTTCGTAAACTTTATATAAAATACAGGAAACTCTTGGTTTTTTTAAAATTGGTCCACTCTTAGAAGCACAACCATATACACTGAACGGCCACTTTATTATGACCACTCCGTCAATATATAGTTGAGCCACCTTTTGCCTTTAATACAGCGATGTTTCTTATTTGCATGGACTCTACGAGATGTGGATAGGTCGGTTTTTAACACATATTCTCTTATAATTATCACTTATAATAACACATATCCTCAACAAATTACCCAAAAACAGAATATTTTGAGGCAATAATTTTGTCCAAGATTGCTAAAATGACACATTGTGCGACTATCCCGGATCAACCCCGAAGGGAAAAATCCGGGGACAATACGACGCAATTTTGAACTACGGTCGTATGACGAGGTCAACATTCCACAACATTTGATGCAACAGCAAATTTAACGTGCATCAGTCCCCGACAGTCTTTAGTTTGACCGAGTTTCGAACTGATTTAACATGACAAGACAGATTTAACATGCAGCAGTCCCCCTTTGAAAACGACGGTCATGGGTTGGATTCGATCTCGAAACCGCCCAGTTTCCAAAATGTTACTCTTTCAACTAGGCTACCACATGCCCATTAACACTAGATTGTCCGTTGATGTCTATCCGACACCGGAGCCTGTTTATTTTGATCTCCTTTCCGCATTTGCGTGTTGAATTTGAAAATATATGGTAACTTTTAACCATTTTTCGAGATAAATACACTGTAGAAATTTTGTTGGTATAAGATTAATTTATAAAACTTTTACAGCTAAATTTACCGCTGGTGTCGTTTTGACACCAAGCGAATTTATCATTCTAAATAGAGATCATTGAGTAGTAAACATTAGCAACAAACCAAACAAATGCTTATCGCAACTAGGGATGCGACATCGATGTCGATGTTTTGAAAACATCGATGTTTTAGAAAAAACATCGATGTATTGGAGTCTATGTTTTTGTAACATCGATGTTTATACGTGTCGATGTTTTATTTTTAAATGAAAAAAGTACGGTTTTAGAAGATTTTTAAATAATCTAGTGGCATAATTTTTATAATCGGCAAATTGAACATACTTTTAGACCAAAGTCGCCAAGAGTGAAGGGTCTGAAAAGTAGGGATGCGACATCGAGGTCGATGTTTTCAAAACATTGCTGTTCTATAAAAAACATCGATGTATTGGATCCGATGTCGCATCACTAATTGCTAAACCAGTTTTAAGAAATGGAGGAAAAAGTTTAAATACACTGAATTTTAAAACATCGATGATTTTGGTGCGATGTATTATCAACATCGATGTTTTAATTTTGAACATCAAAGTTTCAAAACATCGATGTTTTGCTGTCGATGTAGCGTCACTAGTTACTAAACCAGTTTTAAGAAATGGGGAAAAATGTTTAAATACACTGAATTTTAAAAACATCGATGTTTTGGGGGCGATGTATTATCAACATCGATGTTTTAATTTTTGAACATCGATGTTTCAAAACATCGATGTTTTGCTGTCGATGTCACATCCCTAATCGCAACCACATCTGATTGACCTAGAACACAATGTTATAATCATATAGCTGAAACGAAACGAATAAGTTAGACTTGTGTGATTGGGTCTTGCATGAAATCATCTTTTAAGTTAACTCAACTAAATATTAGTATTGGTAATATTTAGTTATTGAAATCATTTAATGCGATTTATTTACCAGTGTCGAAATGACAGCGGCGGGCGTTTAAGGGTAATCAAACAATGGCGGATGTTTAAGGGTAATCACAATGGCGGATGTTCTGGTGTTAAGGAATTGAGACGTTAACAAATATAATCGAATAGATTGTTGATGCTTTCCAAAGAGAACATGATGTTGGGATTAGGATTTATTTAACAGCGACGAACTTAGGTTAGTCATCTGAAACACAAGTGTCTTAAGTAACCTAAGTAATAAAGTAAACATAAACCGGGCTTATTTCCCAACCCAGATTTTCCGCGGGTGATTAAGCGAGATAAACTCATTAGGTTTAAATCCCAGGCAAGAGAACATCAGGTTACGTTGTGCGATTTGATATGCTTGAAAGGATGGATGTAGTTAGAAGTTATAATTACTTGCGTATGAAACAGAAATATTCATACTTGCTTCAATCCTTGCCATAGTTCCTTCTTGTTTATATGTTGCTTGTAATTAATAATTTTCTCTTCGATTTAAAATTACGAGCGATAGTATTGCATGTGATGGCAATGGTAATTTTAATTAACGTCGCACTAGAGCAAGACAACAAGCTATTGACGACAGTCTGGTATCGATACCCTAAGGGAAAGATAATAATGGTAATTTTTGGTTAACGTCGTACTAGAGCAACACAACGGGCTATTGACGACGGTCCGGGATCAGTCCCTCCCTAAGGGAAAGAAACGAGGACAACACGTATTTAAAAAAAACGGTAAGATGACGAGGTAACACCTGAGCTGGCACCCCATCTCCAAACTTCTATACCAACGCAACATGAAGTATTGTATTCAAGGCTTTTTCAACATTTGGCCGTTACTCAGTGGGTTTGGCTACTGCATCTTTGTTAATATATACATTCGTAAAAAGATTTAATGAAGTTTTTATTTAAGTAGGTAGTTATTTCCAGTAACGTCTCTCTGTAGCAACATTCGGCTATTGGCGATGGTCCGGGATCAATCCCGAAGAGTTATTGTTAATTTTTAATTAACGTCGTACTAGAGCAAAACAACGGGCAATTGACGACGGTCCGGGTTCAATCCCCGAAGAGATCCCGAAAAATAAAATCAGAGGAAACAGTATGTCATATCGAACCACGGTCAGATGACGTGGCAACACTTGAGATAGTACCCCACTTAACAAACTCCCACATCACTCCAACGTGTGGACATACGAGGCCACAACGGATTTGCTTTGTGCCAGATACCTTTGTACAAGACGATCTTCAGTTGGTAATCCGATGTTCCACCAACGGAGCTTTGGCATCTGGTTCAAAATTACTTGGTTTTGTGCTGGGATCTTACCTTTCGGACGTTGATCCCGAACCGTCGCCATAGCCCTTTGTGATGCTCCAGAGCGACGTTAATTAAAATAACTACCTACCCTCAGGGCCGATATCTCCCAACAATCGCTTTTAACTGAATTTAACCCTACTAGTGGTTATCTCAGCGAGGTAGCTTGTCAATAGTAAACTTAAGTATCGAAATACGAAGTGTCTCGTGATCAGAAAAAAAACTGACCCGATTATGATCTCGTTCTCTATTCCATGAACCAATTCGTAAGTATCTTGAAGACGGAATATCTCAACAATAGCACAAATTGTGTCAGATCTTGATGGACGAGATATCTCGTCGAAACTACTCGGGCAACACATTATTCATCGTCCAGGTAAATTGCGGTTACTTGCCATATCCTTCGCCCTATTGCCACACCAACGAAAGTTATTTTTAGCCTCACTATTTTAGTAATTCCCGTTCTATTTTTTTGCCTGCGTAGGGATCGAAGCAACTCCCCAGCCACTCACGTGATGTACTTCATCCATCGTTCATTCCGTACAATGCGTGGGAGGACTTCTTAGCTTTTCTTTCCTGGTTTGTTTCGCTCTTAAACCTAGTAGTGTGATTCTCGGACCTTAAAATCTAATAACTTTTTCCATTCAGATATTGAGGTTTAGTTTCATAATTCTTCCGAGTAAACACCACTGGATCTACTTTGCAAATCAGAAACAATGGTTGTAACTGTCAGTTTTTGTTTTTAAAGGATTCAGTTCAAAATTTGGAAATCGAATTTCTGTTCTACATCTTCATGAGGGCCGCGGTGGAACAGTTTTCTTCTATTGACCAGATATATCGTCCATCCTAATCTGGTCAATTTTCTTATATTGACGAGGTAACTCGACCATCAAGATCTGGTAAGTTTTCTTGTAGTGACAAGATACCTCGTCCATCAAAATCTGGTCAGTTTTCTTTTACTGACGAGACACTTTGTCCATCAAGATCTGGTCAATTTTCTTATATTGACGACATACTACATCCATCAAGATCTGGTCAATTTTGTTAATAACAGGGTACCTCGTCCAATTCACCAGGAGGAACAAAACCCGACTGTGGGGATCCTACCGTAATGTGTGACTTTTACCGCAAACGCTTCAAAAGTAAGCTGCTATTAAACAATTAACTGTCGGAAATTGTGTTAGTCTGTTCTAGCATGTCGTTTCTTAAATGGTATTGTTTGTTTCGGATTTAATCATCAAAATTCCCTATTTGGCCAAGGTGTGAATAATACAAGACAAAGTAAGTCGATTCATAAAGATAGGTATTTTAAGGATTTTTTAATTAACGTTGTACTCTCTGTGTGTGTGTGTGTGGGAACAACACAACGGGCTATTGACTACGGTCCGGGATCAAACCCCAATGGTAAATATTCTTGGATAACACAACGTCATTGTGAACAACGGTCATATAACGAGGCAACACCTCAGCTTGCATCCCACTCTCCAAAGCCTCCATACCACGCTAACGTGAGAACATTTGAGGTTGTGACAGATTTAACTTTCACCATCCGCCGTGTACACGACGGTCCTTGGTTGAATTCAAACTCGTAACCATCATGTTGTTAATCCGTTACTCTTCCAACCGAGCTACCGCGGCTCTTCAGTGAGGATAAACATAAGAAAAATTTTGCTGACACTCCGTGGAGGGAAGTATTTTTTCGGTAATTAATAGAATCTGTGAGGACGGTAATGCATTGCTGATTTCACCACAAGCGGTTCAAAATTATACTGTCATCAAAGAATTCCGCGTCGGCTCTGCTCCAGAAATGAGCGATGTTGTCTCTTAAATGGGATTGTTTTTTTCGGTTTCACTTTACAAGATTCTACACGTGGTCAAGCCGTGAATAACACAAGACAACCTCAATCAATGAAGATAAACATCAGGAAATTGAATTTACAGAGAGAATAACTTAACAGAATCTGTGAGTAGGGCAATGTATTGTTGCTTTCACCTCAAACGGTACAAAAATAAGTTGCCATTAAACAATGCAATGTCGGAAGTTGAGTTCGTCTTAAAGAAATGAACATGTCATCCGTAGTACGGGATTGGTTTGTTAGGTTAAAGTTCACAATATTCCATAGTTGGTTAAACCGTGAATAACACAAGACAACATCAATCAATAAGATAAATATTTGGAACGTTTAGCTGAGACCGTAGAGAGAAGTACTTAAAAGAATCTGTGAGGACACTAATGTATTGCTGCTTTCACCACAAATGCTTCCAAAATAACTGGCTTCGAACAACTTGTCGTATATTGTGTTACTCTGTTCCAGAAATTGCGTTCTCAATCAGCAGTGTGCGCCACTACCGATTAATTCCACCTCCGAAGTCGCTCGAAGAAAGAAATAAGCAACTCCCGATTCCTTTAATGACATCGGAATGCAATTTAGGGCGCGTTCCTTCAACTGAAATATTCATGCCGTTCTAAGTGCATTAAACACCCGCATCGAGACGCTATCCAAACAGGGCAAACATCGTCTTCTTCCCGAGGATTTATACGAGACAATTATCGCCGTGTCTAAAGAAGAGACGTTGCCAGACGTATAATTATCAATTCAGTGCACTTCTCTGAGAGAATCCGTGCGATTCTTTGCATTGTGATCAAAGCTGTAATCGGAATCGCGGGGGACAGTTTATTTATTCGTTGAGCCGTGCTTGTAGATCTTCTATACGTGGGTCTTTCCGATATTCTGGGAATTGTTGAATACAATAAGGATGGTGGTTAATGCTTCTAAGTACCGGGGCAAGTCCTGACACATTTTTCCCACCATGATAGTCAATTCATTTATGATTAGGCCCTAAGGGACATAAGGGAAAGTGACCTAATACGAGATTCTTGGCTAATATGAGATACTCCTTACATTTTCCGTACGGCGTCGTCATCTGCTAGAACTGTCATGAACTATACGCTAGGTATACTGCAGTAATTATAAACATATCCTTCCCAATTGCATCCCTTCACGTTGGGTTGGCGTGGAAGTTTGGAGAGTGGGGTGCCAGCTCAGATGTTGCTTCGTCATCTGACCGTGGTTCAAAATTACAAGGTGATGTCCTCGGATCTTTCCCTTAAGGGACTGATCCCGGACCGTCATCAATAGCCCATTGTGTTGCTCTAATACGACGTTAACTAAAAAAATTACCAATTAAATTACCCAATTGCATCCCCTGCTTCAGTAACAACCAATAGTGTCACATCGCTTTTAAGAGTTTGGAAGACTTCTGTTTGACTGGTGTTTAAATGTATACGTTAAAAATTGTCAAGTTAATTGAAAAGTTTTTATATTAATAAATAAGTTTCGTATCAAATTGATTTTTTAGTAACGCTTGTGATTCTTTGTCATTGTGAATGCACAATATCATATTAACCTTTTAACTACGGCTATAGATATTCCTGTGGCGATTCTTTCTTGGCGCGATTCTTATAACTTTCAATGTACAACTGCTGTACCGGCCGTAGTTTAAATTCTTTCTTGGTGCGATCACAGTACAACTGCTGTACTGGCCGTAGTCAAAATTCTTATTTGTTGCGATCACAGTTCAACTGCTGTACTGACCGTAGTCTAAAGGTAAAGAAAGCTTGGTGTCTTATATCAGATAACCTTTTTCCCAAAAGAGCCGATTCGAAAAGATTTACGAAATTGTTTGGTTTTTTTTTGCGTGCATTTGCAATGTATTTCCCCAAATAAATTGCCGACCAACCGGTATAGTGGTTAAGGTGTTAGTCTCTAGATCGGAAGGTTCCTGGTTCGAATCCGGGTCCGGGCATGGATGTTTGTAAGCGTATGGTGTAGAGGCAGCTGGTGCACTTTAAATATGTCGTGGCCGAAAGTCCTCACGTTGGGTTGGCGTGGAAGTTTGGAGAGTGGTGTGCCAGCTCAAGTGTTGCCTCGTCATCTGACCGTGGTTCAAAATTACGAGGTGTTGTCCTCGGATCTTTCCCTTAAGGGACTGATCCCGGACTGTCGTCAATAGCCCGTTGTGTAGCTCTAGTATGACGTTAACTAAAATTACCATTACCATCCACAAATAAATCCATCAACATTTAAAACAGCTATAGTAAGTGTTGAAAATCGAAAAGATCTTTGCAGATTTTTTTTATAAGACAGTCACACCAACCAAATTTAAAAAAAGTATCGCATATGTTAGGTTGCTTTCATATATCTTATCTGTTTGGTTACTGGCATCATCACAAAAGTGTTCGAATGATCTTTCCTCACTTTCATTTTAACTCTCAACTACCCTTCAACTGTTTGCATTATCCCTCCCTCATTGTGTTTGGCCTACGTAGTTTAGTGGGTTTAATGGGTCGCCATAACACGGTTGGAAGAGTTAAGGATTAGCAACCGGAGGGTTGTGAGTTCAAAACTCGATCCAATTAAAGACCGTCATGTGGGGATGGATGCTCGTTAAATTTTCCGTGTCCACGAATGCCCTCATTTCGGTGTGGTGTGGAAGATTGGAGAGTGGCGAGTCAGCTCGGGTGTGACCTCGTCATCTGACCGTGGTTCAAACTTACGTGGTGTTGTGCCAGGATGTAGATCTGTTCTGGAGTCCAGTATAATACCGCCATAAACGAGCAATCCTGCATCACCGTAACGGTGTCGTTCAATGATGTTGTCTTGGTGATAGCGGGTACCTGGCGTTCTCCATATGAACGTCAGCTGTGAATCAGATTACTAAGCGAAACCTGTAGTCGTCAGAAAACATCACACAAGCACACTGTGACGATGTCCACATTGCATGTTCTCTACTCCAGGCTAACCGCTAGTGACAGTGAGTTGCCGTGAGCGGAACACATCTGACAGGCCTGCGAGCATATAGACCAACATATCACAAACGTCTGTAAACGGTTTGCCTTGAAACTGTCGTACCCGTGGCTGAAGATAGCCGACGAAAAAGGTCGGATGCTGTGCTCCGTCTGCTTCTTTTTGCAGTTACTGCCAAATACCTGTCGTCGTTCGCCATTTTAAGTCGGGGGAGACCTGTACTGTAATGTCTACTGACATTTCCATTATTTTGGAATCGTTGGTAAAGCCTAGAGATGACACTTTGGGCGATTCCAAGTTCCACAGAAACTTCCGTCTGAGTACGTCCACATTCCAGGCGGCCGATAATTCTACCACGTAAAAAAATCATCGACATGCGTCCTCTGAGCCATAACTATTCGATTGTGGCACTGAGCGGCTTACAGATCGCTTGTGAACAATTTTACTTCTTTGCTACATTTCCTTATATACACCTTTCTTACACTATCGTCATTGTGACATACTATCGACGTCATCTGATGGCTTCCTGCAATTTGGATATTATTCTTGAAGATGTGTGTGATAATTCTACAGGTGAAATTTTTACTTTAGATTTCATTTTCAATGTGTTTCTGAATTATCCTTAATTTATGGACATGAGTGTTGTAAAAAATGCCAGACCCTCAAAATTATTAGATAGGATATAAATTTACATTATTAATTAATTAATTTATTTTTTAAAATTGTAATTCCTGAAAAAACCTAATATTTTTATGTTTTTTTGGCAATTAATTTGAACCTCGGTCAGATGACAAGGCAATACTTGAGCTGGCACACGTCGCTCCAAACTTCCACACCAACCCAACATGAGGACCTTTAGCCAGACCGATTTAATGTGCACTTGCTGGGCTCTACACCATACGCTTGTAAACATCCATGCGCTGACCCGGATTCGAACCAGGAACCTTCCGATCTAGAGTGAGTGTTGTGGGTGCAAAAGCAATGCTACACTAGTAAGAAATTTCGTGATGCTCATGAAACTTAAAAAATAAATAATAAATTAACTTTAACCTCTTCGTATGGTTTAAACGAGATGTGTCATCCATCATGATCTAAATTTGCTAGCGATGACATATCTCGTCAAGAATGCTGATTGAATTTTAAGTAGTGAAATATTGCCGTTTTTGAAGTTGACACGATCTAAGAACTAGGTATGTATTTGTATATATCTTTCATCAAGATCTGATAAATTTGGCTAATGACGAAATATCTTGTCGAGAAAGTCGCCGGGAGAGTTAAAAACGAAATTTTTGCACACATCAATTCATTACATAACTTTAAGTCATAGACCCATAAGGACTCATAAACAAACAAGAAAAATTCAGTTCCAAAAAATTTATTTCCAAATAATACTGCGCGAGTTCCTCCTTTTAATAAAAGTTCCCTTCGTCATCAGGAGCACACCCACGCAGAACTTGAATCTTTTTCATAGCACTCGTCTTCATCCGAAATAACCTCCTAAAATACAACTCTCCAAATACCCTCATTAATTCTAGGAGCTTAGACTTCTAGGGTCCTCAAGAATCCGAAGCGTAATTTGGGAGTTTTTGAGGAACCCACGAGGAAATCTTTTAGTCACTGGGAAAAAAAACTCACTTGCAAAAGCAACTGCCCGCTTAATTTTTATCTTTGCCAGAGAAGGAACTTTCGTTCTCTCAAGGGGAATGTAGCTTTCTTTCTCTCTTCGTTCCGCCACAGAACCTAAATTAATGGGATCTCTCCCTGCCTTTGTAATGGCCGACCAACGGGTCTGGTAGCTAAGTTGTGCATATATATAGGAAAGATCTTGGTTCAATGTGCATGGATATTTGTAAGCGTATGGTGTACAGCCAGCTGATGCACCTTAAATCTGTCATGGCCAAAAGTCCTTACGTTGGGTTGGTGTGGAGGCTTGGAGAGTAGGGTACCAGCTCAGATGTTGCCTCGTCATGTGACAGTGGTTCAAAAATACGTGGTGGTGTCCTCAGAACTTTCCCTCAGGGGATTGATCCCGGACCGTCGTCAATAGCCCTTTATGTTTCTCTTGTACGATGTTAATTAAAAATTACTTGTACCGTCGTTAATAGCACGTTGTGTTGCTCTAAAACGACGGTAATTAAAAATTACCATTACTCTGCCTTCGTGGTATTGTATTAAAAAGTATGCATTCCATAGAGGACACTAATGCTCCAAAAATGAAATCAGACTTTGATCCTCATATCGTCACGAAATTTTTTTCAAGTAGTATAGAATTAGTTTCCCTCACAACACGTGGGCCGCGAAATACCGGTTGGTAGTGTAAGAATTAGCAACCGGAGTGTTCCGATTTCAAATCCAGCCAAAGACTGTCATGTACAAAGGAAATTGTGTACGTTAAAACTGTCATGGCCTCAAATGTCCTCACGTCGACGTGGCGTGGAAGTTTGGAGAGTGAGGTGCAAGCTCAGGCGTGACCTTGTCCTCTGACAGTGGTTCAGAAAGACGTAGTGTTGTCCTCGATTCTTTCGGTTTTGACCGTCGACAGTAGCCCGTTCTGTTGCTCCTGTGTGTGACGTTAGTTAAAATAAATACCTACCTCCAGTAACATCCCTATGTTGATCCCGGACTGTCACCAATAGCCAAGAAATTTGAGGTGCGACGTTAATCAAATATGCTTACCTATCCCTACAACAAACACACTTGTTAAATAACCACATTGATTACTTCAAAGAATTGTTTTAACCCTATGCAAGCACCCACATGAATTTATGGATGGTATGTAGCATCCGATACGTTACAACTTTCGAGCGATGTATCGCCAAATGTGATAACCTTCTCGTTTTCTTAGTTTTAATGCAACCCTAGATATTTTCTCCTGCCGATAATAAACGGGTCTCATGATTGGTTAAGGAAGAAAATACGCTTTTCCACTTTTATTTTTAATATAGAACATAATTAAAATTTAGACAGTCTTTGAAATTGTTGGGTGCATATGAATTTTGCTCTTGATTTATACAATCGACTTGTTTTATTTATTTTCAAAATTTTTAGGATAAGTTTAGAAAGCAGATTATAAGTTACAATTTTTTAAATTTGTCACTTAATTTAAATTTTGATTAAAATTTTGAAAAAAAATTTGGATTATATTTGATTTTGAAATTGCAGATTGGAATTAAGAATTTTTTTCCCCCTTTGGTTGCTCATTTCCCCTTAGTTTATTTGATATAGCAGTGGATAGTGTTATTGAACGTTTAAATTTTTTTTTTTTTGCAAACATGTAGTAGCTTGATTGGGAAGAGGGTGAAATGTCTTTCATGTGAGAATGATATGATTTTAACATTGAGAAAGGATGCTGGTGATAGGTAGGAGTGGAAATGTAGAAAGAATGGACAAAAGTTTGGCAAAAGAAAGTATAACATGAGTAAGAAATTGGAGGGTAAATGGGTGTTTGGAGGACTTGAACGAGGGACGGATAAATGTTTTATGGTTGAGGTGAAAAATAGGAACCAGAAAGTTTTGGCTGAGGTAATTCGGAGCTGGATTTTGCAAGGAACTACAAAAATTTCTGACTATTAGAAGTCATATGCTGGTATCAATACCCGAAGGACAAAGAGTTCAAGGGTTATCGATTCGAGCATATGACTGTTAACCATAGTCAGAATTCAAGGATCCGGCTATGAGGGTAAGTTTGATTTTTGTTTAGCTTTTGGTTATATTACAAACACTGGACTATGCTTGGGTGGGCACCCAATACGGTGATTTATACGCATGGAAGCCAACGGTGAAAGGTCCTCGCCGGCCCCGGAGGGGCGGCGAGGACCTTTCACCGTTGACGCAAATTGACGCAAAATTGCGTACATGTTCGTAGAAAACCAGACTGAAATATTAGAAAATTTTCAAGTGAAATTTCTATTGCTTTTTTCTTAATTTTTAAACAAATTATTATTATTTATGCACTGTATGCAAAGGTTCACGGTGTGGGTTTTGCTATATGGCGGCCATCTTGGAATTGCTTATATCAGCCGCCATCTTGATTTGGCGTAAACAATCGCTTTGGCGGCCTAACGTATCGGATGCTACCACTCCACCGAATTTATTATTCTGAAAGCACATCAATTATTCCCCAGTTTTCCCTACATAACTTCCATCCGGTTGTGGTAATTTCTTTTAGTTCACGTCGTACTAGAGCTACCACACGCTTACAAGCATCCGTGCACTGACCAGGATTCAAACAAGCAACCTTCCCATCTAGAGGCTAACAACTTAACAATCATACCGGTTGGTCGGCTCCAACCGGTTATGATTAGGGATTGCAATCCGATCCGGAGGATCCGGTAATCCAGCCGATCCGGCAACGTTTGGCTACCTATCGGATTTAGAAATATGTATTAAATTCGGTCCGGATCCGATAAACCCGGATTTTTTTTAAAAATTAAATAATCGATTATTCAAAGCCAATTTTAAAGACACAAAATCGTTTATTAAGCAATCGATTGTGAACTAATCGATTTTATATTTTTCAATCAATTTGGAGAATTTTAGCAAAATTAATAAATTAAATGATCAATAATATTTTTTGCAAAGGAAGGAAATTTACTGAAAGGAAGGAAACGTACAAAGGTTTTAAAAGTACATTTAGAAAGAAAGCAATTAATTTGGCACAAATGACAAAACATTTAATTTGGCAGTGGAGGCATTCTGTAAAAGAGATGCGACCCTTCTTAATGCTGAAACAACATTAAAATACTTGTTTTTAATTCCAACTTACTTTCATTGCAAACTAATTTAACATTAAAAGAGGAATTAGAAAATTAAATTCTGCAAGAAAATTAAATTCTGCAAGAAAATGAAACCTTCTGCAAAAAGATAAATTTAGAAAATAAACAGATTTTGAGAAAATACATAAGAAAGAAATGACTTAATATGAAGTAGAGAGAGACGAAGGAAAATATTTGGGGTATCTTATGTACGACTACTTAATGACGGTTAAACCAACTAGTGCCGATGCTGAGATGACCTTCTTGGCCGCTGGTTATAGTTTCAGTTCATTGAGAAGTAGGTTGGGGGACGCCACAATTAACACGATTTTGTTTCCTTAGATCGTTCTTTCAAACTCAAAAGTGTTTGTATTAATAATTATATATAACTTCAATTAACATTATATATAACTTCATAACTAATATATAACTTCAATTAATATTAATATATAACTTTAATTTAAGGAATTAAAAATAATTAAGAGTTTCCCTTTTTTGTTATGTTGACGAAAACTGCCAAATATTACATTTTTATGTTAGTATGAAACAAGGTTAGGTACAATTTATATGTCCTTTGCTCAACGATATTAGAGATAGACTACTTAATTTTAGATAAATAGGAAAGTACTACGTATAAAACAAACTGATGTTTATTTGTGTGGAAACTAGTAAGACAGATCATCATCAATCGTTTAATACTTACTTTAATTTATTGCTGGTGATTGATTTCCTATCTATGGATAAAAATAGATTTTCTAATGCTAAAATAAACGTTTTGTTCGTCAATTTGGAACAATATCCTTTATACCTACTTTCACTCAGCCGTTTTTGGAAAAATACATAATGATTAAATTGACTTATTAACAAAGTACCAATCCGGCCGGATCCGGTCGGATCTACTACCTATCCGATCAGATCCTGGTATCTCGCCAATATCCCGTTGTGTTACTCCACTGAGACGTTAGTTAAGATACCTATCTCTCAGTACTTGCATAATCCCGCTCTCATAAAAGTTCCTAGGTATCTGGCTAAAAATTAATCCAGGTAAAGAAACTTCCTGAACGAATTGAGGTACGTGGATCGTCAATGGCACGCTCTCACAACACGACGCATTTCTTTTCTTGCGTCTGTGAAGCATTCTTGCCTTTTCGAAAATAAAACTAATAATATGTCGAAAATGATCCTTAATTTCTGCCATTTTTATATTGCTTCATAAACACAATAACGCAATTTTTTCCCAAGCACTAGCTGAAATTCCTTCTGTCGAACAACATCAGAACGTCGCGCGTGTGAAATAGATAACACTTTGGCTTAGCAATTCAATCCATCAAGCTCCAAAAACGAAACTTAGTTTTATATCAACCCAGTACTTAGAATAGAAATGCCAGCTTATTTGAGAGTAGACATGGCTTTAAGCAATCCAAGAGCATTTCTAAATTACCTCATTAATTACATTGATTAATTTACTAGCATTTTCATTAACTAATCCCATCAATTAACTACAGCTTTCAAGCAAAAGCTACGTTATAGATTTCCTATGATTCATTAGTCACGTCTGAGCAGCTAGAAACTCTAATTACATTAATTTGATCAATATACCATACACTTAGAAGAAGTCGTCACTTTCTTTCACGAGTAAAAAAAGAAACAACCGATTCTATTGTAGAGGCTAAGTTAATTTAGGTTTCGAAAAAGGACACTGAAAAGTTAACTAAAATGAAACACTTCAATTACATTATTTTAGAGTGATTCCAGGGACTTTTCCAAAGCAATAAAAATACTTCGATCAATGGTCGAATTTTCAACTTTTGTTTTTTTTGTCCTGCTCGTCGAAAGTAACTGTATATCTTTTCTATTAGACTTGGTTAAGAAGAAATAAATACAAATAAAATGTTTGCCAGTCTTGTAGAAGTCTTACAACATTCTTTTCGAAGCCGTTTAACTATTCTTCATTCACAAAGATTTCAAACGTATGATTAAGTACTGGAATCTTTCTTGTGTTCATTATATTTCAAGTATCCTCAATTATACGATAGCTTAGAATTCTCAGACGCGTAAATCTTTGATCTTTACCCTAATTACAACTAGTTCAATGTTAAGGTTTACGTTTGGTTGTTTTGGGGCCGACCAACCGGTATAGTGGTTAAGGTGTTAGTCTCTAGATCGGAAGGTTCCTGGTTCGAATCCGGGTCCGGGCATGGATGTTTGTAAACGTATGGTGTAGAGGCGGCTGGTGCACCTTAAATCTGTCGTGGCCGAAAGTCCTCACGTTGGGTTGGCGTGGAAGTTTGGAGAGTGGGGTGCCAGTTCAGGTGTTGCTTCGTCATCTGACCGTGGTTCAAAATTACGAGGTGTTGTCCTCGGATCTTTCCCTTAAGGGACTGATCCCGGACCGTCGTCAATAGCCCGTTGTGTTGCTCTAGTACGACGTTAACAAAAAATTACTAAAAAAATTACTGGTTGTTTTGGGTTTTTATGGCGCAATGCCCATATTTGACCATACTGCTCCTGATGCAAGGTATACAATTTCAAGATTTGTACATCCACGACAGTAAATATATGTCTTACACACCATCAGCTTGTTTGCTTAACTTCAATTTATACAATGAGGTATTTTTTTCGAAATTAAGCTGACTTAATTTTAAGAGATGTTTGAAAGAATGTACTTCAGATTTATTTAAACATTTAGTATTTAGTTCGCTCGGGTTGAAAGTACTACGAAAACAAGCCTTGGAATACGTTAAGTATTCCGGAAAGAAAAACCGTGTTAATCATTTGGTTCAACGTAAATGCTTTATCCTATCGGAAACGATCCTATCGATGCTTTCGGACGGTTTCCGACAAAAATTCAAGGTAGGATTATTGTGCGGTCTATGATCGCCCTGTAAAGCAGACTTCCTCTATGTGGGTCGTTAATTTATTCTGTTTGAGGTGTGGTTTCAGATCACACGTGAATTAACTAAGATACTCCTCACGACCCGAAGATTCCGATGTTGCACACTTCAAAGTGAATGTGGGGGACATAGATGCTCCTTAATGGACCTTCTCGGTGTGTATGAATACATTGATCTCGTGTAAGTAAGCTGTCTTTGTTTAAACTATAGAGTAGCCTCTTTTAACACGTTCGCTGCCAATCTCGCGCCAGCGCGTGGTATCTGTAGCCAGTCACGCATTCGCGCGGGAAGAGCTGCGCCTCGACATTTATTCCCCGCTTCAATTGAATTAGCATGTTAGGTGTTGGCGTGGAGTAAAGGTTAGAAGTTAGTTGTAAAGGTATGTGATTTTTCGAATTTATAGCTTCATTAGTTATTTAAAAAATATTGGAAATAGTTGTAGTAGTTGTATTGTAATACATGTTGCAGACCAACCGGTCTAGTGGTTAAGGTATTGTCCTCTGGAACGGAAGGTTCCTGGTTCGAATCCGGAGTCAGTGCATGAACGAAAAATGTGATGTCCTTAGTTAGGGGTAGGGATGGCCACCCACTGGGTGCCCCTTTACAATTGGCTCATCGATTCTGGCTTTGTGACAAACGATCAGTGATCAAGTGTCTGCCGTAAAAAAAGTAGAGACGATAGTTCTGTTTTAATACGGCCTTCACGACCCACCAAAAGAAAAATGTAATATAAAAAGCCTCTAACAGATGTAAAGAATTGCATTTGTTGGCTGAACTTTCTCTAATCAATTCTGGTTTTGGCACACTTTTCAATCACATTTGTTATAAAATTTAAGTCGGCTTCTGGGTAATTAGTCATTTTTAATAAAGGTCGTAATCGAGCAACACAACGGGCTATTGACGACGGTCCGGGATCAAACCCTTAAAGAAAAGATCCGAGGAGAACAATACGTAATTGTGAACCACTGTCAGATGAAGAGGCAACACATGAACTGACAACCCACTCTTCAAACTTCCACACCAACTCAGAGTGAGGACTTTCGGCCATGACAGATTTGAGGTGCACCAACCGCCTCTACACCATACGCTTATAAACATCCATACCCGGATCCGGATTCCAACGAGGAACGTCGGCTTCTGGGAAAAACCCTTTTATACGGCTTGGCAATAACTATCAACACATCCTAACGTGAACGGCAGCGAATGTATTAAGCAAAGTTATGAAATCATCTTAACCATCGAAGCGATAGTTGACGAGATATCTCGTTCGTAAGAATCAGACCAACTATGCTCATGGCGAGATATCTTGTGAAGATAAGACCGATGTTTTTTTAAGATGATGCGATCAGGACACGGCAATTTATCTGCTGATGACCAGGTATCCAGGACAACCACTAGATGGGTTAATGCACTGAGTAGGTTGTTAATCAACGTCACACTGTGGCAGCGCACCTATTGGCGAGGTTCCAGGATCAACCCCCGATGGGAAAAAGATACGAGGACAACGTCTCGTAATTGTGAACCACGGTCATATGACGAGGCAACACATGAGCTGACAACCCACTCTTCAAAATTCCACACCAACTCAGAGTGAGGACTTTCGGCCATGACAGATTTGAGTTGCACCAGCCGCCTCTACACCATACGCCTACAAACATCTATGCACTGACCAGGATTCGAACCGGGAACCTTCCGATCTAAAGGTTAACACCTTAACCACTAGGCAGGTTGGTTGGCGGTAGCCAGGTAGGAAGATGGTTACCAACTGGAGGGTTCGAATTTAAACCGGAAGGTTCCATTTGAAAAGAGTTCGAATCGACCCAAAGTGCATTGTGTACAAATGGGACTGGTGCACGATAAATCTGTAGTATCCTCAGATGTTCTCACGTCAGCGTGGTGTTGACGTTTCTAGAGTGGGGTGTCAGCTCAAATGTGACCTCGTCATGTGACCATGATTCAAAATTACGTTCAGGTTGTCCTTGGTGTTTCGCTTCGGACATGATCCCGAACCGTCACCAATAGCTCGATGTTTAGTTAAAGTGTGACGTTAATTAAATACCTACCCACCTAGTGCATATTTGCATTTAAAATGCGTACTCAATTTCAGTGACTTCAGGGACTTTTAGCCATAAATAATATGTGAGGCGCAATATACATGTCTTTATTAAGTAGGAAGATTACAATATTAAAAGTAATATTACTTTCAATGTTAACAATTCTAAACTCTGATTTTCCGCGTTGTACAAACAAAGGCAACATAAATACTACTTGCAAAAGGCAATACAAAACCAGCTGGAAACATAATTTTAAATTTGACACAAAAAGATATAGTCATAAAAATTTTGATTGTTCCCCCAACGAAACTAAAAATGATTATATTTTTTAAAACAAATTCTCGTTGATAAAAATCATAAAACGTACAGCTTGGTTGTGTGAAACTTAATACTACTTGCAATGTTTAATTCGAAAAGCATGTTTTTAAAGTCCTCATAAGCAAAGCATAATTTAAAAGAAAAATTCGGTGTTCATTAGCACTGCTTAAATAATTAAGCATCTACAATTTTTCTCAGCCACTTCCTAACGTATCATATTATCTCCAAGACAATTATATCTGCAGAACATTTTTATTTTCAGCTTCTAAGCGCGTATAGAATTTTAAACTGTTTTACTTCATATATTATCATGAATTCAATCCTTAAAAATTCTCACATATAAGGTTTCCCTTGGAATATTAAATTCGGTAGCAAGTTACTTAAAGGCCTTGATATCTTATTACTTGTTTTGAAAAAATAATCGCTGCCTCATCTGAAACATGGTTTTATATTCCTATACGTATACTAAAAACGGTAATTGGTAATTTTTTAGTTAACGTCGCACTAGAGCAACACAACGGGCTATTGACGACGGTCCGGGATCAGTCCCTTAAGGGAAAGATACGAGAACAACACCTCGTAATTTTGAACCACGGTAGATGACGAAGCAACACCTGAGCTGGCACCCCACTCTCCAAACATCCACATCAACCCAACGTGAGGACTTTCGGCCACGACAGATTTAAGGTGCACCAGCCGCCTCTACACCATACGCTTACAAACATCCATGCCCGAACCCGGATTCGAACCAGGAACCTTCCGATCTAGAGGCTAACACCTTAACCACTAGACCGGTTGGTCGGCATACTAAAAACGGTTTAAACTTTTTTTAACTACAGTACAAAATCCTAAATCTTCAATCCTTCGGGCAACGACCATTCCGAATTTCGGATAGGAGAGTGGGGTGCCAGCTCAGGTGTTGCTTCGTCATCTGACCGTGGTTCTAAATTACGAGGGGATGTCCTCGTATCTTTTCCTTAAGGGACTGATCCCGGACCGTCGTCAATAGCCCGTTGTGTTGCTCTCTAGTACGGCGTTAACTAAAAATTACCAATTACCGAATTTCGGATTTTTTGCGTTTTTTGTCAAAAAAAATTAATCTAACCTTTCCTTCCCTCTACACGCGAATTTTGCATTTGCAATAATAAAATAGCAGATATATAAATAGGTAATGGTAATGGTAAGTTTAGTTAACGTCGTACTAGAGCAACACAACGGGCTATTGACGACGGTCCGGGATCAGTCCCTTTAAGGGAAAGATCCGAGGACAACACCTCGTAATTGTGAACCACGGTCAGATGACGAAGCAACACCTGAGCTGACACCCCTCTCTCCAAACTTCCATGCCAACCCAACGTGAAATATATAAATAGGAATAATTTAAAGAGGAAATAAGCATTTTTAATACAATGCAAAAAATTTTACTTGCATATCTTCTAATTTTTCTTATCTGACCGTGGTTCAAAATTACGAGGTGTTGTCCTCGGATCTTTCCCTTAAGGGACTGATCCCGGACCGTCGTCAATAGCCCGTTGTGTTGCTCTAGTACGACGTTAACAAAAAAAATACCAAAAAATTCTAATTTTTCTTTGTGGTATTTACTCTGAACATGTCCGTGTTTTGAGTTGTTTCATCAATTAGGAAAGGTTTAGCTACTTATACTTTAAAAATTGTAAGAAATAAGTAAAAAATTGAGAAATAAAAACGCCCCATTTTGGATAATTCCGTATTTTAGACGTCCGGATTCCATGGCAACGTGAGGACATACGACGCCACGATACACTTAGTGTGCCCCTGCCTCCGTGTACACATTGGTCTGTGGTTGAATTCGAACTCTCCACTACAAGAATTATACATCTTATAAAGAGCTGGCCCTCGAACCTCTAAACAGAAAATTAACCTTCTTTTTGATATGTTGATTTTTCGTTTTTGTTATGTAAGTAAATTTTAACTGGAGGGGGATATTGTTGGCACACAATTAAGTTTTCGAGATCACGAACCATTAAACCGTCATTAATCTGCACTTATCTCATTTCAAGATTAAAGCACTATTCTTAGTAGATTCATTACTTTAATGAACCTCTCCAATTAGCTAAGTGGGATATGGGTAACCCGAATTCATCATGGAAATTAGCAGAAGTTTTCACGTCAATCTAACGAAGGCTCTGTGAAACGTGATTGAATTTATTGCACGCCGGTTAGAGGGTTAATTTTTACTTGAGTTCTGCAAACGTGATACTTAAATTCTATGGTTTATATCTTCATAGACGGTAGGTAAGTAGTTAATTAATGTAGCACTGGAGCAATACCACGGGCTATTGGTGACGGTCCTCAATAAATCTAAAATTCTGGTGACAATACTTCATCAATTAGAAGCACGGTCAGATGATGAGGTCAATATCTTACGCATTTAACATGCACTAACCCCCATCGTGTGTATTATCTCTGAAATATAACTTATTGCTTAAGTTTAAAGGCTTTTTTGTCAAACGCAAATAACGCATCAGATTCGTATTATTTTATTTTTAATATTTTTAACCCTCTGTTATCTTTTGTTAAAAGGTAAGTTGTTTTTAATTCAGATTCAAGATTTTAATATTTCGTAAAACATTTTAGAACTATATAATTATGTATAGATGTGCCAACGTTCATGAAAATCCTTTTCCAAACCTTTTATGTTTGAAAATTTTTTCAATTTAAAAACTAATTAAGATCTTAATCATGAATTGAATTAAATCGTAAATGCAAAGATACACTATCTACCAATAACTATTTGGACACCTGTGATAGAAAGCAAGAACAAAATTTATTCATTTTCAATATCTGATAGAACCTTCACGAGAGTCAATTACAGCCTAAACCCTCTGGGGCATGCTTTCCACAAGTCCTTGCATGACGGCGTGGTATTTTCTTCCAATCGGCTTGGAAAAAAACATGTAAGTTACTTCCCCGATTTTGGACGATTGTTACACCCCTAATTCTGCGATCCAACTCATACCAGAGGTTCGCGATAGGGTTCAGATCTGGGCTTTGGGCAGGCTAGTCCATTCGGTTGACTCTATTGTCACCATACTTAGCCATGCTGAACCTCGCAACATGACAGCTGGCGTTGTCGTCCTGGAAGTAACGTGAGTCCAGTCCGTTAAATTGCCACAACGTAGTAAGCACACTGTCATCCAAAATATTGCAGTAGGCCTCGGCGTTGAGCTTATCATGTATTTGGACCAATCGGCTTGGAAAAAACATGCAATTTCCTTCGCCGATTTTGGACGGTTATGCATCCTTTAATTCGGCGATTCAACTCGTCCAAAAGGTTCTCGATAGGGTTCAGATCTGGGCTACGCGCAGGCCAGTCCCATTGTCACCTAATCAATTCCTATTCGACCTCGCAACATATAGCTGGCGTTGTCGTCCTGGAAATAACATGGGTCCGATCCGTAGAACTGCCACAATGTAGGAAGCACACTGTCATGCAGTAGGCCTCGGTGTAGAGCTTACCATAAATTTTGACCAAGGGTCCGAGTTCATACAAGGATAGACACCATCAGACCATCATTCCACTTCCGCCGAACTTTACTGTGGGCACAATGCATTCTGGCAGGAAGCGTTCTCCGTGAAGACGTTAAACACAGACCCTGCCATCCAAAAGGTAGAGGGGGAACCTTTATTCGTCGCTAGAGAGAACCCGTTTCCACTGATCTAAGGTACACTTTCGACGTGCTTTGCACCACATTAACCGAGCAGCGCGGTTGGACTTTGTGATCAAAGGCTTATGAGCGGTAGCACGACCATGAAAACCAAGCAGATGTGGTTCCTTACGGATGATATCAATCAAACCAACACTCCCGGATGCCTGTTAAAACTCCTGGAGTATGTGGGACATCATCGGTTGGGTGAGGTTCTTTCGAATTTCTCTGGACAGCTCCCGTCGGTCTCTATCTCCCAGTTTCGTGAGTCTGAAGGTTCAAGCCACATTCCAAGAATTACCGCTCACTTTCCACCTCTGAATCACATAGGCCACTGTCGATTTTGGGTAATTCATCTCGCTAGATGACCCTTAAGGATCGACCATTTCTGATATACCCGACGATTACACCTTTCACGAAATGAGATAGCTCTGCACTTCGTGGCATCTCGCATGCGACTAATCCCGATGTTGTTTCCTACAAGATATTTAACGTAGGAAGGCGTGACGTATATCATGACCGCATGTATCGTCATTTGCATGGGAGTCCAAATACTTATTGGTAGATAGTGTATTTATTGTTTTTATCCCAAAATAATTGAATTATTTTTAACAGTAAAAAAGTAAGTGAGAATCGTACATTTAAATAAAATGCTGTACAGTGTGTAACCAGGTTATACAGGGTGTCCTAAAAGTTCCCGTACTCCAACTTTAAAAATATTTATTGCTGATATTTTTTTTAATTATTGAATTTTATTGTCTGTTTATAGTTTTATCAACTCTTTAATTTTTATCGTTTCATTTTCTTTTCACTCAAGTTGTGCGATAATAAAGTTCCATGTCATTTTGTTCTTCATTGCAAGAAGAATTTATCACGTATTCAGAGAATTGCGCTGTTTGATGCTTATTTTGAATGTAAATCATATGAAAGATGTAAAGAATTTGGCGACATAAATATCCAAATGGTGCATTATCGAGTAAAGATACGCTATATGAACTTATTCAAAAATTTGTTGCATTATTAGAAGTGAATGAACGTTACTCTTGGTTTCAACAAGACGTTGCAACCTGCCTTACAAGTTATGAAACATATGCATGCTTCAAGATTTTTTTGGCGATCATCTCAAGAAGCCTTTGGCTACCTGTTCCCTGATCTGCGCATCCCTGACTTTTTTCTGTGGGGATATTTGAAGAACAAAGTTTATGAAGATAATCAACAAACAATAGGTTACCTGAAAATTGCCATTACTCAAAGGATACAAGAAGTTTCGCCCAGCATCTTGAAACGTGTTTCTAAAAATATGAGCAAACGACTTCAGCTTTGACTCCAAGAAAAGGGCGGAAATTTTGAACATTTATTATAAATTTAAGTCCAATTTTTTTTCCTACATTATGTTAAAATTGCTTTTTAGCATTAGGATAAAAATAACTGTTTTAAAGTTTGTTGATTTTGTATGATAAATTCACGAATCATCAGTACGGGAACTTTTAGGACACACTGTATAAAACATTCTGCATTGGGAAAGTGCTCTGTCAGACTATGTATGACAACATTTTAGTATATCTTCTTTTGTGTATGACTTTCCACTAAGTTAAAATTCAAATAGTTGCTTTGGTATATTAACTTCGATCAAATGTAGTTTAATGACAGTTAAATTTGTCTTCATTCTGAAACTGCACATACGCTTGCCTTCATGAACTTTAAAAAACATTTTTTCTCCGATCAAAATTTACTTTTCTAAAAAAAATAACTTATAATTTTTTTTATTTAGTTTAATGTAAACTTATTTAGTTTTAATTTATATAGTCTGGTAATAAACAGAAGAGAAATACACCCAAGGAGAAATGGAAGCTATACCTTCTCCAACTCGCAAGTAATTTGCAAACGGAGGGTGTCATGTAGCCTCAAATGTCCTCATGGTTTTTTCCCTAAGGGAATGTTCCCGGATCGTCGCCAATAACTCATTGGGTTGACCAGTGTGTGTTAATTAACTATCTTCCTTCCTCAATGTCCTCAGGTTGGCATGGTGTGGAAGCTTGGAGAGGTGGGGTGACATCTCAGGTGTTGACCTCGTTCGTCATCTGACAGGGGATTCAAAATTATGAGGTTTCCTCTTCGGTCTCACTTCGGAAGAATTTTGGACCGTTGACAATATCTCGTTCTGTTGCTCCAATGTGACGCAAATTCAACTACTTACCTGTTCTTTTTCTAGACAAAAATATCATAGGCAAACCCATACCAAACTAATAGGTCGCATAGTTTTGATCTGCATACGTTTAGTACAAACCATCCAGATGCACATCTTTTACTAAGGAATAAAGTTCTGCTGTCTCAATCGAAATTCTAAACGACGCATTGATGAATTCTTTTCTACCACTGCAATAAAGTACGGACTTACGAAATTATTCGTTTCTGTTCTCTTAATTAAATATCCGAGCGGCTCTAATCGCTCTTGATTACTTTGGTCTGAGTGCTGTTAACTTAAAACATGACATCTTCGTAAATATGCATGGCACGCTGTCTTTGTTCAGTTCTGCAGACTAGAGTATGATATACTTCGTAAAACGAATCCAACATGAAACTGACAGAAACAATGATCAATAAAATCTAAATGCAATGAGAATCTTGAATAGTCTCGCGTATCTTCAGATTGTGCTGAATTACAAGAAAAATTAACAATACACAACTATTAAGGCAAGTCAAAATTAATCCACTCCCCCCCCCCTTTTGCTACTAACAAATTTTAAGATTTATCACGCTGCCTTCTACTCATGCATACTTAGAATTATACTAATTATACTACTTTGGCCACGTTGCCAAGGATACACCTTGATAGCGTCATTTTCCTTGTTTCTGCTTCAGCGTAAACATGGCTGCTCCGCTAGTAGTGTGCACCAAGGAGGAATAATGAACAGTGATCCGATTTTTAGGGTCGGACGGTGGGTCAGGGGCTGTAAATCATCGAGGCTTACCACACAATACGGGGACAATGCTCTACTACGTAGATAGCCGACCAACCGGTATGGTACTTAAGGTGTTAGCCTTTAGATCGGAAGGTTCTTGGTTCGAATCCGGGTCAGTGCATGGATGTTTGTAAGCATATGTTGTCAAGACCCTCGGGAGCCGTTCTAGACGGTAATAGTAATGGTAATTTTAGTTACCGTCGTACTAGAGCAACACAACGGGCTATTGACGACGGTCCAGGATCAGTCCCTTAAGGGAAAGATCCGAGGACAACACCTCGTAATTTTGAACCACGGTCAGATGACGAAGCAATACCTGAGCTGGCACCCCAATCTCCAAACTTCCACACCAACCCGAGGACTTTCGGCCACGACAGATTTAAGGTGTACCAGCCGCCTCCACACCATACGTTTACAAACATCCATGCCCGGACCCGGATTTGAACCAGGAACCTTCTTATCTAGAGGCTAATACCTTAACCACTATACCGGTTGGTCGGCCCATTCTAGACGGAAGGCATAGAGAATAGCAGATGGACCCCTGGGAGAATGATCTGATTCCCAGCTTTGATGGACACAGGAAGGCCACACACATTTTCTTTGACATCGGCAAGTAGTGCCGGAGATATAAGCTAACATCCAGAGGAAAGAATATAAAAACATGTGAGATATCAAGCTCCGGAGTTACAAAGGTAGTATAAAGCGCGGATCAACGGAGGCACTCGGTCTACAATTGTTGTTTCGAGTAGAGAACCCCGGCAAGAGGACATGCATTAACATTTAATTTGATTGAGAAGTTTCCTCGGGAGTCCAAAAGTGAGACTACGTCTCAGCGATGAACGCCCGGGAGATAGTCGGGAGCCGAAGTCTAGAGTGTGATGAATGTTTGTTTTTTGTCTTTTTATTTTAATAAAACTAATACATAACCTTTCAACAAACAACCACAGGCAAGTAAAATAAATTTAAAACATTTTTTTTATTGCGGTATGCCACTGTTATTGGACTTATTTATTGCGGTGTGTTAATATATAATTTGCATTTAGAAAATTTACCCTTTTGGAAAAATTTATAAAGTGTGCTAATATGGAAGGAGTTTGTGAAATTTTCGTGTTTTATTGGTGTATTTATTTTACGAACGGTATCATATTATGTTAAGCTGTTTAAGAGATCGTTGAGTTGTATCTCAGCATGCGGAGTACCAGCTAAGGAGGCTTAGGTCAAAGATAGACATGAATGGTGGAGATCACATATGTGGTTCTAGAGACTGCTTGAGAGTCCGTTTGAGTATTGTAATAGATAACGATCATTTAGTAGATCAGTTCTAAGGTTTATATTTAGTTTTTAGTTCATGGGGTTCGATGGTCCTGAGGGAGTTCTTATTCACAACGTTTCTTGATGAAGTGGTATAAATGGAGAGAGGCATTAATGCACTATCTACCAATAAGTATTTGGACACCCATACAAACGTCGATATCTGCGGTCCTGATATACGTCACGCCATCCGCCGTTAAATATCGTGTAGGAAGCAACATTGGCAATAGTCGCATGCAAGATGCCCCACAAAGTACAAAGTTATATGATTTCGAGAAAGGTGTAATCGTCGGGTATCACAGAAATGGCCGATCCTTAAGAAACATATCTAGCGAGCTGAACTAACCAAAATCGACAATGCCCTGTGATTCAGATGTGGAAGGTGAGCGGTTATTGTCGGAATGTGCCCCGAGTCGGCAGTCCCGCGAAACTGGGAGAAAGAAACTGACGTGTGCAGTCCAGAGAAATCCAGAAGAACCGCACCCAGCCGATGGCTCACATACTCCAAGAGTTTTAACAGGCATCCGGGAGTGTTGTTTCAATTAATACTATCCGTAAGGCACATCTACATGGTCGTGGTGCCGCCCATACGTCTTTGATCACAAAGTCCAACTGCACTGCTCGGTTAATGTGGTGCAAAGCACGTCGAAATTGGACCGTAGCTCAGAGTAAAAGGATTCTCTGTAGCGACGAATCTAGGTTCACCCTTTACCGTTGGAATAGCAGTGTTTGGATCTGGTGTCTGCCTGGATAACGCCTCCTGCCAGAATGCATTGTGCCCACTGTAAAGTTAGGCGAAGGTGGAATTATGGTCTTTTTTTTTTTTCCTGGGATGGACTGGGACCTAGGTCCAAATACATGATAAGCTCAACGCCGAGGTCTACTGCAATATTTTGAATGACAGTGTGCTTGCTACGTTGTGGCATTTTAACGGACTGGACTCGTGTTGCTTCCAGGACGACAACGTCAGTTGTCATGTTGCGAGGTTCAGCATGGATACGTATGGTGACAATAGAGTCAACCGAATGGACTAGCCTGCCCAAAGCCCAGACCTGAACCCTATCGAGAACCTCTGGTATGAGTTGGATCGCAGAATTAGGGGTGCAACAATCGTCCAAAATCGGGGAAATAACTTACATGTCTTATCCAAGCCGAGTGGAAGAAAATACCGCTAGCCGCCATACAAGGACTTGTGGAAAGCATGCCTCGGACGGTTGAGGCTATAATTACCTCTCGTGGACACTCTACCAACTATTGAAAATTAATAAATTTTGTTCTTGCTTTCTATCACAGGTGTCCAAATACTTATTGGTAGATAGTGTAGTAGGCTGAGTTGGAGCAGTGGAGTGTCAATCTGGAGTAGTTGCAGATAATAGGCAGATGAGAGCATGCTGTAGATTTTGTGCAAGATATGGAGGAGATCGTTGCTGTTGACAGTAGTGCAAGTAAAATGCCGCGATGGAGTTCGTTTTCTGGAGCGGGTCAAGTTGGTGTTGAAGATATGCTTCCGGAGCATATTGATATCATAGAAAACGGATCTGGACAGGATTGTTCAATGGTGAGGAAAAGTAAATAGCACTCCTGCTGGCACCGGTACACCCATTTAAATTCAATAGGTTTACGTCTGGAGGCAATAGGCACCCAAAACGCTACACACCGCGGATATGAAGCAAAAAATTAGGAATACCTTGATGACGATGATAGATCTCATCCACTTCCCATTGCTTGAAAGTGGTTACGGCAACATATCTCGTCCTTCAGGATGTGATCAATTTTGCTAATGACGAGACATCTCATCATCAAGCTATTTTTGTTTTGTTTTTATGATGACGAGATCAAGATCTGGTCAGTTTTCTTCCAATGACGAGATATCTCGTCCACCTATCGACAGGCAATTTTTCTACGGACTAGATTCCTCGTCGAGAGAACCATTAAGAGATTTAAACAATGTCGGTAGCCTAGGATGAATTCTAATAGGTTTTCTTCTAATAGCGATATCTCGTCCATCAAGATCTGATTAATTCTGCTAATGACGAGATACCTCGTCCTCAAGATACTGCCGATTTTATGTTAACAAGGTCAAGCTATAACCAGTTTTATTCTAATGACGAAATATCTCGTTTATTTTTCGATATTTTTATGATGATTGCTAGTTTTGATATTTTTATCGATGATATTTTATTCTAGCTGTCGACATTTTTATGATAACAAGATCAAGATCTAATCAGTCTCATAATGAAAAGATATCTGTTCTATCAAGATCTGACCAATTTTGGTAATGACGAGATATGTCGTCATCAAAATCTGATCAATTTTACAAATGACGAGATAGCTCGTCATCAAGCTATTTTTAATTTTTTTTATGAAGACGAGATCAAGATCTGGTCAGTTTTCTTCAAATGACGAGATATCTCGTCCATTGAGAGATCTTATCAGTTTTGCTAATGACGAGATACCTCGATGAGAAAACCACCAGGCCAGTGAAAGATAGTTTTAACAGAGTCGTGTTTCCTATCGATAGAATTGAAAATTTCTAGTCGATGCTGTCAAGAGATTTCAAAGTGTAATAAATGAAGGTACTCCCGATAGTGGAACTGCAATCCACTAGATTGCATTTGTTAGAGTGAGTGTTCTGTTAACTATTTATCTTCAGTAATGAAGATGGATTCCTATAAGTGATCACATGAACTAATGATGACACGTTTCAAAGTATCCCTTTAACCGTTTGGACAGGCTCCACCAATTAAAGATAAACTTATAAAGGAGATTACAGATGCTCCTGATTACAACTGTCAAGTAGAAAGTATTTATTGAGCTACACAGAAAGATTTCATTAAATGAAGAGAGGAGTGAAACGGGATTGAACTTCCTGGCGGTTGTTTCAACAATGGTTGGTAGGTAGGTTCGTTTTGGGGTTTATGGCGCAAGCGCCATATTTGGCCATACTGCGCCAGAAACAGGACACACAATTTCACGAAATAGAAAGATCCATAATGAAAGTTTTACTGCCACGGGAAAAGAGAAATGCACCGAGGAAGATCTCGACGCGATGAATCGCTGCATTAGAAAACGATCTTGATGAGGTAATTTTTGTTAATTTTAGTTAACGTCGTACTAGAGCAACACATCGGGCTATTGACGACGGTCCGGGATCAATCCCTTAAGGGAAATATTCGAGGACAACACCTCGTAATTTTGAACCACGGTCGAAACAACACCAGAGCTACCGATCTTGATAAGAGAAGGGACTATTCGTGTATTTGGGTCAAAGGTGGACCAATACCTTACTAATGTATGTTCATGCTGTGTTTCTTCGTATACTCCAGTTGATCTTTTGTCAGTATAGCGCAGGGCTCGAAATACCCGGGTGCACAGGTGCACTGTGCACATGAAAATAAAAATGTGAACCTAATTTTTTCCCGCTTGGTACACACAGTGCACCTAACATTAAAAAAAAGGGGGGGGGGAACGTGTTTTATGTTATTTTGATGTTTGAACAAAATATTAGTATCGATATATCTCGCTCTAAAGGAACGTAATTAAAATTCCTAAATACACACTAAGCGAAAACAAAATTGCTGTGCCGTAACGGGTTTATACAGGAGGAAGGTTTACTTGTGTCACTGCCACCAGAACTTTCCGATGATCGAAACCTTTTTCAGATGACTCTGTTAAAGCGACTGTCGCGACAGCCGTGCTACGTACAATTTCGATATGTTAAAATATTTTTTTATTTACTATCTACTACGAATCTATCTAAACATAATCAACTAATACGGTAGTTTACATTACATTAATACTCTTATGTTACGTATTTTTTTTAAATGTGCACCTAACATATAACCTGTGCACCTAATTTAAAAACTTAGGTGCACAGTGTGCACCTGTATTAAAAAATATATTTCGAGGCCTGGTATAGTGTACTCATGCAAAGGGAGAGGTAATTTTAATTACCTACACACTAGAGCAAACAACGGGCTATTGTCGACGGTTCGGGATCCAATTCAAAGGGAAAAATTAGAGGGCAGTACCGTGATATTTTGAACCAAGGTGAGATGACGAGGTCAACACTTGAGCTGGTACCCAATTTTCCAAACTTACACACCAGGAAAACGCGACAACATTTGAGGCAACGGCAAATTTAACGTGCATCAGCCCCCGACGGTCTTTTGTTTGACCGAGTTTCGAACTGGCTACCCTTCGATTGCTAATCAGTCAGTCTTCCGACCAGTTCACCGCGGCGCTCACAGATCCAAGAAAAACACCACGTCATTTTGAACGGTAATTTGAACAGCAGCTGGCATCCCTCACTCCACATCACGCCAAGTCGAAGACATGGGTGATGACAAAAGCTTTAACGCGCATAAGCCCCCTTTTAACACGACGGTCTTTGGTTGGATTCGAACTGGCAACCCTCCGATCGCTAATCCGTTACTCTTCCAACCGGGACACCTCGGCGGTCAAAGGGAAAGAGAGAGGGACTCACATGTACTCCTGGTTGCTCTCGTTGGACGGTCCGTCCGGCCAGAGCATGAAGCAGATGACCCTGCGCCCACCGTCTGCGAACTCTTCGACCAGAGTCATGGAATAGAGAATGTTGGGGAAGGAGAGCAAGATGCTGAACACCCAGATCCACACGCAGATGTTGAGGGTGCTGCTGCGAGACATCCGGGGTTTCAGGGGGTGCATGATGGCCACGTACCTAGAGAACAAAAACACATTGACAATTAGGTTCCAGTTGAATGTTGTATATTTTTTAGACCCTCCCCGGACGCATACGCGGAAACCCTCACGCTTTCAGCACCTCTTGGCGAGTTGGCGATAGAAAGCACTTTGAGAACCGAAGGCTGGGGAAATTGGCAATCCTTCTCAATTTCTCGAGCAACCCTACTACGTTGTAAAAAAGATCGCCATTTTTCTCTCGCTGAGTGCTATGATTTTCCGTATGATTTTCTTTTTGGATATTCTAAATATATGTTGACATTCTAGATAGTAATGTACAAGTCTTTTTGCAATTCTTTATCTGTCTGTATTGTAACTACTTCGAAGAATTGGTTGATATAAGAAGCAGGCGGCAAAAACGTACCCCCATGTAAACAAATTATATATGTTCACATTTATTTGAAATTTAGTCAATCAATTGCCTTTTGTTATGATTTTTACAATATAAAATGATCACTGACTCTAAAACTCGTCAAATACAAAGAATTGATGAGTATGTATTTGTTTATTGTGGAACTTATTCGCCCTTATAACCTACACAGTGTTTGTATTTTCATAATATAGTTTCTTATGAATCAAATCTCTTGTTTGATCGTCTACCTAATATAATCTCGCCACTGTTTGTTGAGACAACTAGTAGTAAATATAAACTTAGTAAAAGCAGTTATCAATAATAAGTATTAAGATTTAAGCAAAGTAATTTTTTTGTAAACAAATACACTTCTCGATTTGTTTCACTCATTTGAGCTCAAGATAACAAAATTTAAATTGAAAAAATATTCCATTTTGTCTGTTTCCAATAGCTTAGCTTTCTTTAAACAAAGTTTTTTCTATCTCATATCCTATAATTATAGCACTTGCATTTGGGCTGCTATGGAGACAAAATTTTTTTACGCGTGCATTCATAAAGGACCAAAAATTTTTTAATTTGTTTTATTTCATATTTATTGTTTAAGTTATTAGGATGTGTCACAAACATATATTTTATAATGTATTTAATATATATTTGTAACTCAAGCAAAACATGTAGTTTTTTCCCGTCTAATAAATATTTTTATTTCAAGGACCTACATTATTCTGTATTTTAAATCACTTTATGTATTATGTTGTTGTTTATTACCATTTTAACCCTTAACGGTCATTAGTCACTTCTCACGTAACAACAGTACTATGTCTCTGTGGTCGTAAGTCACCTCTCACGTGACGACAACAGTGCTTTGTCTCTGAAGTCGTGTCGCACCTAACAACATTACTTTGTCGCTGCAGTCAATATGTCACATGGGTGGTGACAAGACTGATACTGTCAAAATTCACTGTCTGTGAAATGTGGGCACAATTGCCTTGTCAGTTCAAATTCTCAAGATCCTTATGGAATTGTGGGAACTACGATGGAGTGCAGATACAATAGGTAGAAGAATGCACAAGTTTTTTCCCACTCCAGATATTAGTCAATATGTGTACCACCCCATAACATCCCAGCTACTCATAGGCCATGGTCACTTTCCGGAATACTTTTAAAAAAACTTTTTTTCTTCGGAAAGCAAGTTTCTGATCTGTGTCAGTGTGGAGAGTTTGTTGACTCGCCATTACATCTTCCACTGTAAACTCACGGAACACCTTAGGGGTGATCTCCTTTTCCTAAAAGAGGCTACCAAAACTTACTCACAACACCCTCAGTATCACCAGGCCCTCCTGGCCTTGGACAGATTTGTGACTGCCAAACTTATGCCGTTCTTCACAACATTAGGTAAGTTGGTGGGTATTTTGAGTAGTAGTGTGATGAAGCATTGACTGTTGGCTTGAGAAGGTCTTTGCTAGAGGCCCGCAAAGTAACACGATGTATACTGTGTGGTTCGGATGCAACATCGACAGCTAAACATCAATGTTTTGAAGTATCAATATTCAAAATTAAAACATCAAGGTTGATAATGCATCGCCCCCAAAACATCGATGTTTTTAAAATTCAGTGTATTAAAACTTTCTTCCCTATTTCTTAAAACTGGTTTAGCACCTAGTGATGCGACATAGGCTCCAATACATCATGTTTTGAAAATATCGACATTGATGTCGCATCCCTACTTTTCAGACCCTTGGCCCCACTTTGGTCTAAAAGTAAGTTCAATTTGGCGATTATGAAAATTATGCTACTTGGTTATTTTTATAACTCCAAAGGGAAAAATTAAGACACAACATAATTTTGAATCATTTTTAAATAACGAGGCAACACCCAAGCTGGCACTCCAAACTTACACACCACGCTAATGTAAGAACACAATATATTTAACATGCACCAGCCCCCTTTCTACACGACGGTCTTTGGCAGGATTCGAACTCCCAACCCTCCGGTTGCTAGTCCATTACTCTTCCAACCATGGCACCTGTTATAGTTGTAGTTTTTTAGGAGTTACATCATATATTAGTTTTGTGTGCCAAAAAATACATAATCAATGATTAAATTTATAATTTTTCTTATTATGAACAGAAGAAAAGATTTTTTGTTTTATAATAAAATTACAATATTAATCTGAGTAATATTATTAGTTTAATTACTACGTGTGCAATAATTTATTCACAAGACCTTTTAGGAGTTATAACATGCTACTGATTAGTCTAAAACCAACATTTTGATGAAATGTGGTATATCTAATGGTATTTTTAATTAACGTCTTTCTCTCTCTCCCACTGGAGCAACACAATGGGCTATTTGTGACGATCCTGGATAAACCCCAAAGGGAAATATTAAGACAACATAATTTTGAATCATGGTCATATAGCGAGGCAACACAACAGATTTAACATGCACCAGCCCCCTTCTACATGACGGTCTTTGGCTGGATTCGAACTTCCAACCCTCTGGTTGCTCTTCCCACCACGACACCTGTTATATTAGCATGATGCTGATTTAATTAATTTTTCAAAAATTATTTTATCTAAAATTTTCATGTCCTGATCAGGACAGATGTTGAGTGAGTTAAATATATGGAGATAGCATGAGCACATTTTTATAAGTTTCACAGAAGTCTACTTTGAACAAGTTTAGCTGACTCGTGGTTCTAGATAAGCTTTGAATGTAAATCTGACTAAAGCCAATATTGCTAAAGTTGCAAGAATCAGAATGTATAGCTACAGAAAATTTTACGACTTGAAAATATTTACCAACCAAAATATTGGTTTACAATTTCTTCAGTTGTTATGCAGGATGTTTACATAGGACATCATTTTGTTTTGGAATAACTTTTAAATAAAACATTTCTAATTTCATTGTGCACTCAATGATTGACATTATTCATTGAATTTAATATCAATCAAATGACTGCCAGCACTGCATATTTAGTCTTCCATCCACATGATTTCTTAAGACCATTTTGCTCTACAGCTTTTGATTGTCATTTATTTAGGAAGCTGATCTAGGTTAGTGAGTGTGAATCTCAGCACATTTTAGCAAAATATTTAATCAAAATGAATTCTCTATGATGGAGACTTCTAGAAAATTGTAAAATTACTTTGGGCTACATCGTGTGCCTTCAAAACAAATATGTGTAAAAAAAATTTCAAAACACTGTTCTCTGCAAGATACGAAAAAGTCTGACCGACTTCTTACAGAAAGTTCCCAAGAAAAAATTGATACTGTATGATATATAGTGTTATTGAAAAACAAGGGACCTCTGTTGACATTACACAAAAGTAGGCTTTCTCCAAACACAATATGGGAAAAATTTGGATTTTCATCGAAGCTCTAAATGTTATTATGCATGCAATTCTCTTGGTCCATATTATATTCCACATATAAGTATAATTATTTCAGTTCTAAAGTTCAATTTAAATTACATTCCAAAACAGTTCAATCCAGAAAAAAATTACTAGGTTAACAATACTTGCGTGTACCAGACAACATTGGCAATCTTGAATAATTATGAAAATCAGAACTAAATATAAATCTTTTAGTACAAATTGTAAGCAACATTTAATGTATTCAGAATGATTTATTGAGACTGATTCTGACATTGCAAGATATTTTTGTAAACAAACACATGAAGGTAAACAAAAAGAAGTGTTTCAGTTACAGTGAATATATGTACTTCAATTCATTATAGAAGGTATTTTTTAATTAATGTCTTACAAGAAAAACAAAGAAACAAATGGTACATAAAAACTTTTATTTTCATTTCAATACACAATAAACTTTAAATATCAAGTAATTTAGTCATACATTACAAAAATTCATTTTTCTGTAAATGAAAATGAAATAATGGGTGAGCCGGAGAACTTAGGCCGAAGGCCTTCTATCTCCCTCAGAAAGTAGTTGGGAACTGAGCAGGTTATGAAGTTCACTGAAATATGTAAGGTAGAGTGAGTGCAGTTGGTTGTCCAATGAAAACAGGTGGCTTAGAAATTGGGCAGATCAAGGACGAGTACAATTGGAACAGTACATAAGATGCAAGAAAGGCTTAAGAATTATTAAATTAAAGAAAAAATAAAAGCAGGAGATTTAAATAGTAAGAACATTAAGGATTAAGAATGACTCTGGGTCTTTTATTATATTCGGGTTGACGAGGGTCATATCTGGGATACACTGGATGGCAGGGTTATCAATTAATTCAAGATTAGCATAAAAATTAGTAGCAAGTTTACTGAAGTAAGTTTTAAGTTCGGTAATTTCAAGATCTTCGCGAATTTTAGCGTTTCGGTAGTACCAGGGGTAACCACTGATAATACGTAGAGTAGAATTTTGAAGAGATTCAAGTTTTCGCTGCGTATCCCAATTTTCTGTAAATATAATTAACCATACAAGACTCAAAAAGAAACTTTTTGCATGAAAATTTAACTTATGACCATTAAGTGTAGAATTATTCAAATTTAAGTATTTCCAATCTTAAATTTTTTTTTTTTTATCTTGAAACTTTTTTTTTAATAGAGAAAATGTTTATTTTTGTAAAAAATTGGGTAATTTAAAAAATTACTTAACATTTTGGCAATAACTGCTATCACAAAAACACCTGCTTCAAGAAATAAAAACAAAACCACATAGAAACACATTTTGATAATAGAAATTACAAAAACATAAATACAAGTAAGGGATAGTTAAAAATCTGAAGGATGAGGAACCTGAAAATATAAAGTGTGCACATCAGTACAATACAAATGAGATCACAAACTCACCTTTTCGAGTCAACACTAATGTACACCTAATTCTGTTTGGACGAGCATGAGTATCATCTTGTGCGAATGTTTCAACAGTTTTACGAACAAATTCAGTTATTAATTGTTGTGTTTTGGTTAGGCCATTATATAATTATCTGTAAGAGACTACCAAGAACTTCAGTTCACGTTGAAATTTCCTAGCGCGTTTTTCATTAGGGTCATGTTTGACAAAATGATTACCCAATTTTCAGGTCAGTTCCAGACATTCTTTTACTAAACCTGCATTTAGAACAAGATCCTATTGTTCATTATCACTACATTCTGTGGGATTAGGAGTCTCAAAGCCAACCTCTTCTAATAATTCATCTTTGCTTACGGCTTTCTCGAATGATTCATGAATATCTTCAAATGATAGATCACTGAATCCTCCAGTTGCGTGTCATTGTAATGATGTTGGGAATACAGTCGTGTTAGTTACCAAATACAATTAGAACATTGTAGATACATACATTGGTAAATGAAAACATGTATTCCAAAACGCATACACTACATGTTATGCAATCTATTTGTGGGTGCAATATAACTGACTAACCACTGCATTGCCCGTGATAGTTCTTTTCATGGGGTCAGGTGTGACCACTGCTTGCTAACCCCCAGTAATTGCTACGAATACCCATGTAGTTTAACAGATGATACTACTATGCCACAAATAGAAGAAAAAAAATTTGGGCAAATAAATTCAAACTGACTGGAGTAAATAGAGAATGAAATATTTATTTTGAATCTGAGTAAAAAAAAAAGTTTGTGCAAAAACAGAATTAGGTGAGCGTATACAAACAGGAAATGTTCGACGCAAAAAAATAAATACGCTCAGGGTAGTCGCATGAATTGAACCTATGTCATCTACAGCTTGCAAGCTATTAACAATGAGAAACCCACTGAACCACCAGCAAGTTGCTTTCCCACTCCTTGTACTCAGTAATGATACTATTCCCTCTACACCTCACCTCCCCTTTCCGCTTGTGTATCAATAGAATAGCACAAAATCATTAGTACTACCCAAATTTTGTTCAACAGAGGTTTTGGAAAACCAAATCGACATATTACATTGTTTATTTCAACATACCTATATGAGAACTTAAGTCTGTTAGCACAAATGCACTTGTGATGGGTAATGCCTTCTATGAGGTACTCTCGATACACCCTTGACAATGTGGAGCAAGGTCTCAACTATGTCCAAAATGTTAAGCTTATGCGTTTAGCTTTAACTATCCTTCCACGTTCAAACTCGGTTAATTCTTGGCAGGTCGACATTCAAGAGTTTAACAGAGAGCACTGATAACTATCTGACTCTTTATACTCTTTTAATGCAATGTGAGCACTAGTAAATTTGCATACTGCTATCCCATGACTTTTAGCACATCAGTGTTCGGTGTATGGAAGTTATATAAAATTAATAATGCAAAAGTTTTGGTACAGGCATATGAGGGGTCAAAAAATAATACTTAATATAAGATTTTGCAAATGAAAGCACATAAAAAAATAGCTGCAGAGATTAGGAAAAAGCATGTGTTTCTAATTTGAATTAATGGGGTCGCACTGGCCCTGGAACTTTTTTAGGTATAATGCTTGAGTAAATATATTAAGTGAATCTTCACCCATCATATGAAGAAGAATGATTCAAAATTGCCCATTGGATTTATAGTCACATGGAATGTTTTAAACAAAACCTATGCTGATGAACAGGCTTGTGAGTGACATATGTTCAATGGCCCAAAAGGGAAAGAGTTGTCTTGTAATTATGATCCCTATCAAAAAAGTTTATGTAGTGCTTCAAAGGAAGGCTGATTTAATATTCAACTAACTTCAATAAAATAGCATGTCTCTTCTTCATAGTTATTTCATTTTCAATATTATTACACATAAAACAGAAAGGAAATGAAATCAAAATTCTTATTTAAATCACTGATTTTTAAAAATAATCACTTAATTTTAAATTTGCATTCCCTGTAACAATCTAAAAATCGAAAGAAATGGTCCGTTTTGATAGAATCAGATGTATTCAATTTGTGGACTTTCATATAATGTAATCTCAAAAACTAGATTACATCTAATTATAAATCAAAAATTAAAACTACTGATCGCAGAAAGAACAATCTCACTGCCTCTACTAAAATACTAAGATTACACTTCACAAATATAATTAAACGCAATAGCATAAAACAATTCAAAATCAAAGCTGAAACAAATTTTTCTTGCATCTCTAAAGCATCAAAAAAACACATTTGAAAATTGAAGGAGATTGTATTTACTTTTCAGTTATACATCCAATCTTTCAAAAGAATACGCCTAAAGACAAATTAACTTTTCCTAATCAAATTATTCCGCTTTCAATACAAAGACAGTTGAAAAACATGAGCTCCTCACACATTCTCATAAGCATAAACAAAACAGAATGCATTATTCAACATCAGAACAGCGCGCGATTTTTCAAACCGCCGACAGAACTAATACGCCTTCTAGCGGCAATTCCTCTAAGTTTTAACATTAGGATTATCGTAGTTGGCGATACAGGCATCTATCGCCAACTCGCCAAGAGGTGCTGAAAGCGTGAGGGTTTCCGAGTATGCTCCCCGGACCTACTCACCCTAAGGTTTAGAGCGTTTTGTATGGTCCAGGGGGGGGGGGTAGGGAGCGATTCCCACCACAGCATACAGGGTGCATTATGAAAGTAACCGCATGATTTTATTGTGACGCGACTATCCATCGTAGCGCGCTCGGATTGGTCGAAAAATATGGTGGGGGATCTGCCCTTTCAAACGCGTCCGGTCTCACTAGCGCGTCTTTTTAGTAATGGCTCTTCGTTACGCGGACGATTCTATTTAGGACCGTAGGGAGGTCGGTAGATATTAAACTCGTGATAAGTGAATCGATTCTTCAGTTTGATTCTTTCGTAACTTGTTTTGATCATTTGATCTACAGTGAGCTATGATTATTTACTTGTCTGGTAGTCTTTTTTTTGTGTATCTTCTGTGATTTTTTGAAGCAGATTGATGGAATGTATGATTGATGGAAGGGTACTTATACTTTAAAGAGCTTCTTTTCGTGAAGCAACGATGGCCTAGTGGCTAAAGTCACCCACCTTCATATTAGAGTCGGCAGCGGAGAATGACTTCCCGAGTTCGAACCAAGCTGGGGGAAAAATTTTTGATCCTCCAAATTATTTTTAAAAAATTCCAATTTAATTCCTTTTCATTCAAATTTACTTTTCCTAATTTTTAATACCCTTTTCATATTTTTCCAAGCTTCCGTTGATTTTACATAAATAATCTAAGAACCACTCCTGAACTCACTACCAGCTGATATTTTTCCGCCCCTCTGCCGTCCCCTTTGCTTTAGGATGATGGTGTCGTATCCACCGCTGGCTTAGGACCATTCTGATGTAACAAAAAGCATACATAAAACACTAACTTATATAATTATTAACTTATATAATAAAAGGATACAATTTTCGGCTCCCACCTCTACCCACCCATAGCCATGGATCTGAAAAGAAAAGAAGAAAGCAGAAAGGAAGAGATAAATCGGCAACAACTATAAACCTTGATGACATACGTATCTAGGTCATGTGATCCGATTAGCCGATCAAGTTGGACTTGCGAAAGTACTATCATGGGATTGAGGCGCCTGTCCTCCCCACGGTCCTAAATAGAATCGTCCACGTAACGAAGAGCCATTACTAGAAAGACGCGCTAGTGTCCGGTCTCAGTTCGCTTCGAGCATTAGGAGCGGTAGGACGTGTATTCGCGCAAAGTCTCTTTTTCGATTGTGTCACGGCACGATGGAGTGTTCGCTGGAACAGCGGTACACGATAAACTTTTGTGTGCGGCTTGGGAAGAATGCAACGGAAACTTATCAAATGGTTCAAGAGGCCTTTAAAGAGGCACACACAATCTTCTCCCAAACCCAAAAAAGCGCGCATGAGCAGGTCTCGCATCAAAACAATGCTGTTTATCTTCGTTGACATCCGAGGAATCGACCATTTTGAGTTTGTACCGCAAGGACAATTTGTAAAAAGCAGCTTTTTACCCGGAGGTGCTCAAGAGACTGTTACGACGGGTCGCGCGAGTCAGGTCTGACATCAAAGACGTCTTCAAGCTCCACCACGACAATGCACCAGCCACACGGCCTTCGTCGTCACCAACTACCTGACCCGGAGCAAGACCCCCTTGGTGTCCCAGCCTACTTACAGCTGACTTGGCTCTGTGTGACTTTTTTTTGTTCCCCCGACTGAAGAGAGACCTGAAGGGAAATCACTGGGAGTCGGTGGAGAACATCCAACATCATGTTACAAGGTTCCTGAGAGGCATTTTCATGTACAAGGTTCCAGTCGAGGAGTTCCAGGGTGCCTTCCAGGCGTGGCAGAATCGTCTCCGCAAGTGTATTGATGCACAAGGGGACTATTTTGAAGAATTTTAACCATTTGTACCAATCGGATCAGTAAATCTATTTTTCCCAGAAATTGCGCATGACTTTCACAATGCACCCTGTAGGTGTGCAATAATAAAAATACCACATGCGGCCGACGGGTAACTAAACAAGCTACGCAGAGCTTGACCTAAGGAATAAAAAAGGCTTATAAAAGGTGCCTACAGATAGAAATTAGAAAAGTGGCTTATAGTAGTAAATGTGGAAACAAAAGAACATGAAACATAAAAGTGAGGTCAAGTAAATACAGATTAATGACCTGTGAATCGAATCCTAAAAGCAGGGAGGAGATGAAGTTTAGAAGTTTGAAATAGATTAAAAAGTTAAATGGGATGGGACCTAGTCCCTGTCCCTTACAATCATGTTGTCTATTGTAATGTATTCTACACTGCTCTTCATCCTGCTTGTAAAGTTCTTTGGGGGCCGCGTTAACCCGATTGCAAGGTAAGGTAAGTTTAATTAACGACGTACTAGAACAACACAACGGGATATTGACGGCGGTCAGGGATCAATCCTCCAAGGGAAATAACCGAGGATGAAGCCAAGTAATTTTGAACCATGGTCAGATGAAGAGGCAACACCTGAGATGGTGGGGATGGTGCAAATTATATCTACTGTGGCTTCCAATGTTTTCGCTTTGTTGTGATGTGAAAGTTTGGAGAGTGGGGTGCCAGCTCAGGTGGTACAAAATGACTTGGTGTTGTCCTTGGATCTTTCGGGGCCATGGTAGTTTGGTTGGAAGAGTAACTTATAAGCAATCGGAGGGTTGCCATTTCGAAACTAGGTCCAACCAACATCCACCGTGAAAACAAAGGGGACTTTTGTACCTTAAATATGCCATGACCTCAAATATCTTCACGTTAGCCTGTTGTGGAAGATTGGAGAATGGTAAGGCAGCTCAAGTGTTGGCCTCGTCATCTGACTGATTCAAAATGACGTGGTGTGGTTATGTAATAATTACCATGGGGATTGATACCGGATATTCGAAAATAACCCGTTGTGTTGCTCCAGTGCAATATTCATTCATTACCATCACTAAAAAGTGTCATTTTTAGATTCTACTTCCAAACAGCACAAGATATATCATTCGCATTACCACAAATATCTTTACTAGGGTTGCCATTGAATGGTAATTGTAGAAACCCAATGCTATACAGACCCCTCATGTATAATACCCTCTTGACACGAGGAATCCATGGCTTCACAGTTTTCTCCTCACATGTACCTTTCCATCTGTATCATAGTCATCCCCTACTCGAATATTCAAGGGCAGGCTCCGAAATCGTGTAGCGATGGATGTCGATGAAAATTCGAATATGGAATTTTGCCCTACGCCACAGAAATGGTGTTACAGACTGCCCTAGGCAGCGCCCTCTGTTACCTAAACACATCATTTTTGGAAAACATTATCATGCAAAAAATGTTTATTTTGGGTCCTTCTACAATCTATAATGTGTCCAGAAATGTTGAAAACACTCTGTATATACAACTGTATCGTCAATTAATTTTTGTAGTGGTGACTAATTCACGACATTTCTGTTCAAAGGTCAGATACGTTATCACATAAAGAAGTATGACCGTTATAAAGCAATAAATCATGGCAAACCAATAGGTAAAGAAAAATAACCGATTTACATATAATCCAGTACAGGCTAAAAAGAAAACCCATACAAGGTAGGGATGTGACATCGATAGCAAAACATCAATGTTGATAATACATCGACCCCAAAACCATCGATGTTTTTAAAATTCAGTGTATTTAAACTTGTTTCCCCACTTCTTAAAACTGGTTTAGCAACTAGTGATGCAACATCGGCTCCAATGCATCGAAGTTTTTTTTCTAAAACATCAGTGTTTAGAAAACATTGACATCGATGTCGTATCCCTACTTTTCAGATCCTTCATCGTTGGTCACTTTGGTCTAAAAGTATGTTCAATTTGCTGATTATGAAAATTATGCTACTTGGTTAATTTTAAAATTTTTATAATGATACTTTTTCATTTAAAAAATAAAACATCGACAACGCATAAACATCGACAAGTATAAACATCGATGTTACCAAAACATCGACCCCAATACATCGATGTTAAATACATCAATGTTTTTTTAAAAACATCGATTTTTTGAAAACATCGACATCGATGTCGCATCCCTAATACAAGGACCATTAATGCGTACTTAGCAGACTTTGAACAAATGGTTTGCGCTGAACCATGTTCCATAGGTTCATATCGAAATCTAGCTGTAAGCTACCAAAATCAAGCAAAATCCACGTTAATAATTCAAATATTCTAGGACTCTACTGTTCTCATTCCAAATAAGGCCAAAGCAACATTTTCCTGATTAACAAGTGTTGTTTGGTAGGTATGTATTTCATTTAAAGTCACACTGGAGCATCCCAACGGACTACCGGCAACCGTCTGGGACCAATCCCTCAAGGGACAGAGCCGAGGACAACACCACGTAATTTTTAACCACGATCAGATGACGAGGCGACACCTGATCTGGCACCCCATTCTCCAAACTTCCACAACAACCCGTGAGGACATTTGAGGCCACGATTTAAGATGCACCAGCCGCCTCTACACCATACGCTTACAAACATCCATGCACTGACCCGGATTCGAACCAGTAACCTTCCGATCTAAAGTCTCACACCTAAACCACCAGACCGGTTGGTCTGCTAAAAAGAGCGGAGATAAGAAAGTAGAGATAGATCTTTCGGTCATTCTAGGGTTGTAACTCCTATGTTAACCAGAGGCTGTAAACCTATGGGAATAGAATAGATCACAAAGGTAACTCCGAATTATGAAGCAGGTACGTTCAAGACGTGGCCCGAAGGGTACGTAACTAAAAAGCGCATCAAATTGACCTTTAGAATTCTTCATCTGCTAAAAAGAGCGGAGATAAGAAAGTAGAGATAGATCTTTCGGTCATTCTAGGGTTGTGACTCCTATGTTAACCAGAGGCAGTAAACCGATGGGAATAGAATAGATCACAAAGGTAACTCCGAAGGGTACGTAACCAAAAAAAGCGCATCAAATCGACCTTTACAATTCTTCATATGTTGTTTTCAATGTACTATCAATTATTTATATCCGAAGATTTTCTTACGCGTCGGGGAAAAAATTATTTCGGATTCGGAAGCATTCTTAACCTGAAGTAAAGTAACTTAGCAACGTCGAGGATGTGTGAAAGAAAAATAAAAAAAATCGCAGCGGAGAGACTTCTGCGAATTGAATCGACGTGGAAACAGAGATGGCTCTGGGTGTTATTGGAGATCTATAAATACCTTTAGACGTGTCTGAAATGCGTGGGTGAGACCAAATTTATCTCTTGAATCCCTTGAGATTATAGATGTTTCTGAAATATACCCAAGAGTGTTAATCACGAAGCGTACTTCAATAAAGTAAGTGCAGGGTCGGATGGATGAAACAACAGATCGTGATGAAGAAGTAAGATTGTAGTGATTTACGAGTATACACAACCCGACAATAATGGACCGAACGCCTGCGGATTTCCACAAAAATCGACAGGGGATGTTTTTCGACTTATGGCCTGGGACATATGCATGTCGTTCCTGGTCAATTGAACACCGACGCCTACATCAACATTTTGGACAATCAGGTTCTTCCTACGTTCTGTCATTTTTATGGAATGGACGAATATTACTTCCAGGAAGACGACGCTCCATATCATGTATGAAGCAGTGGTTTCGAGATATGGATGTAAATCGTCTTCCCTGGCCTGCTCAGAGTCCCGATCGAAACCCTATAGAACATGTGTGGGACGAGTTAGAGCGACACTTATGGACCACTGAACCACGTCCGAAATCTACAGCTGAACTGACGACATTCTTGCAGCAGGAATGGACACAAATAACAATAGCGGTGTATCAGAACCTCGTAGAAAGTATGCCCATAAGGGTTGTTAGTGTAATTGTAGTACGCGTGATGAACCAGTCCCCTATTAAAGCATGTATTCGTTCCTTTATACCATCAAATCTTGCTGTCCGGTCCATTATTGTAGAGTAGTGTATATTGTGAACGCAAATGTATTGAAACACTTTATTTGAAGTCAATCTTTTTTTCACCAAGTTAAAGTTTTAAAAATGCTCAGCATTTTTTATAATCTCATTATCATCAATTAAACTGGAAATTTTACCTCCATTGGAAAAACTATTACAAATCTAGACGAAAAAGAAGATGCTGAAAAAAAACGTTACAGTTAAATATTTTCATTTAATGAAGATATTTAGATATAAATTAGTTCGTATTTTCTTGGAAATCGCTAAAGTAAATAACTACATACAACATCAGGGAAGTAAAAAATTAATTGTTTGTATATTATTTATCATAATGATGAGGTAAATCAATTATTGTTATCTACGGTTACTCGTGTTTATAGATGTAATTAAAAAGCAGGGTTTTTTAAACTTAGCAAAAATCTTCGACACATGTTTTAGTAAATTAAAGTTTCTTCTAAATGTCGTTTTCCTATGTTATAACAGCAAGACATCTTCGTTTACTGATTTTTGTGTAATTAATTTCGAAAATTGGTTTTTAAACTATTAATTTCATTTTATTAGACCCTTAAACTCATTAAAAGCTTCTTTTTTTTAAACTACTGATGTGAAATTTTTTGTAATCGGATAAACATCAAATGGATTAAACAAGTGAAAAATAATAGTAAAATAAAAAAGTAATTTTTGGACTTGCTTGTTCTTCTTTTGTGAAATCTCTTTTAAAACTGAATATTCCTGATGTATACATTTTGCTTGACAACAATTTTATGCTATAAGATATTTTTCAATGTACTCAAAATTACTTATTTTCGTTTAAAATAATTTTTAAGAAAATATGATATAAAGTTGAACTATTGTACAAAAGTGAATTCATATTTGTGAAATTCAACTCAACATTCAAGAACAAAAAAGTTATTTAAATTAGTATTTTTAATATTAATATAAGGTAATATTGAGGCATAAAATTATTATTAGGTGATATTGAGGCATGAAATTATTATAAGGTAATATTTAGGCATACAGTTAATATAAGGTAATATTTAGGCATAAAATTAATATAAGTTAATATTTAGGCATAAAATTAATGTAAGGTAATATTTAGGCATAAAATTAATGTAAGGTAATATTTTGACTTAATTAATATTCGACTTATATAAATTTTAGATACATATTAATATTAGACTTATATTAATATTAGACTTAATATTAATATAAGGTGCAGTATAAATTGTGTCGATAAACATTTTCTGTTGTAAATATATTTTTTGCGCTTATTCATAGAAAATATTCAAAACTTAATTTTTAACTACTTTTATACTGACTTTATATTTGGAGGAAAATAAATTAACGAGTCCGTCAAATTAGAATAAATGCAACATTTTCAAAAAAGCCTGGTGAGTACCTTTTTCTATCTCAACTTTTCACCTAACATTCACGTGTTTCACTTTAGTGCAACATCTCTGTTTTGATTAAAGTATAAACTAAACAATAAAAATTTTAAATTTAAAATGAGAAATTTTGTTGATCTTCCCGTAATATACGGTTCTTAAAACTTAAATTTCGCTGGAGTTTTTAGAAAAAAGCGATGATTAAAAAATTCTGAGAAAACCAACAAATAATCCATGGAATATATAATTAAAAATGTTTCCTTTGGACAACGTGTCGAAGGATTGAGTAGCAAACCACGTTTCCTTCTGGTAAGTTTATTAAACTTTAAAATGTTTATAATTGAAAAAAAAAAGGATAAAAACCAAGAAAAAAGATAAATTTAATTCGTTCTTTAGAAAATAACGCTGATGCTGTTCAGTCTAAATGTATTCTGTAAGAAAGTTACATTTTTCTTTCTTCGTGTTTCTTTCATATAAACTCCATGAATATTTATAAAAATCTGCGCTGCTTTAGAACATGACACACTCGCAATTCCCACGTTATTAAGAATATAAGTAATCTTCAGAGCTGTTTTCAAACAGTCTTTTCCATTTTTATTTTTCAAAATTTACTGTACAGTACCACTCTCTTTTTAAAGTTCTAGAAAATGAAGCGGATGTACGTATGTATTGGATTGATTCAAAAGTTCGACCCGTTTTAAAGTGTTATGTTCACAAGTGTGAAGTTTTGATGTCGTTTGCAAGAAAGAATTTCAGCGAGTACTCGGGGGAAAATTATGTTATTGTAATGTGTTCATAATTTCATTAAGAATTCCAAATGGAAGAAGATTAGGATTATTTTCGGCACATAGAATCCTTTTTTATTTTCGAAAAGGCAAGAATACTTCGCAGACGCAAAAGGGATATACGTTGTGAAGGGTTAGAGTGCCGATTCCACAAGCCGTAAGTTGTTTTGAAAATTTTGTCACCCGGATCATTTATTTACCCAAAAACCTCTAAACTTCTATGAGAGCGGGATGATGCAGCTACCGGAGATATAAAGGTCATCGAACTATATTGATTAAATGTATTTTTTTAATAAAATAAAATAATTTTTTATTCACTTTTTTTTAAACAAACGGGACAATCTTTTTGATTTGCTTAATACAATTATATTACCAAATGTAGACAGTTATGAAATCTATCTTAATAAAACACTCCCAATTGTGATTAAACTTTACAAAATACTGATGACTCCTACCTAAAAAAGCAAATATCATCGCCAAATGGTTTGAGCTTAAATTCATAAAAGCTAAGTCCGCCAAAAAATACAAGAGGAAGCGATATTAACACTTATACTACCTCTTTTGGTTGTAAGGCTAACTCATAGGTCTTAGAAATTCGTTTTCTTCCTTTTTAACCATTTGTGTATTTTATTATAATTTTCACTCTTTTCTCTATATCTTATCCTTTCTTCTTCTCTATACTTTCGTTTAAATCTTCTCTGTCTCTCAGTCTACATTTTTCTGTATATCTCTTTGTTCAATGTATCTTTTCCTTTCTTTTTCGTCTACTTTCTTCCTGTGTTTCTCTTATCTGTCTCTCACCCTCTTCTTTATCACTGATTTCACCTTATATATATATTCTCCTTCCTTGGTCTTCATCCTCTCTTCTGACTCTATACCTCTTCGTTACCTCCTCACCATGCCAGCGTGACGACATTTGAGGCCACGACAGATTTGGCGTGTACCATTTCCTTTCTACTCGACGGTCTTTGGTTGGATTCGAACTCCCAACCCTACGGTTGCTAATCTGCTACTCTACCAACCAGGCTACCACGGTCCGTCGACTAAAAGAAGAATTTTTTCTGTGTTTGGGGGCGCGGTGTCAGTTGGAATTGTAGCGGTTTAGCAAACAGAGCATCGTGAGTTCGAAACTCAATCCAACCCAAAACCTCCGTGTGTGAGGGAGATGGTACATGCTAAATCTGTTTTCCCCCAAATGTCTTCACGTTGGCATTATGGGGGAAGTACGGAGAGAGTGGAGTTCCAGCTCTGTTAATGACCTGGTAAGACCGTGGTTAAAATGGCGAGGTGTTGCTCTCGTATCTTTCCCTATGGATCGATCCCGTACCGTCGCCAATAGCCCGTTGTGTTGCGCCATTTATCATAAATTCAACTACTTACCATTTTGTCTAACTTGATGTGTCTAAAGGTTTAACTAACAACTTTCTTAATCCACGCGTAGGTTGGTGAAAAGTGTTTACATCTTCTGAAATGCCTACAAAACTTGAGATTAAAAATGCTCTTGGTTCAAACATTTTCAGAAGACATTTATAAGGAATTTCATTAAAATACAGATTAATTTTTGGCGCCTACTAACAAATTTGAAAGTAATATTAACATGTAAAATGAAAGCTGTCGTAGTTTACAAATTACTTGAGATTAACAACACGCATGTCATTGAGTATTGGAATGCTGATTTGATGGAATTTGGGGTATACCTCGATGGATTTCTGAAACAGTAAATTTAATTTGGTAAATATCTTTTGGATTAAATTCAGAGAAGAGCAGTAAACAAATATCTTGCAGACCACAAATAAAATCTGTGATGGTTTCTTAATTGCTAATATATATTGATCAACGTAAGGGGGGGGGGGTACTCATAGTTCCTACCTTATACAGGGTGCATTATGAAAGTAATGCGCATGATTTTATTGTGACGCGACTATCCATCGATGCGCGCTCAGATCGGTCGAAAAATGTGGTGGGGATCTGCCCTTCCAAACGCGTCCGGTCTCAGTTCGCTCCGAGCAGTAGGAGCGGTAGTACGTGTATTCGCGCAAAGTCTTTTTTTCGATTGTGTCATGGCACGATGGAGTGTTCGCTGGAACAGCGGTACGCGATAAAGTTTTGTATGCGGCTTGGGAAGAATGCAACGGAAACGTATCAAATGGTTCAAGAGGCCTTTAAGGAGACACACACAATCTTCTCCCAAACCCAAAAAAGCGCGCATGAGCAGGTCTCGCATCAAAACAATGCTGATTGTCTTCGTTAACATCCGAAGAGTCGTCCATTTTGAGTTTGTACCGCAAGGACAATTTGTCAAAAGCAGCTTTTTACCCGGAGGTGCTCAAGAGACTGTTACGACGGGTCGCGCGAGTCAGGCCTGACATCATAGACGTCTTCAAGCTCCACCACGACAATGCACCAGCCACACGGCCTTTGTCGTCACAAACTACCTGACCCAGAGCAAGACCCCCTTGGTGCCCCAGCCTTCTTACAGCCCTGACTTGGCTCCGTGTGACTTTTTTTTGTTCCCCCGACTGAAGAGAGAGCTGAAGGGAAAGCACTGGGAGTCGGTGGAGAACATCCAACATCATGTTACAAGGTTCCTGACAGGCATTCCAATCGAAGAGTTCCAGGGTGCCTTCCAGGTGTGGCAGTATCGTCTCCGCAAGTGTATTGATGCACAAGGGGACTATTTTGAAGAATTTTAACCATTTGTACCAATCAGTTCAATAAATCTATTTTTCTCAGAAAATGCGCATCACTTTCATAATGCACTTCATTCACTTGATAAAAGCGATTCGATATGTTTAATACTCATAAACCTATTTTATTTACTGAACTAATTTGTCATTGCCTTCTGAAATCAGGCTCTTAATAAATTTCACTAAAGCAACGAGAGGTATTCTGTGCAGTTTTAACATTATTATCGGGCTGCAATCTTAATATCGAGCGTTATTTATTAATTTAATTTATTTCGTATGTATGTATATATTTGATGTTATGATACAGCAGAAGTTTGGGCTTTCCTTGTATTGTCCCACAAAAGCGTACTTAGAGGGCGAATTGATCTTGAAGAGGGTGGTTTTATATTGTTTATGTCCGTTTGTTGCCATTCACCAATATACAAATAACATCGATTGCTGTGCCAAGTACTTCAGTGAAATATATACACATATATTTATTAAATTGATCCGATCCGATATTTATGTCCTTTATTCTATCGAGTTCACCATTTCTCTTCACATGGAGTTTTACGAATACACACCAAATATTAAATCTATTCAACAATTTTTTGAAAAGTCGATAAAGTGACAACGACGACTAACACCGGAATACTCACTGACACCATGCATATTGATAAAGTTCTTTAAAGGTGGGAGACTAGACACTATGGATTCAAGTTATTTTGCTTTTGAAGTTTGAGTTTCGTAAGTTTAAAAGATTTTTATGGATTACTAATGTATCAAAGAAGCAGACTTCACTCCGTCCTGTGAATAGTTAAATCTTACGAAAATAAAATACATGGTTGAGGTGACTTAAAAATTCAAAACTGGTATTGGTAACACAACAGGATAGGTGGAAGTGAAACATGTCTTTGCGAAATGAGATCATTGCACAAGGGCCCGTGCTCATCAGACCTTACTTAGCGTCATGTATCAACTTTCAAAATTCCGTTCTTACGTGAGTTCTTCGTCGCCTTTTTAAGATAAAGTTGAACGTTAGACACCGATATTTTTTAAATATTTAATGTAGGTAGATATGTCAGTGGAAACCTCCTTTAAACGGGTCCAGAACACAAAAATCGTCAAATTTTCGAATTATTTTTATTATTTTAAGAAATTCTCTGTGTTTTTCTACTTAAAATGACGTCTAAATCATGTTTCTATCTTAATTAGAACTAGAGATATAATAAATTTTGTGGTGCGTTGTTTTGAAAATCTAACACTCTTGACAGGTGTTGTCATGGCACTAACACCTGTCCTTAAAACTTTAAATGCGTTTTTCTCCATGATACATTTTTTCAAGATTTCCTGTATTCAAATTGCTATAAGTCGAAAACCGATAAAGTTTAAGAGTTAAAATTTGGAATATATCTTTTTCAAACATTATACTTTAATTTTGATTCAGCAAATTTGAAACAAATATTTACTTTTAAGAATATGACTTTTTAAAAAACAAGTACCTTGCAATTTTCAAAAAATTTCATTCGAATATTTTTTATTTTTTAGTAAATTAATATTTTTTAAATTGCTGAATCAAAATTTAAGTTAATAAATTTGTGAATAATTTACTGCAAGAATTTTGAAAATTAATCAAGAATGTTTTGAGTGTAACAATTTAAAATGACCCCTTTTTTTTCAAAAAATTTTAATTTAAAATTTTTAAAGAACTTTTGGAAAAATTTTGTGTTGTGATTTCGTTTATTAGTTAAATGAGTAATCAGTGCAAAAAAATTCTAAATTCTAAATTAATTATTAAAATTTTTTTTCAATGTGTCCCGGACCCCCTTAATTGCAAATATTTAAATATTTTGTATAATATTAGCTAAGATTTACAGGAATTTAAATATAGATCACTTTACAAAATCGCGGCCATATGGGATGCGGCACCTGTATAAATCGGTTCTCTCCTTGGTAGAAAAAAGGTAAATGTTCATTTTGAAAGTTTTTAGTAAGTCTGAATGTTTTGATTTGAATAGGATAATATTGACATTTCCGGCAATCCCCCATTGAAACTGTCATTGCATTGTGGGGGTTTTGAGGTCATACCTCAAAATCAGCGACAGCCTTCTATTAAAAATGAACAGATTAAGATTCATAGAAAATTCCTCTCATAAGTGTAAAATTTTCCAATTTATTCACATTAAAATTCAAGCAAATGAAATTTAAACTTTCACATCAGTTTTCTGGACACGTGTGAAACAATTTTCAAAATAGTTATCAATTTATAATCAAAGCAGTGTACAGTCGCGAGAAAAAGGAACCACCCCTCTTCATTCGAGCAATTTTAACAGAAGAGAAAATTGAAAGATGGCGTTTAACAGGAACTAACGTCTTCATAAATTAATTCCAAATCATAAAATTTCCTTAAGGGGTTGTGTTCATTTTAAACCAGGGATTAGTTGGTCTCTGGTTTGAATCAAAATTACAACCGTGTGCCTGGGCATGATTGAATGTCGCGAAAATGTGACCTCTCCGTAAAACTGAGACGTGTCGTTGTGCTGCCATCTATTGACTAAAAATTCGAGCTAAGTCGGACTTCCTCCCAATGGGGCTCACTTGCATGGAAGCCGCACCCCCTTCGCCTCTTGCCGTCTTCGACGGGTCTGGCATTCCTTTGGTCTGCCAGTGTAGGCATAAGAAACAACAACAACATTCATTTTAAATTGAGCACCAACTTCATAATTTCCAATAGGAACCCTCTATTTCGAAAAACAATTTCGAGTCCATATCAAAATTTAACTACAGATACCAAATTTCAAACCATTAGGTCTTACCGTTTTGAAGTTATGAGTACATAAAGATTGGAACTTCTAATGTTAAATCAGTTTCTTAGACTTTTATGCTTAACTTCCTAAATAACATTTTTATAGCTCTGACATTTTTTACTATGTTACTGTTAAACAGCCCACCTAAAATTAACTAAACAGCCCACAAAAAATCAACCTAAAAATTTATTTTAAAAATCGTTTTTAGTTTGCAATAAGTATTTAATTAAGGTATGAAAAAATTATGAATTAGAAACTTATTATATTTTGATAAGATTCTATTTAGAAGGACTTTTAGGTAAGGCCATGAGAAATTGCAGCGCTTTCCGATAATTAGGTTTTGAGCTACATTAAATTTTGCTCCTTGTTGCAATTTTAGGGGCCAACCAAAAGTTTAAAAAGCATTTGACAAACTTCGGATAATAATTCTCGGATCGTTTGCACTTGCGTAGTACGAATAATAATGTAATTCTCAAATCGTTTGCTTTTGCGTTATAAAAATAATAATTCTTGGATCGCTGAAAAATACGTTTCAAATAGATTTCAAATTTGAAATTCGTGTAGCTATAACTACAATCAATCTGGATCGACAAATAGACACTTTGTCGAGATGATCCTTGAAAGTGATAATAACTTTAGGATTGAATATCTTACATAGATACGATTTTCTTGGACATTTTATTTGCTTACTGAAACAACAATAACCGTTATAATGCGATGTAATTCAGTAAATAGCTGGAAGTTATATTTAGACTAATGTAACGATACGGAATCTGATTACGGCATCGAAACATGGGGTTTGTATTAGACATTTCGCTGCTTGTGCCTCATTCGATATCAAGTCCCCTTATGCAATTTTTTTAATTTGAATTTACAGAGGACGTTATTCCCTATTAAATGATACCTTTGAATTTGCTCTGGTATGAATATTGCTCGAAATAAAGGGAATGGTTCCTTTTTTTTTCCTGAGGCTGTACATGCTATGCAAATTTATTATGCAATAAATGGGTGCTCTTAAGATGCGACGGAATTTGCGCTGTGCTTTTTCACTCTAGCTAAGTAGGTACTAACGTCGCTCTGGAGCAACACAATGGGCTATTTGCGATGTTCCGTGACCAAACTGGAAGGGAAAGATCTCAGGACAATACCACGTAATTTTGAACAGCGGTAAGATGACAAGATCACACCTGAGCTGGAACCCCACTCTCACAATTTTCACACCACGCCTAGGTAAGGTCATGTAAGGCCACGACAGATTTAATGTAAACCATCCTCACACTAGCATTAGCGAGTAGGTGGTATATCACCTCAATAGGCACGATAAGCTTACTGTACATAAAGCAGGCCTCTTTTCTAAAATTTTACTTCTTTTGTTAATTTCCAAGAGGTGTATCTCTTAAAAGTACTTATTTTTTTAAATAAGTTAAATATACGAGGTTGTTATTCGGAAAGTAATACCCGCTTTTAAATAACATACAGACCAATTAAAATAAACGTCATTTTGAGCAGAAAAACACAGATAATTTCTTCAAGTAATAAAATAAATTTTGAAAACTTGATGATTTTTGTGTTTTGGACCCCCTTAAAAAGAATGAATTGTATAAAAGATCTAGTCCAACTCCTCCGACTCTCACATACAGAATCGCATACATAGTAAACTCCGATTATTCGAGTTTCCGCTCTAACCAAGCTATCAAATATTTCTAGGATTTTTTTTTTTGGGTTCTAACTTTTTCCGTTTTTAAAACTACCGAAAAAAAATCTGAACTTGATCTCACAAACACTAAGGAAAACAAAATTTTTGACTGGATAAACGCTGACGAACAACAAGAGATTACAGATAAAATGATCGTCAAAAAGAAAAATGAATCTAGCGATGATGATGAAAAGAGAGTGACGATAAAAATCGACGTATGAAAATCTCCCATACAGATAGACTAAAAGCTAATCAAAGTGCTATTTATAGAACAAGAAGCGACACCAGCAATCCTGTTATCCTTAACAAAATAGCGAAACATTGCTGCAGAAAAACGCCAAAGTAACGGAAAAAAACAATAAATGACTTTTTTAAGAAGAACTCTGTAATTATCGTAACAATATGAATTGCATGTAGTGTATCTGTATAACTTTTGTATTTGTTAAAATATGCATTTAAACCTACACGATTTATCTTACTTACAATTTTCGCTTTAACCGAGTTTTTCGGTTATCCGAGTTAGTCTTGGTCCACATTAACTTGGATTATCGTGACTCTACTGTATTATAAAGGTGGAGATGAAGCATTGGAACACAATGTATATGGCCACTCCTTGGTCAGGAAACTTCCTCGGATACAAAGAAAGGGTTTCAAACCACTTCGTTCACAAAGGTGGCGTTTCTAAACCCAGCTACTGATAAGATAAGGTTCCTACCATGATGGCCAGTCCTTTTTAGATGCCTATGAGCGTAAGGACGGGTTAAACTGGCATGCAACTGTGCAATGAAAATCAGTTTTATCACGCTCTGGTTCAAGTTGGATTGATTTGGCAAATATTAATAAAAGCGCCCAAACAAATTTCCGAGCAATTCTTGACAACGTCACGTCGCAATTATCTGGAAAAGGACAGAGTGGAGGGCTTAGTGAATTGTATTTACAGCAATCAATGAATACTATGAATCATATCGTCATCGGGGTTTGTTATATGATGATTTCTTCCCGTTTCGGTTTATGTAGTTGTCTGTTTCCATCTCCGGAACCACTGATTTTCGGGTACCGACAATTTTTTTAATCTTTTTTCCCGCGATAATAGTAAATAAATTTTGTGGTTGTAGGTAGTTTCCTCTTAATGACTAGTCTGAGTATTACCATCACAACAATTTACACAGTCCAGTCACATTAATGTGACCACCCGTCAAAAGCCAGAATAACCACCTTTGACAGAGCGGACCGCTGCGAAACGTGCTGTAAGAGAGTCAATTAGGTTTCTGATGATGAGTGCACCCAGTAAATGCCAGGAAAACATTCCCCAAATCATAATGCTCCCTCCTCCAGCCTGGATCCTTCCGGCAATTGTTGCAGGGTGTTTGCTTTCAGACGTTTCACGCCATGCGTCCATCTGTCCGATGGAGCATAAAACGTGATTCATCGGGAAAAGTCACATGTCGCCACTCTGTGGATGTCCAGTTGCGGTACTGGCGTGAAAATTGCAGCCTTCGTTGCCGAATAACAGCAGTCAGCATAGGTGCATTAACCAGGCGTCTGCTGCGGAGGCCCATGTGCAGCAACGTTCGCTGAACCGTTGCTGAGGATACACTCTTGGTAGCCCCTTGGTTTATCTGGGCGGTCAGTTGCTCAACAGTTGCACGTCTATTCGCCCAAACGCATCTCCGTAGCCTTCGTTCGCCTCTGTCATCTATAGCCCGTGGTGAACCCCATGTGCCACGCCGCTGATTTTGGATAGTGCCATTTTGCCATGCACGGTATACTTTTACCACGGCGGCACGCTAAAAGTTCACAAAATTAGCCGTTTTCGAAATGCTTCCACCCTTGGCCCGAAAGCCAATAATCATGCCCTTTTGGACGCCGGATAAATCGCAACGTTTCTGCATTACGCCAACGATTGAAATGCTTTCCGATGCCCTAGGACATCCTTTATATACACTCCACTGCAATGTGCTGCCACCTGCTTTTTGTGATTGGTTATTTCACGTTGACGTCGAAAGTAGGTGGTGGTCACATTAATGTGACTGGACTGTGTATTTTTTATCTGTAGCTAAGAGTAATGAAGAATAGTTATGGCTTGAACCCATATTAGTGGGTCCAACCTTGTGTTTGGGATCTGTTGTGTCTTGTATCTGTTTCGAGTAACGACATTTTAAAAATTATTTTTCGTGTAATAACAGTAAAGAAATTTTGTAGTTAGTTTTATAATAATTAATTGTCTCTAGGTATTGCATTAATTATAATCACAGAAATTTATCTTGTATCTGTGGTTTAGAGCAATGAATAATAGTTATGGTTTCAAGCAGTGTTAGTTGACGAACCTTGTGTCTGTGAGGTTTTTATTTGAATATCCATTTTTTGGTTCACACACACAGTTTATATTTCAAACGAGTCGCTAACAAAAAAAAATTTTATTAATATCTTGAATCAATTTCGAGACCGACACGATATAAGAAAGTTCTATCTAGATCAGACACAAAATATATTTTATTTCAAAAGTATTTTCACTAAGTCTCTTTGTGTAGACTGACTTTAAAAACAGATAATGCAATTTCTACAAATCATATAAAATAGTTTAATCCTTCACATGATTTCAACAAGATATTCATCCAACATGTTCAGATCAATTTGATAACGATGAAATACCTCATCATCAAGATATTTCCGATATTTTAATGATTAGACCAAAATCCGCTTAGTTTCTTCTGATGGCGAGATAGCTCGACAATCAAAATCTGGTCAGTTTGGCATACAAGATATATCGTCAAGATAACCTTCAGGAGAGTTAATGTCCACCAATAATAAATGTATTTACTATGCAAATGCACTATAAATTATAAAATAAATAATCATAGAAACTCCCCATACGAATTCTGATAACACAACCTCTTGAAAATAAACAGAAACGGATATTAGTTTATGCATTTCTGGTTGACAACTTTCCACAAGAAAACAAATGGAAGCTGAGGGACATTACGATATACAAGCACTCAGTTATCCTGTAAAACACCAGACACTTCATAATTGGAAAGTTTCTTCGAATTAAATGGTGAAGACACTAAAGAATTCATCTTTCCTTTCAGGAAAGATAAGTCTGTTGATTCAATTGATCAAAAAGTGTTTCGAAAATGTAAAAGGAGAGATACGAAAGTACCCAGGATTTCCGATGTATTGATTTGAATAATCCACTGTCTATATTAACTTGTTTAGTTAAGGAGATTATTTTTGTTTAGTGTTTGCTCTTGGTTCTTAGTTATATAGTGTTATTACACCTAGACTTCGTATTATATTGAGAGCTGTCAACTTGCAAATTGTATAACCCCACAGAAACGAGTGTCGATTCTTTCCGATGACTCTTCGTGGTTTAAAATTACGTGACGTTGTCCTATGATCTTTTCCTTTTGTTTTTTAGTTCATTTATAATTGATACAAGGCGATAGAATCTTTCCAAACGATTCTATTCCAAGGTAAGAAACGATAGAATCTTTTTCAAATGATTCGATCCCACCGAAAGAAACGATTGAATCCTTCCAATTTTTATCATATTTATTCCAAGTGAAGGCCGAATAGAATATTTCTAAAGCAGGAGAAAAAAGGATACACTAATTATTTTAACCAATAGATGCGATTGTCATCCGATATGTTGTGTGCAATAAAAACAATACACTACTACTTTTTCAGAAATATCGTGATTCTCAGGGTTATAAGAGATCAAAGAGCTATTTCAAAATACCCCTGTCCTACTGCACGAACAAAACAATACAATTCCTTCAGACAAACCAACTACAGGAATCTTTTTGAAATCAAATGCACCGTCTCGCAACTTTACTTCTAACAGGAATACGGTAGTCTAACTACAAAACCCTCCGCCACAGGCCGAATATTCAAGATACTGGGTCTTTCTTTTCCTCCCGGAGTCTTGTTTGTCCAACGATGTCGGCCAATCAGACAAAGGAAAACTTCCTACGCTTTCCTAGAGGCTTTCAGCTCCGTTTCTTCGCGGAGAAAACACGCTGCTCTTCTCCAAACAGAATGTATAGAATATTATCGTGACCAAATCAAAAGTGAACAATATCGTGACTACGAAAGGCAATGTGATAGGCCTCTAGGAAATGGCTTCTGTTTTATGCATGTTAAGATTTTAAGGTTACGCTGCGTGGGTATCCAGAATATATAGAATGTTATAGTAACCAAATGAAAAGTGAATAGTTTCGTGACTGTAAAAGTCAAGAGGAAAGTCCTCAAGGAAGTGGCTTATATTTTATGCATGTTAAGAATTTGAGGTTTTCTATGTGAGTATCCAGAATGTATCGAATGATATCGTGACTAATTGAAAGTGAACAGTATCGTGACTACGAAAGTCAAGGTGATAGGCCTCTAGGAAATGGCTTCTGTTTTATGCATGTTAAGATTTTAAGGTTACGCTGCGTGGGTATCTAGAATATATAGAATGTTATAGTAACCAAATGAAAAGTGAATAGTTTCGTGACTGCAAAAGTCAAGAGGAAAGTCCTCAAGGAAGTGGCTTATATTTTATGCATGTTAAGAATTTGAGGTTTTCTATGTGAGTATCCAGAATGTATCGAATGATATCGTGACTAATTGAAAGTGAACAGTATCGTGACTACGAAAGTCAAGGTGAGAGGCTTCAAGGAAGTGGCTTCTGTTTTATGAATGTTCATATTTTAAGTTTTCACTGTGTGGGTTTTAACTTATTTAGGGGTTCTCAAGCATAACACCACATTGCAACCTTCAGTCTTTCCTACGTGATTTTTTAGGAGTTCTTACCTTCACCACCAATTGAATCTTTTCGCATGATTCTATTCCAAAGATTTTTTTGGTACTTGTTTACTTAATGCCACACTAGAATAGCAGAACGGGCTACTGATGACAAACATCCGAGGACTATTCCACGTAATGTTTAATCATGGTCAGATGACGTGGTCACACCTGAGCTGATATCCCACTCTCCAAACCTCCACACCACGCCAACATGAGGAAAGTCTATTCCAAGGAAGAGAGGGATAGAATCTTTCCGAAGGATTCAATTTTAAGGAATGGGACCACGGTAGCTCGGTTGGAAGAGTAACGGATTAGGAACAGGATGATTGTGGGGTCGAATTCAGCCAAAGACCGTCGTGTAAAGGAAACTGGTGCACGTTAAACCTGTCGTGGCCTCAAGTATCCGCACGTTGGCGGGGTGTCGAAGTTTATATATTGGGATGCGAGATGATGTGTGATCTCGTCATCTGAAAATGGTTCAAAAATACGTGGTATTGTCCTCGGATCTTACCCCTCGGGTTTGATCCAATACCGTCGTTAATATACCGTTCTGTTGCTCTAATGGGACGCTAATTAAAATACCTATCTACCTACGTATTCAAAGGAAAGAAACGATAAAATGGTTCTAATGTGATCTATTGGTTATTTATATTTTTATTTCGAAAGAGCCACACATATTGGGGCCATTCTACACCAAACAGAAGACGGACAACGTCAAGCAATGAACATTCAAAGCAAGTTTGACAGACACAGGAAAGGAGAATACCGCATAGGGAGAAATCGATCCTTTGCTTCCAACAACTCGTATCTAGGAAAGGAATGAATTAATTTTTTTTAAATTATATTCCAATGTTAAGACCGATAGAATCTTTCAAAAGATTCTATTCCAAGGAAAGGAGTGATAAAATCCTTCCAAAGCAGTCCATTCTAAGGAAATGAACGATAGAAACTGTCCATGAGATTATTAGTGTCTGAAAGGCAACGATTGAATCTTTCCAAAGAAAAAAGCAACGATTGATCCATAGGAACGAGCTGTCCATAGAATTCTGTTCTAAGAACAGTTACAACAGAATATTTCCAAATTATTTTACTCCAATAAAATGGCAAATGGAAGCTTTCCAGAATGCTATTCTCAAAAAGGACCAACATAATATTTTTAGATGTTGGAAGAATAAAAGAATTCTTTCAAACAATAGATGTGGTTATTTATTCATTAGCTGTTGTGGGATGAAATTACTTCTACACTTTTCGAAAATCGTGTTACTCTTGGAGAGTTAAGAGTAGTAGAAACGACGGTTAATCAAAATGGTGAATAAATCGATGGTTATTCAAGATCCAAATATATGTAGTCAGGTAAAATAAATAGAACTTCGTGGAAATTCGGTCAAAATTATAACTGAAAGTAGAAACTCCTTTTGGGGTTAGTGTCGAATGTGTCAGTCTTGCCCCTTATCCATAAATTTAGGCAGTAGACTCGTCAAAAACCAATTGCCAAACGCCAACTCACCGCAGCTGGACTGTACTTACTAAGCATAGGTTTATACAAAGATTTGGTCCCCGATATTGTAGAAAACCAAGTCCTAAAAATTACGGGTTTAAAAACATCCGGACTTTTTAATCACCTCCAAACAATCAATGGGGAAATGTGTACATTCGATTCCACTGTATCTTTTTTATGTCACTCTGCCGGGCCCATATGCAGAATTATATTCAGTACTCTGCAACATAATTCCAAGCAATTGCAACTGTTCTGCAGGTATTTTGTCCGAATTTTGAAAACAGCAGTCACATCAAAAACAGACGTAAAACATAATCATAGGCTAAATATGTGTTACATATTTGTAGTAAAACATCAAAATTAATTCACTTACTTTATTTAAAACCGAGGCATACTTCCAGACTTAGCAATTCTGTCGATCACTTTTGAAGTTGAATATTTTGTCAGTGACATAGAAGATGTGTTCCTTATAAAGTGTTTATGGTAATTTGCGGCGGTGTAAAGAGGTTGTTTTGTAGCAAGAGAAGAAATAAGGTGTGCAGCAAAAGGAGCGCGCTTTGCACTGCAGAACATCGCAACTTGCGTTTAAAAAAAATTTCGGCCACAATTTTGATAAAATTAAGGGAAAATTGTACTGCTAAGACTTTGTTTGTAGTACGACGTGCGTCGCAGTTTGAAGCACTTTCTGATGCTGGGATGTCATGGTAACCAAGTTGGAAGAGTAGGGTATTTCCAGCCGGGGATGACGAGTTCTAGTCTCGATCCAATCAAACACCAGCGTGTAAGTGGGGGACTGGTGCACGAAAATGTTGTCGTGGACTCAAATGAGGCCTTGGGGATACAAAGTGCTAACTCACTCAATGATGGGCGAAACTTTTTTTTCACATATTTTGGGTTATCAGACATTAGAGAATAAAGGTATTAAATTTTTCGTTGAGTTCGCCCTTCTTAATCATATGAAAGTAGGACTGACAGTAACTCTCCTTTGTTCTAAGAGCGGTAGAACTCAGCGTTTAAATGTGTTTTTCCCTAAACCAGCATTTGTTCAGTTCACCTCAACGCCTCAAATGTTCTCACGTTGTCGTGGTGTGGAAGTTTGGAGAGTGGGGTGCCAGTTCAGGTGTCGACTTCGCCATTTGATCGTGGTTCAAAATGACAAGATGTTGTTCTTGGATCTTTCCCTTAAGGGACTGATCGCGGACCGTCGTCAATTGCCCGTTGTGTTGCTCTAGTACGACGTTAACAAAAATTTCCATCCTGGTAGTATCCAATTACCCATTCTGTTTCTCCAGTGGGACGTTAATTCAACTAACAACCAACTGCGGAGTCTTCATGTAATTGTATTTGAATACAAAGCTCCGATAACATAAGTTACAATCTGAATCATCAAACAGTGAGGTTGTAATGGTAATTTTAGTTAACGTCGTATTAGAGCAACATAACGGGCTATTGCCGACGGTCCGGGATCAATCCCTTTAAGGGAAAGATCCGAAGACAACACCTCGTAATTTTAAACCACGGTCAGATGACGAATCAAACAGTGAGGAATGTCTCAAAGATTAAATAAAATTTCTAACGCTTCGCACTTGAATTGTTTGCTGCAAAAAATCCAATTCCCGGAAACCTTTCACTAACAAATTCTCCCCCCATCCTTTTCATACGAACTTGACGATCTCTCAAAAAGAACTTCGAACTCAATTATATCGCATAAAAATAGGAAATATACGTGGATTGTTCCGTTACAAAACACAACTGACAACTCTAGCGTTACACACGAACCACAAAACAACACAATAGACACTCATAAAAGTAAAAGCGTCACAATGCCCTCAGCCCAAAAAATACCAGGGAATTACTTCACGATCTAATGATTTCCTCCATCATCTCATGGAGATGTTGTGAAAAACAAATCATTCGAACCTTATTAAGCAGAGTCGTGTTCAAAGCTTACACAAATTTGCATATTTACAGGTATTCGCTGATTATTCATGTCAGAGGAGAATGGTTTTTACGCTCCAGTAACCAATTTCGGGAGAGGAAAAAAAACGACACTTGGCATTGATTACAAAATTTTTGTGAATTGTTTGAACTTTTTCATGAAGGAGATTATGTAGCTAGTACTATACCACAAGGAGGTATGTATACGAGGTTATGTATTGATCTCCGAGACTTTTTTTGTTGCTTGTGTATGTGGGCGAATGAATTGTTTAGATTGATTCAAAGGGCCAACCACCTGAAGCAAAACGAGGAGCGTTCTGTGACACATCCTCCTTTTTTCCTTCCCGTTGATTGGTCGGAGGAGAAACCTTTTCAGAGAGAAAGGCATTCATTGTCTCTCCTTCTGAAAGGGAATGGCCTCCAGCGACTTCAGGGGTTGAATGGAGGAGAGATTTCTTTTCGTGTGGATGTTTATCGTCTTAACCTGTTAAAGAACATGGGAAGTGGGTGGGATCTTAGGATTAACAAAGTGATTTTTGGTACAAGAGAGGTAGGCTTCCGCGAGGAGGTTACTGGTAACAGGTGGGGTTCCCTGACATGGTATTTTTAATTACCGTCACACCGGATACACACAACGGGCTATTGGTTACAATCCGGGATCAATCCCCGAAATGAAAGTTCTCAAGATGTAATTTTGAAGCAGGGTCAGATGACAAGGTCACACCTGAGCTGGAACCCTACTCTGAAAACATCCTCACAACGCCAATATGAGCCCGGTATAGACCACGCACAGCTTTAATGTGCACCAGCCTACGGTCTTTGGTTGAATTCGATTTCGCTAAGCCAGGCTTGTTTTATACTGCGGAGGAACCTTATCTCCCAAACGAAGAATTGTGTGCTGTTCATCAGTTGAAAAACTTGAACTGTTCTTCAAATGATGGACCTTGTTCATGAATTGTAGAAACTTGTGATGTGAACAGTTTATGAAAACCCCTCTGGGAAAGTATATTGCACAATTAAACTGAAAAATTTAAGTGTTTGTTGTCAGTCCAATTAAGGAATAATCTGTTCCATAAAACGTTCTTTTTTTGCCATTACACAAAGTAGGAATCAAAAGTAGCGTAATTGAGCCCCACGATATCGAAAATTATAATAGCTGACCGACCGGTCTGGTGGTTATTAGCCTCTAATTCCGAAGGTTCCGGGTTCGAATCCGGTCAGTGCATGTTTGTAAGCGTATGGTGTAGAGGCAACTGGTGCACCTTAAATCTGTCGTGACCGAAAGTCCTCACGTTGGGTTGTTGTGGAAGTTTGGAGAGTGGGGTGCCGTCTCAGATGTTGCATCGTCATCTGACCGTGGTTCAAAATTACGTGGTGTGGTTCTCGGATCTTTTCCTTAGGGGATTGGTAATTGGTAATTTTTTAGTTAACGTCGTACTAGAGCAACACAACGGGCTATTGACGACGGTCCGGGATCAGTCCCTTAAGGGAAAGATCCTCGAGGACAACACCTCGTAATTTTGAACCACGGTCATATGACGAAGCAACACCTGAGCTGGCACCCCACTCTCCAAACTTCCACGCCAACCCAACGTGAGGACTTTCGGCCACGACAGATTTAAGGTGCACCAGCCGCCTCTACACCATACGTTTACAAACATCCATGCCCGGGCCCGGATTCGAACCAGGAACCTTCCGATCTAGAGGCTAACACCTTAACCACTATACCGGTTGGTCGGCCCTTAGGGGATTGATCCCATACCGTCGTCAATAGCCCAATGTGTTGCTCTAGCACGACGTTAATTAAAAATTATCATTATGAAAATTATAATAATTTGCAAATTATTATAATTTCATTTATGGACTAAATGAAAGTTATTTTTTATTGATCAAGATGATTAGTTTATTTTACAAAGGATGTGGTATTCTTGTTGTGGTCATGAGAAAAATGTTTTTCTTATAAAACTAACGCGTTTGATGTTCTTTCAGCTGCAGAGTGGAGATCATTGCAACAGATGCTAAGCACGTCAGACCCACCTGTTTATTCAACCGTCGGAAAGAAACTGCCATTTTTTAGAATCACGGTTGCCATTACAAGGTCTCGGTGAGCAAACTAAGTGCAAAGTTACGTGACCAAATTTCAGATTTGAGTCTTTGAAAAAGTTTTTCAGATGATGGTTAAAGTTGATAAGAAATAATCTTATGGAACAACTTTTGAACGTATTTAGCCATTTCAGAGAAAACTCTTCCGTGCATTGTATCCATAGCATTGTATGCATAGGTTGACGACATGGTTCTCCAGTAGAGTTAAACCATGTCGGAAACACAACGAAAGTAAGTATGTTCATTAACGTAGTACTGAAGCAACACAACGGGCTATTGATGACGGTCCGGGATCAATCCCAAGGGAAAGATCGAAGGACAAAACCACGTAATTTTGAACCTCAATCAGATGATGATGTCAGACCTGACCTAGCACCTACACATCACGCCAACGTGGGGACATTTGAAAGCACGACAGACTTAACGTGCAGCATCTGTTTTTGTTAACGACGACTTTCGTTGGATTAACTTTCGTTAACCCTACGTTACTCTTCCGACCGGGCTATCCAAGCCCCTAGAAATGTAAGGGAAAGCCAGTAATATAGACGAAAAAATATAAAGTATAGTAAACACGATCAAAATATAAAAAAAACATATTCGGGTCTTAATTCCAAGTTGTTGTGTTGTGGAAGTTTATAAAGTGGTGTGCCAGCTCAGGTGTTGCCTCATCATCTGACCATGGTTTTAAAATTACGTGGTGTTGTCCTCAGATATTTCCCTTTAGGATTGATCCCGGACCGTTACCAATAGCCCCTTTTGTTGCTCTAGTGCGATGTTAATTAAAATACCTACCTGTAAATTCCACCTAATTATAAATATCTTCCAATTATTAATTACTTGTTCTCAAAACTTTCGTCGAAAATTTAATACCGTCTTTGAATTAACCACACAGAACAGAAAAATCAAAAATCCACTCTTTAAACTAATCATCAAAGATAAAAAAATTCCTAGTAGTTAATCCCAATCACTCAACAAAGAATTTCATTTCTCGTTGGAAGATTCGAGATATCTTTCGATTAAGTGTACACACTAGAACAAAAACGCTCGGATTTCCAATGAAAACCAAACAAAGCCGAGTTCTTCCACATGAAAGAAACATTCCTCAGACTGTATTCAATTTTTTTTTTAAATCAACTTCCTATTCATTTCTGGGAGATATTTATCTTCCAGCAACTTTTCTTTGATTTTTTCGAATATCGAAAAGTAAACATGGGTTATATTCTTTTTGTATTACGTGCAGACAGTGTCTCCCTCTGGAGCATAAGTAGGCAAACCAATTTTTATTTTGTTTTTTATCCTCTTACCACAAATTAACGTAAACATCTTTCTTGAAGCTTCTTTTATTTTATGTCATTGTGCAATAGTTTTCCTAAAATTGGATGTTAAAAATGTCCTACACATCCAAGCGTGCTCTAAGTCTCATTATTATTAATTATAAATTAATAAAAATCCATGAAGGATGTTTTTGATCTAATTCAAGAAATGAACATTTATTTTTAGTGATAGCAATATGCTGTAATCACCTCTTACGCAAACAGTTTTTTCATCTAGAAATTAAACGTGTAAGCAATAGGTATTTATAGTGCTATAATATTAAAGATCATATTGGTATAATTATGTATACTTTAAGGAGGAATTATTATACAAGGACATGGAGTATTTTTTGCTTACATGCCATATAATCATCAGCTTAAAGGAAGATCTAAATTAGAAAATTATGGGAGACCGTTACGACACGTAAAACAATCACACACCTGCGCAATTCATGACTCCATTTTAGGTTTACATAGCATAAATTAATCTCATAAATAATTCAGTCTTGAAGACAAATCATTTTTTACTTGTTAAAGAATGTATTACTGTCGAACCTGTTCAATAGAAAAGAAATGTGATATATAATTTGAATTTTAAAAATCATGAAACTGATGTCAATGTTCTCTTAAATAATTTGTTAAACTCTTGGTACATGTGACGACTGAGACTCGCCACGCACTTGTTTTGCCTGAGTTACGGATGACTAGTCTAATTCGTCATTCAAACTAGGACAAAATTATACATGTACATTCTTGTTCATGGCAAGAGGGGTTGGTGTTACGAGACTCTTTGAATCAAATTATTCAATCGCGTTCTCTACAAAAATACACTTTATTTCATCTTACCATACATAGAAATATTTAAACAGATGCGTTATCAGACATTCTTTTTTGGAATGAACGCGGAGATCAGAAGCTGTGCGATCTCTCTCATACTGCTACCATTCTTATCAAATGAAATTATACGGAAATAAAACAATAACTATTGTGCAAACGATGATACGAAAATATAACAGCAATTAGTGTACAGACGATAATATGAAAATTTTACAGTAACTAATGTGCAAACGATAATACGAACTACTTTTACAAATAAATCTGTACTCAAGGGGTCAAAGATATGTTGTGATCCAATCATTTTATGACACCTTAATATTAAGTAAGTAATAAACCAATTTATACCGATTCAATTTCCTCTATAACAGGGGTTATTAAAGGAAAGTGAATCTGCAAATTGATTTAATACTTAATATTAGGTGTTTAATTCATAAAATGATTGAATTGATATTGAACTAAATTCATCGCAATACTTGTTTCTTCTTACAGTTTCAGCATAATTCAATGCGATAATAAGTAATTAACAAGTAAACCCGTAAATACTAATAAGTAAGGTTCCCCATAAGAAGTAAACTCTATTATCGAGAAGTGTAATATCGCTTTTTCCCCACCATCAACTCAGGATGGCAAAATAACTACATCAATTTGTTGAATGAATACTCAGATTCCATTGGTCAAGATCTCTGTGGGATTCAAACGGATATATGCGTGTAAATTCCTTTGAGGGACGTAAAACCAGATACCAACGTACATTACTTAATATTCCAATTCAGGATGGTTAGGAACATTTTGTAATTAACGTCGTACTAGAGCAAACCAACGGGCTACTCACGACGGTAAAGTTAATTTGGAAATTTTTTAATTAGCGTAGTACTAGAGCGAGCAACATAATGGACTACTGACGACGGTTCGGGAACAATCCCTTAAGTGAAAGATCCGAGGACAACACTTCGTACTATTGAACCACGGTCAGATGACGAAGCAACACCTGAGCTGGCACCCCACTCTCCAAACTTCCACACCAACCCATAGTGACACGACGGTCCGGGATGAATTCACTAAGGGAAAGATCGAGGACAACACCGTCGTCAATAGCCCGTTGTGCTACTCTAGTACGACGTAAATTACAAAATTACTAATTACCGAGGATAACACCACGCAATTTTCAAACACGGTCAGATGACGAGGCAACATGTGAGCAGCCACCCCTCTCTCCAAACTTCCACACCAACACAACGTGAGGACCCAACGGTTACGACAAATTTCAGGTACCCCAGTCGCCTCTACACCATACGCTTACAAACATCCATGAAGCCGACCAACCGGCATAGTGGTTAAGGTGTTAGCCTCTAGATCGGAAGGTTCCTGGTTCGGGCATGGATGTTTGTAAGCGTATGGTGTAGAGGTGGCTGGTGCACCTTAAGTCTGTAGTGGCCGAAATTCCTCACGTTGGGTTGGTGTGGAAGTTTGGAGAGTGGGGTGCCAGCTCAGGTGTTGCCTCGTCATCTGACCGTGGTTCAAAATTACGAGGTGCTGTCCTCGCTCGGACCTTTCCCTTATGGGACTGATCCCGGACGTTGTCAATAGCCCGTTGTGTTGCTGTAGTACGACGTTAACTAAAAATTACCAAATTACCAAACATCCATGCACTGACCAGGATTCGAACCACGAACTCCAACTGAGGAAGTTATATAAGTGCAGAATACGAGGAAATTTCAGTAATGGTAATGGTAATTTTAGTTAACGTCGTACTAGAGCAACACAACGGGCAATTCACGACGGTCCGGGATCAGTCCCTTAAGGGAAAGATCCGAGGACAACGCCTCGTAATTTTGAACCACGGTCAGATAACGAAGCACCGCCTGAACTGGCACCTCACTCTCCAAACTTCCACGCCAACCCAACGTGAGGACTTTCGACCACGACAGATTTAAGGTGCACCAGCCTTCTCTACACCATACGCTTACAAAAATCCATGCCCGGACCCGGATTCTAACCAGGAACCTTCCGATCTAGAGGCTAACACTGATGACGAGGTCGTACCTGAGCTAGCACCCCCACTCTCCACAAACTTACACTACACGCCTACATGAGGACATTTGAGGTCGTAACAGATTTAACGTGCAATAGCCACCTTTGCACACTACAATCTTCGGTTGGAGTCAATCCCTTTGGAGTAGAGGTTTGGAGAGTGGGGGTGCCAACTCAGGTGTGACCTCGTCATCTGACAGTGTTTCAAAAGTATGCGTTGTCCTCAGATTTTTTTCCTTCGGCTTTGATCCCAGATCATCTACAATAGCCCATTGTGTTGCTACAGTGCGAAGTTAATTAAAAAATATACCCAGTACTGTTCCGATAATAAAGACGGTTTGATGTCAAAAGCAAAATAGAAATGTCGTTTTTTCTAACCTTTTCCATGTTTAAAACCACGTGTTGTTGTCCTCGTTTCTTACCCTTAGGGGATTGATCCTAGATTGTCGTCAATAGCCCAATGTGGTGCTCCAGTAAGACGTTAATTAAAAATTACCTAAAACTAGGAAACGAATAACTTTGTCTTGAATTAAAACGTAAATTTCAATGTGAAACGTGTGTTAATTCAATATCATCACTATATACGATGATGAGTACTTTAATTAAAGTCGTTTTTATTAACGTCGTTGAAATCAACATAATGAGATTGTTACGACGGTCCGGGATCAATTCACCAATGGGAAAGATCTGAGGACAACACCACGGAACCATGGTAAGATGACGAGGCAACGTCTGAGCTGGCACTGAACTCACCAAACTTCCACACCAAAGTGAGGACATTCGAGGACATGACAGAGTTAACGAGCTCCAAGTTCCTTTGTACACGACGGTCTTCCATCGCGGATCTTCGTCAATAAACCGTTGTGTTGCTCCAGTGCGATATTAATTGAAATACCTACTACGTACTGTTTAGATTTTAAAGACGTTGTCAAAATCAAAACAGAAAATTAGATTTTTTTTTTTACCTTTCCCAATGATTAAAAATAAAAGCGGATAATTGTGGCACAAATTCAAATTTAAAGTTCAAAGTGAAATGCGTTTCCGTCCAGTATCATAGACGCCAGAATTCTCATTTGTTATCAACCATAAAAACAAAAGGAAGACTTCGCCTTTATTGATAGATGGCGTTACACGCTACTTGGTATTTGAGAAAATATTTTTGTGACACGTAGTTTACGCGTCATCAATTGAGTTCACGTCCAACGCATTAGATATTCTGGAATTTGCAAGGGAATTTAATGTCTAACAATATGCATACACATTATTCGACTGATGTATTCATTACTTACAATGTCTGCACGAGTTCTGTAAACTGTTTTTCATTTTCCATATTTGGGTTGGCATCGAACCAAATGCTGCAGTGACAGGTCAATGCATTAGAGAGCTGTTGTGGATGATTTTGTTTGAATAGATTTCTCAGTGAAATTATTTGTATAAAGCGCTATTTGTTTGAGTACGTGAATTTGTTTTGTTGCGTTGAAAGAATTATCTTTTAGTAGTGTTTAGATTTACATTTTTCGTTTTACATTTTTGAAGGAAATTTATTGCTGTAGGTAGATATTTAATTAACGTCACACTGGAGCAACAGAACTGGCTATTTGCGATGGTCTGGATAACAGTAATTTTGTAATTACGTGTTGTTGTCCTCGGTAGGTATTCTAATTAACGTCGCACTGGAGCAACACAATAGGCTATTGACGACGGTCCGAGATCAATATTCTAAGAGAAAGGTCCAAGGACATTACCCTGGGAAAAATAATTCTTAAAACTGCAGAACAAAGTCTTTGCAGAACAATTTTCCCTTAATTGTATCACAAATTGTGGCCGTTTTTTGTCTTTAATCATAAGTTACGATGTTCTGCAGTGCAAAGCGCGTTCCTTGCCACACCTTTTTTTCTTTTCTAGTTACGGAACCACCACCCTATAGCGCTGCAAATTACAACAAAAACTTTATAAATAGCACGTCTTCTATGTCAATGACACAATGAATTCTGAAAGCATGCATTAGTTTCAAATAAATTAAGTTAATTATTTGCGATGTTTTATCATAAATATGTAATATGTATTGAGACCGATAGTTGCGTTTTACGTCTGCTTCAGATTTTACTGCAGTTTTCCAAAATCGGACAAAATGCCTGCAGAACAATTGCAATTTGCTTGTTGTTGTGTTGCAGAACGCTGAATATAATTTTGCACCTGTGGACAACACCACGTAATTTTGAACCACGGTCAGATGACGTTATGTTGTCCTCGGAGCTTTTGGTTTTATCCCGGACGTCGCAAATGATCATGTGTGTTACACTAGTGCGATGCTAATTAAATATCTACCTATCTGAAAATGCGAATTGGGAAAGTAAAGGATAGGGAGGGGGAAGAGAAGAAAAAGATAGCTTGGGCATCCAGGGATGCCGAGATCCCCATGCTTATCACATGTAGTAAACCCCGTGGGAAGCGAATAGATCACTCGAGTATCTCGTGTTCTAGAAGCCCGTACACATCCTTACAAGGATGTGTCACAAGGTGTATATGAAGTGAGCTCCTGGGGCCATAGTGATATTAGATTGCGGGGAGTCTATCGAAAGCCACAAATAATGTTGGAAAACAATCTCTTGTGACATCATGATAAACTGCACTTTTAGGAAGGGTCACTTGCAGGGCAGTTGCCTACTCCATCGTATCATCGAAATGCCGAATAAATTCTCATTGGTTTTTGTTTGGCACCATCTGCTATTCTGTCGTTACGCGCTTGAGAATAACAGAACGACTTGAGAATAACAGATGAAATGCAACGACCTCTGCAGGTGGTGTTTGTCCAGATAATCTCTGATTGATTTTCGACTTCTACCGTAAGCTTCCTTGTTGGACTGCGTGAGAGGTTGACGCGTGGTCACCGTACTGGACTGTGGTGATACATACTTTTATGTATTGGTGTAAGAATATTTATGTGATGATTTCTATACTGTACATTTTTATTGATGTTCTTAGAATAATCAGAACTTTAATATCTTAGCTGTTGGTTGTCTTCTCCTTGTGTACGAATCATACTGTTTTTACGCTAGCGCTTTGGGGCGACGCCACACTCTCAACAATTCATATCAAACTGCACATTAATCGTTATAAATTAATTAGTGAATTAATTCACACACTGTTAAAAACCGTTCAAACTTCCCGTATACCTCATATATACCACAGATCAACACAAGGTCACAGTACTCACATCAAAACTACAGTTGTCAATCCGCTACTCTACCAACCGGACTACTGCTATCACACTGATGCAAGTGCTTCTTCAGCACACAAAAAACGAGGTCAGAGTACTCACACAACGTTCAACACAAGGTCAGAGTACTCAAGTCGAAACTACGGTTGCCAATCCGCTACTCTACCAACCGGACTACTGCGATCACACTGATGCAAATGCTTCTTCAGCACACAAAAAACGAGGTCAGAATACTTATACAAGGTCACAGTACTCACATCAAAACTACAGTTACCAATACGCTACTCTACCAACCGGACTACTGCTATCACACTGATTCAAGGGATTCTTCAGCATAAAAAAAAGGTCAGAGTACTCACACACCGTTCAACACAAGGTCAGAGTGCTCAAGTCGAAACTACGGTTACCAATCCGCTACTCTACCAACCGGACTACTGCTATCACACTGATGCAAGGGCTTCTTCAGTACAAAAAAATGAGGTCAGAGTACTCACGCAAGGTCACAGTACTTACATCAAAACTACGGTTGCCAATACGCTACTCTACCAACCGGACTACTGCGATCCCACTGATGCAAGTGCTTCTTCTGCACAAAAAAAACGAGGTCAGAGTACTCACATAAGGTCACAGTACTCACATCAAAACTACGGTTGCAAATACGCTACTCTACCAACCGGACTACTGCGACCCCACTGATGCAAGGGCTGCTTCAGCACAAAAAAAACAAGGCAACACTTCCACTAGAAGCCATTGTACATAAAAAATACTTCCCGCATCATTTTCTAATCAACCGTTAATGCCCTGTCTCAAACATTCAATCAATCCGTAAACTACCCAGTTCTCGCGATGGTTAACCCTTCCCCCTGATGCATTTAACTTGTCCCTCCTCAAGAGAACGAAGCGAAGGGGAAAAAGTAATCAAGGAAAACGCGGGGAAACACAAAAGTGTTGCTGCAGAAATTCGAGGTCCGCTCCCGAAGATAAAAAGAAAAAAGACCCTGACGACTGGGGATCGGACAACTGTCGAGCCCCATTGCAAATTCAGACATTAAGGCCGCTTTGTTAGAGAACAATTACTTCACAGTTCAAGGAATTCAATCTTTCCATTAGCTACGGTCGGGCGGCGAGCCTTTGTCGCTGCAGTCTGCAGTTCGAGACTTCGTGTTGAGTGAGGAGCGATGGAAATAGAATACGGATCTTTAGAGTAATGTGTCACGCGATTCGAAATCAGTTCTGAAAGATTAAATTGCGCAGAAATCCATGAAGTGATTTTAAAATTCCGATTCTTAGTGACCAGTTGTAAGGTGGGAGAAGTGTGGAGTGACAACTCAGGTGTTGTTTGGGTGCAGCTCAGGTGTTGATCTTTCCCTTCAGGTTCGATCCCTACTTGGGCCAATAGCTCAATTGCTCCAGTGAGACGTTAGTTAAAAATATCTACCTAAGAGGTAATGGTAATGGTAATTTTAGTTAACGTCGTACTGGAGCAACACAACGGGTTATTGACGACGGTCCGGGATCAATCCCTTAAGGGAAAGATCCGAGGACAATACCTCGTAATTTTAAACTACGGTCAGATGATGAAGCAACACCTGAGCTGGCACCCCACTCTCCAAACATCCACACCAACCCAACGTGAGGACTTTCGGCCACGACAGATTTAAGGTGCACCAGCCACATCTACACCACACGCTTACAAACATCCATGTCTGTTCCCGAATTCGGATCAGGAACCTTCCTATCTAGAGGCTAACACCTTAACCCCTATACCGGTTGGTCGGCCTACTTAAGGGGTAATTTTACTAATCTAGTACGAACGTCACACTAGAGCATCACAACGGGCTATTGAAGACGATCCGGGAGCAATCCTCAAAGGGAAAGAACCGAGGACAACACTAAGTAATTTTGAACCAAAATGAGGTGACGACTACTCAAGGGGAGTTATTTACAGGTGTTTTTTCCTTCAGTCTCAATTTTTGATCCGTTTTTTTTTTGTTTTGTTTTTTCAATTTTATAAATTGAGGTAATGGTAACTTTAGTTAATGTCGTACTAGAGCAACTTTACGGGCTATTGACGACGGTCCGGTATCAATCACTTCAGGGATAGATCCGAGGACAACACCTCATAATTTTGAACCACGGTCAGATGACAAGGCAACACCTGAGCTGGCACCCCACTCTCCAAACTTCCACACCAAACTAACGTGAGGACTTTCGGCCACGACAGATTTAAGGTGCATCACCCACCTCTACATCATATGCTTACAAACATTCATGACCGGACCCGGATTTGAACAGGGAATATTCCTATCTAGAGGCTAACACCTTAACCACTATACCTGTAATCCTGTGTAGATCGGCAACAGATGCTAGGACAACACCACTTAATATTGAATCACGGTCAGATGACGAAGCCATACCTGAGTTAGTAACCCACTTTAAAAGCTTCCATACTATCACAACACGAGGACATTTCAGGTCACAATAGATTTAACATTCACTAACCCCTTTGTACACGACCGTCTTTGGTTGGATTTGAACTCGCAACCTAATCCGTTAAATGGCAGGTAGGTATTAAATTAAAGTCGCACAAAAGTTTCTTGGTGACGATCCAGGTAATAGTAGCCGACCAACCGGTATAGTGGTTAAGGTGTTAGCCTCTAGATCGGAAGGTTCCTGTTTCGAATCCGGGTACGGGCATGGATGTTTGTAAGCGTATGGTGTAGAGGCGGCTGGTGCACCTTAAATCTGTCGTGGCCGAAAGTCCTCACGTTGGGTTGGCGTGGAAGTTTGGAGAGTGGGGTGCCAGCTCAGGTGTTGCTTCGTCATCTGACCGTGGTTCAAAATTACGAGGCGTTGTCCTCGGATCTTTCCCTCAAGGGACTAATCCCGGACCGTCGTCAATAGCCCGTTGCGTTGCTCTAGTACGACGTTAACTAAAATTACCATTACCAGGTAATAGTAATTTTTTTTCAATTAACGTTGTACTAAGCAACACAAAGTGCTATTGACGACGGTCAGGGATCAATCCCAAATGGAAAGAACCGAGGACACTGCGTATTTTTGAACTACAGTAAGATGACAAGTCAACACTTGAGCTGGCACCCCACTCTCCAAACTTCAACACCACGCCAAGGTGAGGACATTTGAGACCACGACGGTATTAATTGTAATTAATGATTACTTAACTTTCTAATCGGATTATTGTGTAACATTGCTGAAGAGAATTCTATGCACTTGGATTAACGCTTTTAGTGATCTACTTATTGCATGTCTTCGTCTCTTAATTTACAAACAATAACAAACTGAAAGAAAAAGCTTGTTTGAAGTAGTGAGATTGCGAAACAAATGGTTCATTGAGTGTGATAGTTTTAAAGAAATTTATAAGTAGAATCAACATGAAAACAAAATTATAATTGTGAACTTTTAAGAAAATAAAATAACTACCTAAAGACTTTTTCAATAGGACTGTAAACTATAAAGTAACTCGGGTAAAAATATCCAAAAGCAAGCCGCTTAGGAAAGTTGCGGTTTTTCTTAAACCTTTGATTTCTACTGTAGACCAAAAAACTACTTCAGATGAGATTATAACAAATTTAATTAAACAGGCTAACAGTGGTCACATCGGAATTTTTATTTTATTATTATTTTTTTTTTTTGGGGGGGGGAAGGTGGAGAACGTTGTTTGCATATGGTGAAACACAACCGTTGATTGGCGACGGTCCGGGATCAATTCCAAAGGGAGAGATAGGAGGTCAACCTACGGTCAGGTGACGAGGTAGCACCTGCGCTGGCACCCCACTCTCCAAACTTTCACACCACGTCAACGTGAGGACTTTGGAGGTCCCGACAGATGTAACGAACACCAGCAACCTTTCTACAGGACGGTCTTTCTTTGGATTTTCAATCATCCGGTTGCTAATCCATAACTCTTGCAAGTTGGTTACAGCGGCTCAGTATATATTTTTCAGAAACTAGACTGCTTTTTTGTAAAAGGAAATCGCTGAAAACTTGATGTACTTCAGTTACTAATGATGACTGGTAGAGGAAGTAATATGTAAATAAATAATAATGTAAATAAATCCCCTAGTTCCTCCTATTAGACTCTGGATCGGAAGGTTCCTGGTTCGAATCCGGGTCAGGGCATGGATGTTCGTAATCGTATAGTGTAGAGCAGGGCTCGAAATACCCAGGTGCACTGTGCGCATGAAAATAAAACTGTGCATCTAATTTTTTCCCACTAGGTGCAACCGACTAACCGGTATAGTGGTTAAGGTATTAGCCTCTAGATAGGAAGGTTCCTGTTTCGAATCCGGTCAGGTCATGGATATTTGTAAACGTATGGTGTAGAGGCGGCTGGTACACCTTAAATCTGTCGTGGCCGAAAGTCCTCACGTTGAGTTGGCGAGGAAGTTTGGAGAGTGGAGTTGCCAGCTCAGGTGTTACTTCGTCATCTGACTGTGGTTCAAAATTACGAGGTGTTGTTCTCGGATCTTTCCCTTAAGGGACTGATCCTTGACCGTCGTCAATAGCTCGTTGTGTTGCTCTAGTACGACGTTAACTAAAATTATCTACTTGCCTACCCGCTATGTGCACACAGTGCACCTAACGTTAAAAAAAGAGGGGTGAACGTGTTTTATGTTATTTTGATGTTTGAACAAAATATTAGTATCGACCTCTCTCGCTCTAAAGGAACGTAATTAAAATTTCTAAATACACACTATGCTAAAACAAAATCGCTGGGCCGTAACTGGTTTATACAGGAGGAGGGTTTACGTGTGCCACTGCCGCCAGAACTTTCCGAAGGTCAAAACTTTTTGCAGGTGGCTCTGTTGAAGCGACTGTCGCGACAGCCGTTCGCCTGAGAAGGGAGAATGTAGATGTTTAAATATTTTTATTTACTAACTACTACTAACCTATCTCTAAACATACCCATCTAAAATAAAGTAGTTTACATTACATTAATACTCTTATATTACATTTTTTTTTAATGTACATCTAAAATATAACCTGTGCATGTCATTTAAAAAGTTAGGTGCACAAGGTGCACCGCTATTAGAAAATCTATTTCGAGGTCTGGTCTAGAGGCGGCTGGTCCACCTTAAATCTGTTGTGTCCGAAAGTCCTCAAGTTGGGTTGGTGTGGATGTTTGGATAGTGGGTTTCAAGCTCAGGTGTTGACACGTCATCGGACCGTGGTTCAAAATTACGTGGTGTTGTCCTTAGATCGTTCCCTAAGGGGATTGATCCCAGACCGTCGTCAATAGCCCGTTGTGTTGCTCTAGTACGACGTTAATTAAAATTATCTTTTCTTAGCTTACCAACTTCCTCCTAAGGGGGTTCTCCTTCTGTACCACGGAGGGTTCAAGTTAAATGTCACATAAGTATTATGCATCTTAGGCTTTACCTGCTTTAGTGTAACACATCCACCCTAGAGTAATGGTTATTGAAAAAATGTTGAATTATGATTCGTTATTTCCAGTCTTGGAATCGCCATCCGACAGTCATTAAAAATTATGTGGTGTCTTCTGATATTTCCCTTGGGGTTTGCTCCCGAACCATCGCCGCTGGAAACCTTTGCGTTCTAGGTGGTTCAGGTTCGATACTATCCGCTGAATTCCTCCCTGGATGTATTCGACCAACCCGTCTGGGGTTTAAGGAGTTAGCCTCTAGATCGGAAGGTTCCTGGTTCGAATTCGGGTCAGTGCATGGATATTTTTAAGCGTATAATGTAGAGGTGGCTTGTGCACCTTAAATCTGTCGTGTCCGAAAGTCCTCACGTTGGGTTGGTGTGGAAGTTTGGAGAGTAAGGTGCCAGTTCAGGTGTTGCCTCGTCTTCTGACCGTGGTTCAAAATTACTTAATGTTGTCCTCGAATCTTTCCCTTAAGGGATTGATCCCGGACCGTCGTCGATAGCCCCATTTCTTTCTCTAGTACGATGTTAATTAATGTTACCTTACCTTACCCAGGGTGTATTTCTCTTGCATCAGTAAGACTTTCATTGTTGTCTATTTATTGCTATTGTATCCAAATACCAACCAACCTGGTTCATAGTCAATAGCCCATTGTGTTGCTGCCGTGGGACTTTAATTAAAATACCCACCTACTAGTCTTTGTGATGCTATAATACAATTCGCTTTGTTTCAAACTATCTCAGATAGTCGTAGTGTTTTCGAATAAAACAGCTGTGGTAAAGATATCGTTTTTCAAGCGTACGTCGTGAAAAAGTAGATTCGTAAGACGGAATGGGTTAAACTTTCACTACTATCTTACACAAAAATAAATTCCTGAAGCGAAAACTCCTATGTAATTATAGACATCACAAAAGAATAACAGATTTTCTACAATTCTCCTTTTAAAATAATATATAGTTTGAACAGGAAGGTTTTTGTGCGCTCCATGTTCCTTATTGCGGATATCAAATAATAGGGAAATCTAAAACTTGAATTTTCTTAAAGCAATATGCTATATTATAACTTTAAAACTTCTAGCCCTAGGCAGAAGTTAGAAGTATTGTAAAAAGACATTTATTACAATACTATTAATATCCGCTTGCAAATACGTCATTCCATATACGTTGTCGGTTACCTCAAGCTAGTTATAAAGAATGTATTCAAAGGAAAGTAGGTAGTTTTCTTTTGAAAAGAAGTTTTTTATTACATACATAATGCTGATGAATAAAAGTTAAGAGTTTGCTGAATAATTCTTTCTTCGCATCAGAACGTACTAAAAGGCTCTATTTTGAAATTTCAAATTGAAGTCTACAAGGAAGTATTGAACTTTCTCTTTTCAATTTTCGAAATGGGAAATATTAAATTTAATTTTGCTTTTCTAAACTCGAGAACAGAAACGAGAGAAAAGGATCTAGTCGCTTTTATGTTACTTGCTATGAAGTTTATTCTCTTATCTCTCATTTCATACGTTCATCATATCACTCCTTTCACATGATTAAGTGGATCGATTTGTTGCTTTAGAATCATTTTTCTTGCCACAATAGAAAAAAAAGCTATACTTTATCAGCCTAAATAGTTTAAATTCAGCTTTTAATAATCTCGAGTGTATGTAATGTATTCAATTTATCTATAAAAATGTTCTTTGTTGGAACAGTAGTGGGATTACCAACCGGATGGTCGCCAGTTCGAAACTCGATCCAACCAAAGGCCGTCGTGTACATGAGGGCTGGTGTACATTAAATCCGTAGTAGCCTCCAATGCTCTCACGTTGCTATGGTGCGGAAGTGAAGTGGCAGCTCAGATGTTTGACTCGTCCTCTTACCGTGGTTCAAGATTGCGAGGGGTTTTGTCTTCGGATCTTTGCCGTAGGAATGGCTCCCAGACAGTCAACAACGGCCCGTAGTGTTTTTCGAGCTATTTTAATCGAACAAACTACATTAAAAATTGTACGTCTGTTTTGATAGTGTTTTATCGGAGTATGTTAAAAGTCTTCCCCATAGTTTGCAACTAATCCCTTATTGTTTTTCTATTTAAATTCCAATGTGATTGACGTACTATTTCGTATTTTTTTCAGAAATTCCCTTTTAAGTAATTGTGTTAATATTACATAATTTTATATACAGTGACTCCCAAAAGTGTTTGTTCACTTACGAATTTCAATGAAATACTGCTCCATTCATTAATAAAAATTAATATTTCAGAATGAGGATTTTTTAATTATATCAATAACTTGCTCTTAACAAAACTACATAAAATATTTTTAAAGCATAGCAAAACATTTTGTTATGGAAAATCACTAACCAAAAAGTAACAAAAAAGTTCACAAAAATCTTCGTACACTTTAAAAAAATCTACATATTAGTAAGTATTGTAATATTTCGGTAAATTAGTACTTTGTAGGATGTCCTACAGCATATATCCGCAACATCTTTTAAACGTCTATGTGTGGGGGAATAGAGTTCACTAGTTTTTTTTTCTAATTTCTGCATCAATGGTCCTCTATTCTTCAATCAGTACTGTTTTAGTTCGCTTTTCGTTTTAATGTCGTGTCTTCGTACTTTAACCTCCAGTTCTCTCCAAATGTGTTCTATTGGGTTTAAATCTGAAGATTGAGGGGGTGTTTTCAGAACTTGTGGACAGTTATAGAGACACCAGAGGCGAACGTTGAGAGCCGTGTGCTTGGGATCGTTACCTTGATTGATAAGAAACGAAGTTGTTTCCAATACCCAAATTTTGGGCTGATTATTTTAAATTGTCTTTTAAATTATTTAAATAAATACCAAATTACCTAGACCTGATGCTGACATGCACCCGATACAAGGACAGCTCCATCGTCTAGCTTTACTATTCTCAATAAGATTTAGGATGAAGTTCCTCATTTTTTTTTCTCATAATTAAAGGCCCATTGGAACCAAAAATTTTAAATTTGCCTTTATCTTCAAATAAGACATGATTCCAATATATTTCGGGCTTATTTATCATTGATTTTGCAAAAGAAAACCTAAGCTGTCTATTTTTCGCACTTACAAAATATTTTCTTCGGACAGAATGACCATTTAATCCAGCTGATCTCAGTACTTGAAATTGAAAATGTTTCAGTAAATTCTGTAGAAATGTTTACAGCACTCAAACGAGTATTTTTCACAAATTGTTTTCTAAAACTCTTTGATCACGTTCAGTTAACTCTGCAGGATGACATTTTCTTATCTTGTATTCCATCCTATTTTCTTCTTTAAAACGTTTTATCACATACTGCACTGTAGAATGAGATACATTTACTGATTTAGCGATATTCCAAACTGATTTACTACTACTATGATGAAAAACAATCAAATTGTGAATGCTGTTCGTTGTTTACTTACGACTACGAGTCATTTTTAAATTATAAATATAATATTGTGATGTAAGCAAACAAAAATTAAAGCCAAACTATTTTTAAATGTCACCACAATGCAAAAAGTTTTAAAAAAGTGACAGACGATAATTTTATTAATGAACTAGCAAAATACCCGACCTTACTCGGTTTGAATTCGTTTACTCTAGATTGAAGAGATAATCAAAATATATAATGACTTACGTTTTTTGTAGAGTAAAAATTTATTTTAACACCTTTCGCCATCTTTATATTTTCTACAACTTACTTTGGACACAAATCCTACACATGCATATCCATTCATGTAATACATTTCACATACATCGCACAATTGCTGTATGACAAAGCTACAAAAAGACGAAAGGTGATACTAAGGTTTCTACTATAAAAGACGATTTATAGGAAGATTTGGAATTCCCTTTCTTAAGTTGTTTTCATGTGCAACTCAATTAATTAAAATTACGATTTACGGCGAGTGCTCTCGCACTCATAGTCAACAAAACAATATTTTTTTACCTGTGGCACTCTTGCCTCCGGTATGCGACATTGTGAAATTTTGTAATCTTCTCCTGTCATTACTACAACGAATTTTTTAATGTTGGAAAAAGTTCTAGTTTGGATTTTTAAACATTATTATTATTTCAATAACGACATTATTCTTTAAATAACGGCATTATTCTTTAAATAACGGCATTATTCTTTAAATAACGGCATTATTCTTTAAATAACGGCATTATTCTTTAAATAACGGCATAACTACACTTAAAATTTACTGAAAATTTATACTGACTTACCTAACATTTTCAAGTCTAATACTTTGTGGTGCTGTTGGGTGTGATGAGAAGGAAAACACATTTATTAAAATACTAAATATTTAAAACAGGAAACAGCGAAGTAAAACAAAATAAAAGATGTCGTAAAAAATTGTTCCAAAGATATTAATTTGTGATTCAATTTTATCTCTTGATCTCGCACAGTTGCCACAACTTACAACTAAAAGTGTACAAAATTTAGAAATGTGAAGTTAATTCAGAGCGAAAGAACCAGAAAAAATATCACTGCTCGCGCGATCGTGTTCATTCTTGTTTCATTGAAAAATATCGTCTGTCCCAAATATTCGGAAATCGTTTTCATTGCGCAAAGAATAAAAATAAGACTCGAAATAAATGACGTATCAGAGATGAAATTCCATAAAAAAAAATTATGTTTTGAAGAATAATTACTTTTTCAGCAGTACTGTTAAAGCAATCGAAATAATCGTAATATTCAATAGACATTCCAATTTTTCCAAAACTACCAAATTATGGTTGATTTAAGTATACTTACTCAGGTGTTTTAGCATGAAACTCGTCTAAATATAACAATAAAGAAATGTTTAATATTGCATTCACTAAATTAATAGATAATGTATAACATAAAATACAATGCAATCAAATATCTGGAATACAATTTATGTGATGTCTACACAAACACACAAACACAAAATCGAGCATAGAACAGAAAGACGGACAGACAGACTTTCGCAACCAATTCCACTCACTAAATCAAGATAAGTACTCTCTGTATGCAAATTTCCATGAAAATATCTTAAACCGCGTGGACGTGTATAGGGCACAACATACAGACAGACAGACAGACAGACACCAAACGAGAAAAAGGCGGATTCGGCATCAGAAGGGTCCAAAACGGATAGAAAACTTGAAATGCGTCGAAAATATTGAATGTACAAACAAACACTCCATTCTTATTTATATAGATTTATCTGAAAATATTTCGGTGTACGATCACTTTTGTGATGTTTTATTTCTCTGCCTCCTTACATTTTTATTTTTATAGAAAGGAAATTAATCAATATTGTTTTTTAAAATGTTAAGTTTCATTCAGAATTATATGGAAATTATATGAAAATAATATACTTTATATTCGAATTAAATTCTAGACTACAGAGACTTTTATACAAATTTTTAATGAGTACGAACAATTTTGGGAGCCACTGTATCTAACTAGCCATTGCGTGGCCAGCACGGGGTTGCCCGTGACAGTTCTTTTCGTGGGGTCAGTTGTGACCACCGCTTGCTTAACGCTCGCCAACCCTGGTGATTGCAACGCATTCCCATTTGGTTTGCTTCGCAAACCAACACCACAGGCAACGTCGTGATGCCAACAAATTAATTTAATGTATTTTAGATTAAAATTTAATAATCGGGTTGGACACATTTAAATCTTACTGATACTGAAAATATTAAAAATATAAAACAATTATTTTAAGAATGAGTTCCGCAGATTGCAAATCCGTTGTAATTATCTTTATCGAGAAAACCTCAAATAGTCTTTGCCCGTGACAAAGTTGAAATCGCTAGCACGAAAGTCAACAAGTCAAAAAATCAACAACATAATTCAAAACACGCTAGAATCGGTAAACGCCATGGTTCTGAAGGCTTTTGGACGAAAAACGCTTGTGACGTCAGCGGTGGGAAATCACAAAATCTCGCCTTTTATCAATGCCTTCACATTCCGGAGAGAAGAAAGAAAGATGAAAAAACTAATAAATGAATTTTAAAATGTTCTAGATTAAATTTTAAAATTCTTTCTGGACACAAAAATCGCAAACATTTCGGACTACCTGTGTGCCAAATTACATTATTGTAAGTGCCAGATTCGTCAGTACAGTACACACAATACACAGACAGAGAGACAAACACTTCCTTTTGTAACAGTAGATTTACATAGTTTAGCTCTCAATACTTTATCAGTATGGTATTAAATTTGTTTGTGTTATTTTTTATTCATTTTCTGATCTCTTTATCTCTATAAATTCACTTATCTGCTTCGTTTCATACATTGTGGCGTTTTGGGCACCACAGCAATACAATAGAGTTAAACTAAGCTGGATACCTCTATAAGCTATTTATTTCACTTAAAAGGTTTTGAATAACAATTGGAAAAATATTTACTCAACTACTTAAACTCCACAATCGATGAACGAATGTTCATGTAGAAATATTTTCACTTCACAGGTAGTTTTTTTCCGCTATTTCACCTCAATGTATAGCTGTTTCAATGAGAGCTTTTCTCCACCACCTTTCCCAAAGGCTTCTAACCCTCCTCTTCCCTTCTTTTTTTCACCGTGGGGGCCTCCTCCCTCTTGGAATGTTAATCGTGTCTTTTCCAATGACACCTAGAAATCTGAAGAGTGTCAATTCCACACGTGCGAGTCCCCAGTTTAGATTTTTGAATCGTTAGTGGGTCCCTAGACGATCAATATTATTGTCAATGCGACTGTCAATAAGGCTCATTGAAGCAACCAATTGATCGTGTAGGAGGCGATTGACGCGAATATCAATCGATTGACGCACATTGATAGGAATTTTGATTGATGGACATTGACGTGGTGCCACTGACGGCGCCGATTGATCGTTTAAAATACGCAATTGTCAATTGTTCGGCCAGTAGTGCTTTTTTTATTCTCTAATCCAAGTTTGTATTTTCGCGATCGTTAAAGATAGAGTAAATATTTCAACAGAATTGAAATATGCGGAAAATTTTACACCAGACAGGTACTTTAAATGTAAATTTCTTTTAATAAATAGGTTTTCAATTGAAACTTTTAAATTTTCGCAATACGAATATGTCGAAGTGCAACTTTGCAAATAAAATATTATATAAATTTTATTCAATTGGGACCAAGGACAAACAAAAATACTAGTTTAGAAGAAAAATATTTAAAAAATTGCAGTTCTCTTAAAACATATTAATACAAAATATTAAAAAAGTTAATGAGTTCCTAAAATTATTTTTTCGATGTCTAAGGCTTTATAAATCTAGCAAATTCGACTGACGACACACACAATGCCTTCTTTTTTAAAGCAGAATATTATCGTAACAAGCTAATAATTTTTTTTAATTCCTTGCTTTGTATCTATGACGAGTTTTTCGTTGGATTCTATGTTTTTTAATTTTTTAAACCCCATTCAACTAGCTCAGCCTAGGAATGGACATCGACAACAAAATATGGATGTTTTGAAACATTGATGCTCTAAATTAAAACATAGATGTTAATAATACATCGCCCAAAAACCATCGATGTTTTGAAACATTGATGTTCTAAATTAAAACATAGATGTTAATAATATATAGCACAAAAACCATCGATGTTTGGAAACATTGATGTTCTAAATTAAAACATAGATGTTGATAATACATCGCAAAAAAAACATCGATGTTTTGAAACATTGATGATCTAAATTAAAACATAGATGTTAATAATACATCGCACAAAAACCATCGATGTTTTGTAACATTGATGTTCTAAATTAAAACATAGATGTTAATAATACATCCCACAAAAACCATCGATGTTTTGAAACATTGATGATCTAAATTAAAACATAGATGTTAATAATACATCTCACAAAAACCATCGATGTTTTGAAACATTGATGCTCTAAATTAAAACATAGATGTTAATAATACATCGCCCAAAAACCATCGATGTTTTGAAACATTGATTATCCAAATTAAAACATAGATGTTAATAATTTATCGCACAAAAACCATCGATGTTTTGAAACATTGATGTTCTAAATTAAAACATAGATGTTGATAATACATCACCCAAAATCCATCGATATTTAAGTGTTAATGTTTTAAACTTTCAATCAGCTTTAAAACATTAGTGTATTTAAAATCCCCCCCCCATTTATTAAAACTGCTTTAGTAACCTCAAACATTAATGTTCGCCGGGGGGGGGGTTAATTTGTCATTTGTAGTGTTTATTAAATTATAACTAAGTTCTTCTTAACAGTCAAAACAAGCTAAAAAATTTAATAAAAACAATAAAAAATATTTTTTTTTCAAATTGAATAACATAAAAAATTATATTTATAACAATTTTACATAGGTATATTATAGGTTACTACTAACTGTATGCATAATTAGGTAGGTACATAACAATTATTGTTAGTTATTAATTATTTATCAACTTCAGGGGAAAGAGTCATTTTTTTTTATTTACTGTAAATAAAAAGTTTTGTGGCCTATAATTGTTATCTGCCCAATATTTGTTATTTATAGTTTGTAAAAAAATGAAGATTGTTAACTTTCGCCACCTTGAGCCGAGTTCTCTTTTCACTAACTGTCACACCAGTTATCGAAAAAGTTCTTTCTGATGGAACGGATGTCGCCATCACTGACAAATACTTAGTTGCAGTGATTTAGTTGCAGATTATATTTAAAATTTTTACAATGGTACTTTTTTTCATTTAAAAATGATACATCGACGACGTAAGAACATCGACACGTGTAAACATTGATGTTACAAAAACATCGGCTTCAATAAATCAATGGTACATTCATCGATGTTTTATTATAAAACATCGATGTTTCAAAACATTGACATTGATGTCGCATCCCTAGCTTGAGACCTTCTATGATCTGCCCGGTCCTCGCAGGTGGTCTTCGATAGCCATCCAGTTGGTTTTGAGTGCAGGTGATTTTTAACTGATTCCCTGAAAATCTGTCGACACAAAGGGATCTGGGATTCAAATCTCTACTATTATAACGAGTATATATAGTTTTTTTTTTTTTTGTAAAATAAACGCAAGCTAAAATTGTAAATTAGGCGATCCTCACGAAAAGTGATTGTGTCTGGCAACCGGAAGTTCGTAAAGCTTTTTATTACATTGTATCGTGATTATAATGAGTTATGGAAAGTTAAGTAAATATGTAAAAAAAAGTATTGCATTGCAAAAAATTGTTAATGTGTTAAAACAAAATAAATCAGATTATACTGAAGAAAAATAAAAATAGAAAATTAATATTATGCGTATGATTCAGTATCTCGCAGAAAGTTTAGTAAATATTAATGAGTAAAGCGGCTTTTCAAGTTTATACCACTCTTTGGACTCGCGTCTTTTCCTATTTTCTTTCTTTCGTCTGTAAACAAACAAAATCAAAGAGGATAGCCCAAATAGGAATTTGAAACCATTTTAAAACTCAAAAATGAAACTCGTCACGCTACTTCCGAAAACATTGACTGAATGAGATTGACGGGTTGATTGAACCTACATTGAAACACATATCAATCGAAACTGTCAATCACATCTCTAATATTATAAAAGGAAGTATTTGTCTGTGTGTTTGTTTCTTGAACGCAAAGTCCTGAAGCATCTATGGCACTTACAGTTATGGGGTTTGGCACACAGGTAGTACGAAATTTGTGCAATTTCAGTGTCGTGGTGAATTTTAAAATTCAATGTAGAACATTTTAAAATTAATTTAATGGCATTTTTAATTATTATTGTTTTTCTCCGAATGGCAACAGTCTAAAATCGGTATTGACTAAATCCGTATTAACTGTGCACCCGGCCGATTACTGGATATCCTTTATAAAAATTTATTGCTTTTATAAAAGCACATCAACTAGTTAGCGTTAACTTCTAGTTTGGATTACCATAATCTATAATATAAGTATCTATAAAATAAATAATCATTTTAAAGCATATTAACTTTTAGTTTGGATTATCATTTTTAAAGCATACTAACTTTTAGTTTGGATTATCATTTTTAAAGCATATTAACTTTTAGTTTGGATTATCATTGTAAAGCTTATTAACTTTTAGTTTGGATTATCATTTTTAAACCATATTAACTTTTAGTTTGGATTATTTGGATATCTTATTGAAAGTAAAGCTATATTTAATTTTGATCTTTTATGCAATTTTTGGTTTGTTTCATTTATGCAATTTTTTGTTTGTTTCTGTATAGTACTTTGTTTTTCATAGTTAATTTTTATCATTTTATTTTGGATGTCTTGTGGAAAGTAAAGCGATATTTAATCCCAATTTTAAATTTAATGAAAACAATGAAAAATTTATTAACATTATTTATTTGTATTAATTGGTTTCCTAAACATGTCAACAGTCTTCAAATGGTGTTTACTGCATTCCCGCTAATCTTGGATTCGGACCATTTATGGAAAAACTAAAAACTTTTCTTCTATGTAGTTCTATGTTCACAGGATGATGATGCGCTCTTCGAATTTCAGCGTTTTACTGAGAATCAAAGACCTGTTCCATCAATTTACAGTCGACATGTATTCCAAGATTGAATCGGAAAGGTTGTTCTACATACAACTGAATCAGAGGACTCTGAAAGTGGACCAGTAAGCACATTTAAGAGATGCGTTGATAAACTATGGAAATGTTGCTTTACGAAAACTGAAGTACACAGATATCGCCAAACATTCAAAAAGATATCCAAACCAAAAGTTGAAGTTTATGCTTTTGTAAATTTATACGATGCATAAATTATCAAAATTAAATATGCTATGCTTTCCAAAAGACGCCCAAACGTAGAAACAAACAAACAATTGCATTAAAGATCAACAAAATTACGGCATTTTGCTATAACAGCCTTTTCTAAATTACGGCCCACAATGTTTCGTTTTACGGCCAAAAAAAATGTTATTTTAAGCTTCTATTTAGTTTCAGACCTCGGCGGAGCCTACAATTCTGATGATTGCGAGATCGGCGCTTTGACCTGGCTAAAGACCGTCGTGTTCACTACTGGTGACTGAAGCACGTTAAATAGGTCGTGGTCGTGGTCACAAAGTCCCCCATGTTCCCATACCAAATCAATACCTCTGGGGGTACCTGATCAGGGGGTTATCGGCCTCTGATTGGGATCTAAATTACGATATGTGTGAGTGAATGGTGGATGTATGAAAGGGGCCATCCTGTAAAACGGATGTGTTATATATGTCGAGTAAAGACGGACTTCCTCCCAATGGGGCTCAATAACATGGAAGGCGCACCCCCTCGCCTCTTGCCGTCTTCGACGGGCCTGGCACTCCTCCGTTCTGCCAGTGTAGGCATAAGAAACAACAACAGATACATGCGAATCATTCGTTTAATGCAATTCTTTTCTTTTTGTAAAAGCGCTGAAAAATCAACCTTCTGTTTATTAAAAAATTGTTATCGATTGAGTTTAATTTGTCTACACTAATGAAATTTATTTCTATCACACTAGCTCCGTTATTCCACATGCCGCTGAATGGAATTTTCAGGAAAAAGTGAGTATGTGCTTCAAACTAAATTAGCCACGAATACTGTAAGAATTTAATTTACCATCCTCTCATATTGATCATGAAATTCGAAAATATCGCATTCTAGTTGCAAGAATGGAACAAGTAAAGCATATTCATAGAAAAATTAAGTGCAAGACCTAGCTGCCAAAAATTTGCTATCTTTACTGAAAATGAATTCTTGGGAATATTCGTAGGCTCATTTGGAAACTCAAAATCAACTTCTGTAGTAGTCACATTAGAAAAAAAACCGAAGTAAATTCCAAAATCGATGGAGAAGGTAAAATTGATTGTAAAAACTTTTTTCTGTACACTCTTAAATGATGCTAACATTCTTTTATGAAAAATAATAGATGGTGACTTTTTAATCAATATATTATTAATTCAACCCGAGAAATATCGGTATTTCTGCTAGTAATAGTAGTATTGTTAGCTCACACAGAAGAAACTGATCAAGTGACAAAAATTCATATTACTGTTCAGTTGCTAAAAGTCTTTAGATAAAACATTCAAGCATTTTATAGCGTTATGTATCTTTGAAACAGATTGACTATCTTTCAAAGCCTCATGAGTATATAGTGTCTCCAGAATAAAAAAGGATTACCAACCTGAGGGTTGCGAGTTCGAATACAGACGAATACCGACATGTACAAAGTGGCTGGAGCACATTTAATCCATCGTGACCTCAAATGTCCTCACGTTGGCGTGGCGTGGAAGTTTAGAGAGTAGATTGCCAGTTGAGGTGTTTTCTAAACATCTGACCGTGGTTCAAAATTACGTGGTGTTGTCCTAGAGTCTTTCCCCTCGGGATTGATCCCGGACCGTTGGTAATAGCAAATTGTGTTGTTGTAGTGCGACGTTGATTAAAAAGTAGCTACCTGACAACCAGAAAAATGTTGCAATGAGTTTTTCATAAGGTGTTGCTTTTGCTCTATTCAAACCGATGCATTCTTTCCATTTCGATAATAAGTCATGTAGAACACAATAATCACGAAATTACAATTAGGTTGGTTTGTATTTCACTTAACGTCATACTGGAGCAAAACTAAGTGCTATTGACGACGGTCAGGGATCAATCCCAAAGGGAAAGAACCGAGGACGCCGTGTAATTTTGAAACACGGTTAGATGACGAGGCAACACCTGAGCTAGCACCCCACTGTCCAATAAATTGCAATAAGAAAACAAAAATATTTCTCAATTCTCGATAAGAAACTCGAATTCCTAATCCTGCCAATCTACGATTCAATTTAAGCTCTGCAGATATCTCTGACTGACGTCTTTTTGAGAAAGGAAACGAGAAAAAAAATTCCCAATCTTCAAGAGTGAAATGAAATAAAAAAAATTTTAAATTATATGTCAGAATGTTCGATTCTGAAATACTTTCGTTGAGATGTCAGCGTTTTATTCTTCATGTGGAGGGCATTTATTCAAGAACCAAACGAAGCAAGACAAATACATTGGGATTATTAGATTCTTGATACTCACTTCGGCATCAGTAATTTAATTTAACTCAAACATTGTTACTAAAATGTTTGGAACTGTAATAAAATATCGGTAGAATTTAAAATATGTACCAAAAAGGAACATTGCAAGCACCGCTGTGACTTTCACCAGATCAAACATATCACCTGAGAGGTTTAGTTATACGCCATTTTGCTTTTTGAGATTATTCTATTTGTTTCCCCTCATTGTGAGCTATGCTAGAGTTCGTAAAAAATTGAGGAATTGTTGTGAAACCACTTATCAATTTCGCTATGCACTTAATTCAATTTTTAACGTATGGGATTTATTTAAAATACTCAAAAATATGGTATGCTACAGTTTATAAGTCCATTTAAAACACAAATTGGTAGCATAGGATTATAGACTGTTTTGTTTTTGAATCTAACTATCTGATGTGTTTGAAATTTTAAAACATGGACTGATGTAATATTGTTTTAACAATTTTGTGTGTTATTTTCGACTAAAAGCATATTTTTACTTTTTCCTCTACTTTAATCAGTAGTAAGAGTTTCGTTCACTGAATGTTTATTATCTACCACCATGTTTGATGTATGATGACTATCAACTTCCCGATCTATGGTTTAAAGTAAATTCCGAACCAATAAAACTATCCAGAGTCTGTAACTGGTCAGATTTCTAACTTGGCTACTAGGAAACGATTTGCTTTATACTTTTACTTTTCAAATGGTAATAATTTCTGTACACTTTTATATATGCAGGTAGTTCATAGAACGTCACGCTGGAGCAACGCAGCGAGTTATTGGCGGCAATTCGCAGACATTTTTGAAGCGAAATATCCGAAGACAAGACGCAATTGAACCATGGTCGGTGTTCGGTATTTTTAATTAAAGTCATACTGAAGCAACACAACACGCTATTGGTGACGGTCTGGCATGACTCCCCAAGGGAAAGATTCAAGGACAAAACCACGTAATTTTGAACCACAGTCAGATGACGAGGCAATACTTGAGCTGGCACTCCACTCTCCAAACATCCACATCAATCCAACGTGATGACCTTAGGCCACAACAGATTTAAGGTGCACCTGCCGCCTCTACACCATATGCTTACAAACATCCATGCACTGTCCCGGAATCGAACCAGAAACTTTCCGATCTACTGGCTCCTTAACCATCAGACCGGACTGGACATATGGAGAAAGGGCACCGAACAGGATGACACTATACTGATTCAATGTAATTTATAAATAAAATTTTTGTCAATTGTTTTATAAAAAAAACGGGACGAACTTTTGTATCACCCCAATACTGTAAAACAAATGCACAGTTTAAGATATAATTTCATTTCCTGAAGGAAAAGGCAATTTTTTTACCTGTTTTAAAACTATTATTAAAAATATTATAATTTTACGTAGTTAAAATACTAATGGGATTTGATAAATTGGTAATATCTAGATGGCAGGTATTATACAACCCCTAGACTATTACTGGCAGAAGATACTACTTTCCCAACGAGTGTATGGCATTGATGGAAGAAAAAATGGAAAACTTACAGGTGCTGCTGAGGCTATAGCAAAGAAGCTGAGGAACATTAAACTTGTAGGGTAATCGACTGTGATAATAGTGTAGTCTGTCAAGGTATTTTTTAATTTAGTTTTAATTGTTATCCTTATTGTTATTTATGTATCTGCGTGTTATAAAACTGCTGCATTGTGAGTTACTCCTTAATATACTTAACATGAATGTTAAAAAGCCTCTGCATTCATTATTTCAAGATGGCAGACAAATATTTTTTTCTTTCTTTTATAATATAGACATGTCTTTGCATGCAATAATATTCTAAAAAGCAAACTGGGAATCATATAATGTTGCATAATTAAAAATAATGCAAAATTTTAAATTATTTTAATATTTTTCTTGTTATGTCTTATTATTTTACTTGCCAGCATTTAAAGTTTCTGATTGAATTTTGTTTTTATTCACTATAGCCAATTTTCAGATTTTAAATACCCCACAACCATAAACAAGCTAAAACATATGGAACAAAAACCTATAATAGGCAATATTATGTTACTTTTATGATGAACAACTTCATTTCATTTATTTTTTTCAATAGCAGCTATGGATAGTAGGAAAGTTGTATAAAATTGCAACCCAGTTGCCATTTCCCCCCACAATGTGCAAAAAACGTAAAATTTTCATTACAAGGAATAGAAATTTTTTTTTCATTCTTTGTACAGAAAGAGCATATCTTTACAATAATTTTCAACATAAAAAGCTTTGGATTCCATCATACCCTCATGTTGAAAATTTAGGTATTCTGAATCTAGTTGTTTTTTTCCCACCAAAAAACTAGACTACAAGTACATTTATAAATTTTTCTAGGCATTTATAAAAATTTTTGAGTGCTGTTGTATTTTTTTTCTGAAATTCGTAGCATCTAATTGAGGTGTGTGTAACATTTCAAAGAAATCTGAGCATTGGTTATAGAGAAAAAAAAAAAATGTTTACAAAGGTATCTTCTGCCGAGAGCCTCAAGATGAACACACATCACAAATTTAACAAAACTTCGAAGTGCTATAAAATTAAAACCGTTTGATATATGAGAGATAAATTTTAGGGGGCTTCATTCAATTATGAGGGAAGAGTTGTTCACCAAGTTTTAGGAAAATCTGAAAGGTTGGTGACTTGATCACGTTAACCTGTTACTAAACCAGTTTTAATAAATGGGGGGAGGAAGTTTAAATACACTGATGTTTAAAAACATTGATGTTCTTTGGGCGATGTATTATCAACATCCGTGTTTTAATTTTGAGCATCGATGTTTCAAAGCATCGATATTTGGCTGTCGATGCCGCATACCTATAGATGGACGAGATAACTCGTCGAAACCAGTTTTAGTGTTTCATGTATGCGTTAAATTAGTAAATTAATTTCACGAATATTTGAAGGAGTTCTAAATGACACCAGGGAAAAGGTTTACAATTCCAAAAATTTTTCTATGCATTTCAAAATACCCAAAAGAACTCTTGCTTATTAACGGTTGACAGCGCTCATATCCGTCTCGTTTCGAGTAATTTCCTTCGAACAAAAAGTTTTGAGCTTGGAGTCAAAGCAAGCGTCTCCCTGACACATAAATAATAAGCAAAGCAGCCATTTTTACTCGCGAAAAATTCCGATATTCCGAGTCTCCTTCAGAGCAAATGCGAGGAACAGCACACAAAAACTCTGAAACTGGCCCCTTTTAAAGCTAACGAGATGCGGAAATTGTAGACGCACCATTTCCAAACTTTTGTTTCGAAAGAAAAAGAGACATTTTCTCCTTTCATCCTCATTAACTGCACTGTCATTACTGCACCTGAAGAACAGTAATTGGATTTCTTTTGTGGACTTTAGGAAGAAAAAAACGTCACCCGTTTTTATATATAGAGACGGAAAGAGTAACAATCGAAATGGAAAGAATGTCTCGTTTCCAGACATAACTCGGACACATTTCATTTAAAGTGCTTTCGCGCGTGTGAAAAGTCGCAAAGTAGCTCATCTGTTACTTAGGAATCGCACCAAGCACCGTATCGAAAATGATTTCCAAACTTGAAATTTACGCGATTAAATAATCGGAAAAGGCGTGGATACGTTATTTAATTACCATCATACTGGTGCAACATAACGGGCTACTGACGACGTTCCGGCATCAATCCCAACGGTAGAAATCTGAGGACAACCGGAGTAATTTTGAAACACGCTCAGATGACAAAGCACCGCCTAAATTGGCATCCCACCATCCAAAATTCTACTACACAACTCCAAGATGAGGACATTTGAAGAAACTACCTATTTAACGTGTACCAGCCCCCTTTGTATACAATGGTCTTTGATTGGATTCGAATCGAACTCGCAACACTCCGGTTACGAGTTCGTTAACTCTTCTAACTGCTGCCTGAAAAATCAAAAGCAAAGTAAGAGTTTTGAATAAGCTAAGCAATCAATACTTAGAAAATACAATACCTTTCATGGGGTGGTCAGCCGATCAACCGGTATAGTTGTTAAGATGTTAGCCTCTAGATCGGAAGGTTCCTGGTTCGAATTCGGGTCCGGGCATGGATGTTTGTAAGCGGATGGTGTAGAGGCGGCTGGTGCACAGACCGGTTGATCGGCCGAAAAAGCGTAAGAAGGTATGAATTTTGAGTACTTTTAAAGTAATCAATTCTTAACAAATGTAATTCCTTTAACGGTAGTAATTGGTAAATGGTACTTTTTAAATAATGTCATACTAAAGCAACACAACGGGCTGTTGACGACGGTCCGCGATCATTCCCCTAAGGAAAAATCCGAGGACAACACCACTTAATTTTGAACCACGGTCAGATGACGGGGCAACACCTGAGCTCATAATTTATGGTTAGCCTAGTCAATTGATGTGCTCTTAAATGCAGCGTAAGCACCGTCCGGATGTACTTTAGAGATCACCTTACCTTGGAGATCGACACATGATCCATTTATTTGATTACAATATCCGTACGATTTCACATTAAATGCCTGTAGACAAGCTTTTAGATTGCATACATGGTAGGTATATTATTAACTTCACAATGGAGAGACACAAAGGACTATTGGCGACGATCCGTGTAGGTAGGTGCTGATCAACAGGTTTCGTGGTTAAGGTCTCTAGATCGGAAGGGTCCTGTTACGAATACGGGTCAGAGCATGGATGTTTGTAAGCGTATGGTGTAGAGGCGGATGGTGCACCTTAAATCTGGCGTAGCTGACAGTCCTCTCGTTGGGTTGGTTTGGAAGTTTGAAGAGTGGGGTGCCAGCTCAGGTGTTGCCTCGTTATTACCATAAATTATTTCCATGGAGTACGTTCTGCGAAACTACTAGCATACCTAGTATTTTTAACCCTCCTACTATTTCTACACGAAGAATCTTGTCATAATTTAACTAATTACCACCGTCTCAGCCAAAGTCATTCGGTGTATCGCTAAATAATTTTGAACCACGGTCAGATGACGAGGCAACACTATACCGGTAACACCTTAACCACTATACCGGTTTGTGCCAACGACTGGTTAATGGTAACTTTTAACTATCTAGTCATAATTCAACTAATTACCACCGTCTCAGCCTAAGCCATTTGGTGTATCGAAAATTATTTTGAACCACTGTCAGATGCTGAGTCAACATCTGAGCTGGCACTCCACTTTCCAAACTTCCACACCAACCCAATCTGAGGACTTTCGGAAAACGACAGATTTAAGGTGCACCAGCCACCTCTATAGCATACGCTTACAAACATCCAAGCCCTGACCCGGATTAGAACTACGAATAATCCGATCTGGAGGCTAACCTTAACTACTATACCGGTTTGTGCCAACGACTGGTTAATGGTAACTTTTAACTAACGTCGTTCTTGAGCAACAACAACGGTCTACTGACGAAGGTCCGGGTGCTGACAAGATCTTGGTAGACGAGATATCTCGCTATTCGAACAAAAATGGCCGACCTACCAGTATAGTGGTTAAGGTGTTAGCCTCTGGATCTGAAGGTTCCTGGTTTGAATCCGGGAAATGGATATTTGTAAGCTTATGGTGCAGATGCTGCTGGTGCACTTTAAATATGTCGTGGCCGAAAGTTGGATTGGTGTGGAAATTTGGAGAGTGGGGTGCCAGCTCAGGTGTTGCTCGTCATCTGACTGTGGTTCAAAATTACGAGGTATTGTCCTCGGATCTTTCCCTTAAGGGATTGATCCCGGACCGTCGTCTAAAGCCCGTTGTGTTTCTCTAGTACGATGTTAATTAAAAATTACCGAATCTTCATCTTGTCATCAAGTAATTGGCAATATCGTGATGACGAGATACCTTGTGATTAGAAAAATTAGTCAGATCGTGATACAAAACATATCTCGTCGAAATCACTTGGAAGCAACCCGAAATATATTTTATTTCAACTTTAATTTTAGAGAATTAGAGCGCAGGGAAGTATTACACAGGGAAAATCTGGCTTACAAAATAGTTTTACGAAGCGTCAAAGGAATGATTTAAAAGCATATATTCAAATTGTAAAATGTATCCTTAGAAAAAAGAATTCGGTAGAAATTTTTTCTCCTGGACTAATAAGCTCCATCTAAATTGTCTCGATACTACCACTAAAGAAACCACATTAAAATAAATGTGTTCCTCTTAAGAAGTAACGGAATCATCAAGTGTAAATAAGAATTTAGTTGATTTATTCCTAGCCTTTTAAAGTAATGCGTCCGATTTTTAAGTTTACTTTCGGAAAGTTATTGCTGATGCCAAGTTTTGCTCGTAATTCAATACTTTTAAAAAGTTCTTTCAAGAAATAAAAGCAGTTTGAATGCAATGAGTAATTGGTGCAAACACAAAAGTGAGGGCAAAGTGTCTTATTTCAAATCAACGTTGCTCAAGTAAGACTTTCAGTTCACGAACTTTTTCTATTAGAAAGATGTACAAAAGTATTCATCGTCATTCAATTTCTCACGCTTTGCGAGCAACCGTAAAGAATGGAACATTACAGTGAATCAATTCAATGCATTTTAGACTAAAAATCTACCCCATGGGAAGAAATTTATTTTTCAGCATTGGTTATAAACAGTTTGAAATCTCTTCGAAACAGTTATGATACAAATGCATTTCCAAAATACACTCATTGCCATAAAAATTTGCGCACCAAGAAAAAGTCGTCAAATTGAAACGAAACTTTACACATGTAAGTACTACTTTGATATAAGTAAGTGATTAGAAAATCAAAGAAAAAGGATCATTTATTGCAGAAAAAAGTACAAATGAACGGAAGTTTTAGTTAAGTACGATCCCACAATTATTTTTTGGTGCGCAAATTTTTATGGCAATGAGTGTATATAATCGTGTCCAATTAATAGCATTTTAATTAACACATTTTAAGAAAATATTATTTATTAGAGACGCAAAGAATAATATATGATTACATATATATCTGACTATACATATAAAAGGATGCGTATGTGTATATTTTCTATACAAATCTACACCGTTAGACCAATCTACATCAAATTTGGTATACTATGCTTTGGAACACTGTGGAAAACATAAGGTTTTACTTTCTCGTATTCCAACCAATTTGTAGCAAAACCATTTTTAAAATCTAAAGTTTGTTATCCTGCAATAAATTTAATTTGACAAGGAAACATGTTCTACACAAAATTCTAAAGTTTGAGTTAATACAGACTAATGTCGCGGTCATATTTGAGCATTACTAAATTTCACAAATAATTATCGTCTTTATCCATATTTTTCATGTAACTTTTTTAGAATTGCTCTATTTCAGCTCAAGAAGTCGAAATTCGACACTTTGCACATCTATCGTTTTTCAAAATTCTGCCCTTTTCATCGGAATTTCGTTTTGGTTTGTATATGTCTTAGTCTTTTACATATTGCATTATATAATTCAGGAATTAAATGTACATATTTGCATTCTAAGTAAAATTGTAGAAGCTATCAAAAAGTTAAAACAAAGTTTAAAGTATTTACCGTGCAACTTAAATGATTGCATTTTCTATGACCGAAATATTATTATTCTAATTGACTTTTCAATCAATATTAAACAATTTCAACCAAAGGAAACAGGGTATTCAGCTAGTGTGTAATAATTCAGTACTAAAAACCTTACAGCTAATAAAATATCGAACCTAAATTCCAAACCCCTCAATATATCATTTGTATCTTCCCAAGTAACTTCATTTGTATCGTCGAACTTAGCATGACTGCAAAAAATGTGGACAAATCGGTCTAATGGTTAGGGTACTGACGCTTGTATGGAAAGTTTCCTGGGTCGAATCCCATGGTAAGAGATGGATGTTTATCAGTCTGGATAGGTAGGTAGGTATTTTAATTAACGTAGCAATGGAGAAACACTACGGTCTATTATCCGGTCCGGGATCAAACACGTATTGAAAGAACCGAAGACAATAGCTCTTCATTTTGAACCACGGTCAGAGGGAGAAGTCACATCTGAGCTGGCACCACACTCTACAAACTCACACCACGACAATGGCAGATTAATGTGCACCTTCCCCCCTGAGCCTGAAGGTCTTTGGTTCGATTCTCACTCGGAACCCTCCGGTTGCTAATCCGTGTCTCTTTCAACCAATCCACCTTTCCCCCAAGGTTAGTCTTTGAACGACACATGAGATATACAATCCACGTCAGCTAACTACGTAGTACCTGCTCTAACCCGATAACATGTGATAGAAACATTTTTAAAATCCTACATCCGACCCGTCTTTTCGCCATAGGTTGTCATTTGTCCGTGGCTCAAAATTACGTGGTGTTGGCTTCGGTTCTTTCCCTTAATGGATTGATCCCGGAACGTCGTCAATAGCCCGTTGTGTTGCTCCAGTACCACATTATTTAAAAATACCTTCTATACTTTTTCGGCATAAATCTGCCTAGCACACATCCTACATCCGACCCGTCTTTTCGCCATAGGTTGTCATTTGTCCGTGGTTCAAAATTACGTGGTGTTGTCTTCGGTTCTTTCCTTTAATGGATTGATCCCGGAACGTCTTCAATAGCCCATCGTGTTACTCCAGTACCACATTATTTAAAAATACATTCTATACCTTTTCGGCATAAATCTGCCTAGCAACACAATATGGTCTTGAAACAGAAATAAATACGAAGCTCTATCATTAGTATTATTAACTATAAATTCAGTTAAGTCCAGGACAACTATTGAGGTGGTATTATGCCAGAACGACCACACAAAAGACAACTTTGTAGAGTGACAAATCAATTCAAAGCGATAAGAATCCTCAGTTTTCAAAATACGAAGAACTTTGACATTCTCAAGTCTTACAAGTTGCATATATTCCAAGCTTATTTAGAGCTAGACATTTCATCACCAAACCCTTCACAAAAGCAGAGAACATAAATGTTTACCCCAATAGTGTATTCCTCTAGATTTCTATAACTTTTAAATTACAAAACCGCCTTCACAAACTAATCAAGTATCGCAGTACGTCTTATCCTTCTGCAAGTACACCCGTGTGGCGTAAAAACTAATAAACACCATTTCCTTCCACACACAAGGAAGGAATGCCTGTGCAAACAAGTTTCTCGGGACGAGACCATCAAGCTCCATTCCCAAATCTCAACATGATCAGGAAGTCTTTTATGCCCCGGTGATTCTTCTCGCCTACTCTCATTACATAGTCACGCCTTTCAAAAGTGAAAGGAAATCATTTTAAATTCTATGAAAATGGAAGAGAGGGATAAAAAGAGTCTCATCTCCCGACTTCCTAAATAAATATCAATATAAGACATTGGAGTCGGGAACAAAAAAAAATAGGCGTTATTATCAAACATGAGCTGGTAACTAGAGCGCAATCAATAATGGAGGCCTTCGCAGATGAATACCAAGTTTTCAATAAAAGTTCGTGGAAAATATTTCTGAAGACCTTGGGTAGACGTTTTGTGAAACTGTATGAATGCAAACGGTAAGATCGATTGATACTGCCGTGAGAAATGATTCAGACCCTGTATGGTATTCTTTGGTCTGAGATAATATGTTAGGGGATATTATGTTTATGCTATCTATTACGCAAGTCTCAGCGTGTTTTCTATAGTACTGATGGATAAAGGTAGCATTCTCAACAATTTCAGCTGTTGTGTTCCCGGAACAAACTGCATTGCTGTACGCGGTTTTCGGGATCTATTTTTCAACTATCTGTATTTTGTTATGATCATAAGCGAAACAATCCATCAGCTATACATCCTCGGGGTATATCTTTAGATACATAGGGGCTTAACGAACCCAACGTAGCCTAGTGATCTATTCTACCCATAGGATTTACAGACAGCCACAGGTAGCATCTACCCCGGTTGGAATATTAACGGATTAGCAACCATAGGGTTGCGAGTTTTAATACAATCATAGACACTCGTGTACGTTGGGGCATGTTTAATCTGTCGTGGCCTAAAATGCCCTCACGTTGACGCGGTGTGGAAGTTTGGCAAGTGGGATGCCAGCTCAGGTGTGGCCTCGTTATCTGACCGCATTTCAAAATTACGTGATGTTGTTCTCGGATCTTACCCATTGGGTCTGATCCCGGACCTTCACCAAAGACCCGTTGTATTGCTCAAGTGTAAAGTTAAATGAATACCTATCATCGGGTAACAAGGGTATCACCATCGCAGGATGTCCAAGCCGTCTTTCGTAACGTAGAATTTCTACTCTTAGAGAGTTGACGGATGGTAAGTCTTGGACTTATCTATTTGATAACCAGAAGCACACACAGCTTTTCCCTCCTCCCTAGCGTCGAGGGGGTAGCTTGTTTTAGAGTCATCGTCAGACATAATTACTTGCAAGCTCATCTATTTAGGATTGGACTTGCCGATTTTCCACTCTGCAATACTATGCACATGACTGGGGAGCACCTTTTAAGTTGCCCCTCCCTGCTTGACGGTTCGCTCTTCTGATGACTTTGGAGCTCTTGACCTTCCTAGGGACACCTCTCTGCTAAATTGGACTGCAAGACGCTTCATGTCTGAAAAGACGATAGCGGGCGTAATTTAAAAATAAAATTCGTAACTCCACATGCTTTCTTTTCACAAATACTTATCAGTCTTGTGCTTGGTGCAACAGCATAATGTAACCCTTGGACCATATAACTCAAAAACTACCAACAATGAGGTACATGATGGCTATTCTATTGCGTTTTTAACCTATCAACCAGTTCCCAGTGGTTTCTAGTAAGGATGCGACATCGATGTTTTCAGAACATCGATGTTTATAAAAAAACAACGATGTTTTTAACATCGATGTATTGGAGTCGATGTTTTTGTAACATCGATGTATTGGAGTCGATGTTTTTGTAACATCGATGTTTATTTTTGCCGATGTTTTTACGTTGTTGATGTTTTATTTTTAAATGAAAAAAGTATCGTTATAAAAATTTTAAAATTAACATAGTAGCATAATTTTTATAATCAGAAAACTGAACATACTTATAGACCAAAGTGGCCAAGAGTGAAGAGCCTGAAAAGTAGGGATGCGACACCGATGTCGATGTTTTCACAACATTGATGTTTTATAAAAACATCGATGTATTGGTGCCGATGTCGCATCACTAGTTAAACTAGCTAAACCAGTTTTAAGAAATGGGGGGAAAAAGTTTAAATACACTGAATTTTAAAAACATCGATGGTTTTGGTGTGATGTATGTATTATCAACATCGATGTTTTAATTTTGAACATTGAAGTTTTAATTTTGAACTTCAAAGTTTCAAAACATCGATGTTTTGCTGTCGATGTTGCATGACCAGTTTTAAGAAATCGGGGGAAAGTTTAAATACACTGAATTTTAAAAACATCGATGTTTTGCTGTCGATGTAGCATCACTAGTTGCAAAAACCAGTTTTAAGAAATAGGTGGAAAAAGTTTAAATACACTGAATTTTAAAAACATCGATGTTTAAAAACATCGATGTTTCTGGGTCGATGTATTATCAACATCGATGTTTTAATTTTGAACATCGATGTTTTGCTGTCGATGTCGCATCCCTAGTTTATAGTACCATACACGACTGAAGATACAGGGTGGCCCAGCGGGTAACGTTTGAAACGAATAAAAAATTTCAAAACGCATAAGTGATGAAAAGATTTTAATGATCTATATCGAAATTAAATAGCAATCAATTAATGATAAAGAGGTTTGAAGTGACCTTTTTAACAAGGAATGCAGTAAAGCGGTCCAGGAATCCATCCATCACACGTAAGCAGACTTCGATGTCAGTCGTGTTGACTGCAGTTGTAACGGCAGTTTTCTGTTCAGGAAGTGTCTTAGGACTTGTCTGTTACACTTTGCTCTTCAAATAATCCAACAAGAGAAATCGCACGGGTTTAAATCCGGGGAATAGGGTGACCATTCAATACCACATTGGTAATGCGACGGGTTATCTAACCCATTGATTCGACGGTAGAAAGACTCATTGAGCACTTCAAAAACTTCCGCCGTACGCTGTGGTTTTGTACCGTCCTGCATAAACCAATGACCATGGATCTAGTCATTACCGTGAGAACAATGGATGAAATGGACTCCCCATCCGGGAATTGTCTGTACTTCGCAGCGAGTAATGTGCCGTCTGTCAAAACTGGGTCATACACACCCCATGGGATTATATTGTGCACCACACAAGAAATTGCCTGCTCTAATAATCATGCGCACCAAGTTTGGCCTCACTTGATTGCAGCTAGCGCCATCTAATAGACTTTTTTTCAAACATTTCCCGCTGGGCCACCCTGTACTTAGATATACAATTGTTACTCACCCGACCCATGCCGGAGTTACAGAAGCCCGTTTAATGGGGCCGCGGAATAGCAACCGGTGGGATGCAGTCGATACAAGCACAGACCATCCTGTACGTGGGAACTGGTGCAAGTTAAATCTGCCGCGGTATTATGTCTTCACGTGGGTGTAGTGTTCAAGTGGAATGTGGGTAATTTTTTAACTACCGTCGTACAAGAGCAACACAACGGGCCATTGACGACGGTCCGGGATCAATCCCCTAAAGGAAAGATCCTGAGGCAACAACACGTAATTTTAGTAATTTGTGAGGTGCCAGGAGGAGTGCAAGTCTTTTCTTTCCCGATGAAATCCGGAGAGTCGTTACTAGCCCGTTGTGCTGCTCCAGTGCAACATTAATTAAAATTCCTACCTTCCGAGGACAACCTCACGTAATTTCGAACCACGGTCAGATGACGAGGTCACACCTGGCAACGCCAACATGAGGAATTGTGAAGCCATGACAGATTTAACGATCACCGTTAGTACACGACGGTCTTTGTATGGTTTCAAATTCACGAACCTCGGGTTACTAATTCCTTACTTTTTCAACCGGGCTAAAGCTTGCCTATTTAGCAAGGGTATGTAGGGGTAGGTTTTTAATTAAAGTCGCACTGGAGCAACGCAACGTTATTTAGCAAGGGTAATTTGGTAATTCTTTAATTAAGGTTGTCCTAGAGCAACACAACAGGCTATTGACGATGGTTCGGGATCATTCCCTTAAAGCAGGGCTCGAAATACCCGGGTGCACAGGTGCACTGTGCATATGAAAATAAAATTGTGCACCTAATTTTTTCCCGCTAGGCACACCTGTGCACCTAATTTAAAAACTTGGGTGCACCTTGTGCACCTGTATTAAAAAATATATTTCGAGGCCTGCCTTAAAGGACGTAACACTATGTAATTTTTAATCACGGTCAGCTGACGAGGCAACACCTGAGCTCTATTTAGCAAGGGATAATGAACTCGAACTCTTTACAACGCCTGTACGCTTCTACGACAACAATGAGTACTTATAGCAGTTGGTAATAATTTCGGTAATTTTTAATTAACGCCCTACTAAATCAACAGAATGGGCTATTGACGACGATCCGGGATCAATCTCCTAGGCAAAAGATCCGAGGATACCACGTTTATAGCCGTTGGAGGCAAAGCAATCCCTTACAGCAACACCCCGAATCCTTCCAATTAGGCCAAAAAGTAACACGCAACTCAAACTCGCGTCTATTGCAGGTTTCCTCAGCATGTCTAGACGCGCTACAGCACCCTGGGAGGAGAAACAGCCCACCTGTTCGTCCTAACAGCGCAATACCTTACGGATAACACTTTATGAGGGGTATTAAGCGTCCTTCAGGACACGGAATATCAGGAGAAAATCAGAGCCCAAAATGGGATCCGGTAGACGCTAATGACGAGCTGGGAGATTTTATCCTTTCAATTAAGGCGAAGCAGAACGGTCCCGTGGTGAAAATGCATCCGGTAGTGACGGAAAAAATTGCTTTCGTCGCGAAATAGTTTTTTTATATGGGCAAAGATCGGTGTAACGGTGGAAGTAAATATGTCACGGGTTTCCGGTTAAGATGTTTTAATATAAATCCCAACATACTCGGAGAAATGGTCGCCCGATTGGAAGAATAATGGATTGGCAAATGGTATGGATGTATTTTAGTAAACTTCACTCTTGAGCAGCATTACGCGCTGTTGGCAATGGTCCGGGAACTCCAAAACGGGTCCCTTTTAAAGCTAACAAGATGTAGAAATTGCAGATTTTCAAAAAATTTCCAAAATTATAAATGTTTTCCTTTTTTTTTTTTTTTTTGACTTTAGGAGGGGAAACTGTTCGCCTGTTCTTATACGGAGAGATGGAAACAAGAACAATCGAAACAGAAAGAATTTCTCGTTTCGAGACGTAACTCTGACACATTTCATTAAGACCTGCACACATCCAATTTTTTAACGTGTGGCGGCGCCGCCGCGTAGCTGCTGCGGCGTCGAAGCCCAACTACGCACACATAACCGCGAAATGACGCAAGTACTCATTTCGCGCCATTTGCGATGGATATCTATCGAATAAAACGTGCTTATTTCGCTTACTTGGTGTACAAAAAATATATTTTGAAACAAAATACACGTTACTGGATACATCCAGTTATTAATTATTATTTATATTCCATTTATTTATGAAAACATGGTACTTGAGACTGCGGCTCAAATTACAGGCAAGATGTTCGTGTGTCGCCGCAGTGGCATCGGAGGCATGTGTGCACTACTCCATTGGATCTAATGTATCTCAGACCGCACTTCCGTTGCCGCAGTGGCGCCGCACGTTGAAAAACGGGATATGTGCATCGAGCCTATAAGTGCTCTCACGTGTGAGAAATGTCGCAAAGTAGCTCATCTGTTAATTTGGAATCGTGTTAAGCATCCTATCAATGATTTCCAAACTTTAAAGTTACGTGATTAACTAATGAAAAAACCCATATATGTAAGTATTTTTTTAATTACCTTCGTACTGGAGCCACACAAGGGGTTATTGACGACGGTCCAGGATCAACCCCAACGGTAGAGATCTGAGGAGAACAGAGGTAATTCTAAACCACGCTCAGATGACAAGGCACCACCTGAGTTGGCACCCCACTCGATCCAAACTTCTATACTACACCAATATTAAGACATTTGAGGTCACTACATATTTAAAATGTACCGGCCCCCTTTGAAAACGACGGTCTTTGTTTGGATTCGATTTCACCACCCCCCGGCTGCTAAATGTTTTTCCAGGCAGGCTACCCCGGACAAGACTAACAATTGGACGATTGCGAGTTCGGAGCCCGATCCAATGAAATTCCTTCAGACGTGTAGCTGGTGCACGTTAAGGAGTTCGCTGAATTTTTTTTACACATCAGAACTTACTAAGAGGATCTCTTTTCAGGTCCGAAATAATATCCTCACGTTGGTGTGTGGTGTGGAAGTTTGGAGAGTAGAGTGCCAGCTCAAGTGTGACCTCATCATCAGAGCGTGGCTCAAAATTATGTGGTGTTCTCCTCGCCTCTTTCCCTTCGGGATTGATTGTCACCAATAGCCCGATTTGTTGATCCAGGATCCGAGGACAACACCTCGTAAGTTTGAACTACGGTCGGTCGGATAACGAGGCAACACCTTAACTGGAACCTCACACTCCCAACTTCCACACCATGCCAACGTGACGACACATGAGGCCACGATAGATTTAACGTGCATCATACCCCTTTGTTCACGATGGTCTTTGGTTGGATTCGAAATCGCCTAATGAGGCTCACTGAAATCGAAAACCATGGCGATTCATTGCACAAAGTACACCAAAGTGATCGAACTTCTTACCAGACTCTTCCCAGACACATAGATAGAGGGGGAAGGGTATTTAACACACTCAAATTATATCAAGTCTGAGAATTTATTTCACAAAGGGAATCACGAACGAAAACTTTAGATACTAAAAAGTGTGCTACAGTAATGAACATCATATACATATATAAAATATTAATCCCCTTTGCGAGATTGCAGAAGCTCGTGGAAGACTAATTAGATAATTTTTATTTTGTTAGAAACAAATAATCTGATTTACGCTTCACGAAATTTTGATTAAAATTCCGGGGATAGCGAATACATGCCACTGCTTGAGCATAAGTACCAAATTTGCATGGAACTAATGTTTCAAGTGACGATGAAGGGAACACTAATTTTTCCAGTTACTCTTGTATAACAAAATAGTTTTTGTGTGCGCGCAACAGATTAAAATCATGGCTTGGGCATATCGTGAACGATGTGCCCTAGCCATGATTTTAATCATCTCAGTGGAGCATCTGATAGATGAATGTTTAACAAAGCCTGCCATCGTTGCAAGGTTTGGAACTAAATTAGCGTCAAATCTTTTCCCGGGTCGTAACATGTTTCATTGCACAATTTTGATCAGTTCTAGTAGTTAGAAAAACGCATTAGTAGAACCAATTTCGTGACCCATGTTGCTACTATGAAAAAATAGGTAGTTAAATTTACATCTCAGTGGAGCAGCGCAACGGGATATTGGTGACAGTCTGGAATCAATCTCGATGGGGAAAAAACGAGGACAACATCTCGTACTTTTCAACCACGATGTCAGATATTAAACGATGAATACAAAAACATCTTTATTGTTATGTTTGCACTTTTACAAATTATAGCAAGGCACTATAGTCTCCAGCTAAAATTTCTTAATTTCAGTTATTACTTGCCGGCTCATAGTTGTAGGTAGTCAAACTTGAATGGATGTCATGGTGGTAATCCGAAGATAACAGGTTGGAAAATTGATAAATGTGATAGCAGAGCGATGGTATTGAAGAATTGTAGTCAAATTGTTAATAACTACAAAGTAGGAATGTGCATATTCAAGTTGGAATTCCATTATAATTTGAATGTTGCTCATTGAAGCATACGTTGAGAGAAATGAGCCTAACCACGCTTAGACTCAGGCCAACACATGCGGGAAACAGACGAGCATAGCGAGAGAAACTAATGAACTCACGCATACCGAAAAATAAACACGCGCATAATGAGAGAAATAGACACTCATAGATGGACATACAATCATAGATAAACAGACACGCATACTAAGAAACATACACTCGCATGGGGAGAGAAATTGACACTCATGGATGAACATATACGCAGAGAATAAATTAGATGAACACACGCATAGCTAGAAAATTATATGAACACACGCATAGAAAGAGAAACCGACTCACGCATAGAGTGAAACAGATCAACCCACGCATAGAGAGAGAAATAGACACATTAATAGAGAGAAATAGACACAAATATATAAAGAAGCAGACACACACAGGGTGAGAAAGACACATTAACAGAGATAAAAACATACACGCTTGGAGAGAAAAACAGATCAACACGCATAAAAATAGAAACAGACAAAAGCATAGAAATAGAAACAGACGCACACATAAGAGAAACAGACACACATATAGAAAGAGATACAGACGCACGCATAGAAAGAGAAAGACCCACGCATACAGAAACAGACACACGCATAAAGAGATAAACAGATAAATGCATTCAGAGAAAAACAGACACACATAAAAGGAATAAACACACAGAAAAGCAAAGAGAGAGAAAGAGAAACACACACGCATACAGAGAAAAACAGCCAGTATAATAAGAGAACACAGCAACACACCACTAAATAATCGCATCTATCTATATAAATAAGAATGGAGTGTCTGTTTGTACATTCAATATTTTCGACCCATTTCAAGTTTTCTATCCGTTTTGGACCCTTCTGTTGCCAAATCCGTCTTTTTCGCGTTTGTTGTCTGTCTGTTTGTCCATCTGTCTGTCTGTCTGTATGTATGTGCCATATACACGTCCACACGGTTTAATATATTTTCATGGAAATTTACATACAGTGAGTAATTATCTTCATTTAGTGAGTGGAATTCGTTGCGCAAGTCTGTCTGTCCGTCCGTCTTTCTGTTCTATGTTCGATTTTGTGTTTGTGTTTTTGTACAGGCATCACAGGAATTCTATTCCAGATATTTGTATGCAGTGTATTTTGTTTTATACATTATCTATTAGTTTAGTGAATGCAATATTAAACATTTCTTTATTGTTATATTTAGTTGAGTTTCATTCTGAAACACCCGAGTAAGTATACTTAAATCAACCATAATTAGGTAGTTTTGGAAAAAATTGGAATGTATTTTGAAAATAACGATTAATTTGGTTGTTTTACCAGTACTGCTAAAAAAGTAATTATTCTTCAAAAAAAAAGTGTTGCTCTAGTACGACGTTAATTACAAATTACCCATTACCCAGTCGTATGCACCAACCGGTCTCGTGGTTAAGATGTTTGCCTCTAGATTGGATGGTTCCTGGTTCGAATCCGGGTCCGGGCATGGATGTTTGTAAACGTATGGTGTAGAGGCGGCTGGTGCATCTTAAATATGTCGTGGCCGAAAGTCCTCACGTTGGGTTGGTGTGGGAGTTCAGAGAGAGGGGTGCCAGCTCAGGTGCTGCTTCGTGATCTGACCGTGGTTGAAAATTTCGAGGTGTTGTCCTCGAATCTTTTCCTTTTGGGACTGTTCCCGGACCGTCGTCAATAGCCCGTTGTGTTGTTCTAGTACGACGTTAACTAAAATCACCAAACTACCTCACGTTGATGTGGAAGTTTGGAGAGTGGGGTTCCAGCTCAGGTGATGCCTCGTCATTTGACCGTGGTTCAAAATTACATGGTGTTGTCCTCGGATCTTTTACTTGGAGTATTGATCCCGAACCGTCGTCTATAGCCCGATATGTCACTCTAGTGCGACGTGAATTAAAAATTACCATCACCCGAACCGTCTACAATAACTCATTGAATAGCCCGTTGTGTTGCTCTAGTGCGACGTTAATTAAATAACTTCCTACCTACCGTGTCATAGCACAATGACGCGAAACAGACACAATTATGTACTTCGAAATGCACAAACACCATTCTCGAATTCTCCCAGTCGTAGGCGTAATTCAGGCGGAGCAAGGCAGCGTGAAACGCGCCACACGGCGAAATTCCACACCACTTTGTAATCTGCTCGCGGTATCAATCAAACCGGAATAATCCCGGGCAGCTATAACAATTCTGCTCAACGGCAAAACTTTCCGGTAATCTGCCGCTCAACGCCATACGAGTGGGTCAAGCACAACGGGTCGATTATTTTCGAACCCGATGCCGATGCAAAGAAGCGTGAAGCCGATGGCTGTCGCGTGAGCTTGACAATCCCGTTAAATGTGTTCCTGGGCCAATATTTGATATCAACGGAATCAATCCCGGCGTTTCGAGTCACTTCCCGATTCCCTCGGATCCTGGACGTTGAAGTCATGGGTGGTTGATGTGGCCTGCTGGAATGGGAGTTTAATTGAAAATGCTCTTTTGAATGAGCTGAAAATTTGACGGTGGTATTTGATATTTTAATTAACGTTACACTGGAGCCTATCATAACTGACTGTGGGTGACGGTGCGGGATGAACCCGCGAAGGGAAGATCCGAAGACAGCACCTCGTAACTTTTAACTACGGTCATTTGAGGAAGTCACATCTGAGCCGGAACCCCAAAAACTTCCCATTCCACGCCAACGTGAGGACATTTAAGGCTACGACAGATTTAACGTGCACCAACTCATTTTCATGGGATTCGCCCTCTCAACCGTGATTGCTAGTCCTCTAAAATTTATCGTCAGTGTGTTAGAGAAAATGGTAATGGTAATTTTAGTTAACGTCGTACTAGAACAACACAATGGGCTATTGACGACGGTCAGGGATCAGTCCCTTAAGGCAGTGCTCCCCAACCTTTTTATCGCCGTGGACCAGTCAACGTTTGATAATTTTACCCCCCCCCCCCGCGGAGGGGGGGGGCACGTTGATTGTTCATATTTTGAATTGTTTTGATTTAATAATTTTAATTTAATTGTATTTAAACATGCTTTGTAAAATAAATACAGTTTCACCAAAAAATGAATATAAAGTGATTTAACATTTTAATTCACTAGAACGATAAATCAATGAGAACCCTGAGCTTGTTTTTTTGCAACGAGACGGTTCCATCTGGGGGTAATAGGAGACAATGACACCCGAAGTGTGTTGCTTATGTCCAGTTTATTCCGTTGTTTTGTTTTGGTTGTAGTCACTGCAGAAAACCCCACTTCACACAGATAGGTTGTCGGAAATGGTAATAGGGATTTAAGTGCTGTGGTGGCAATCTCATGGTATTCCGCCATGCCTTTAATCCAGAACACCGGCAGAGTTGTTGTCTCGAACGTAGTTTTAAGGCCACCGTCATTTGCAATCTCCAGCAGTTGATCTTCTTCTTGCACAGACATGCTAGATTCGCCTGATTTGTTGACAAATGGGTCGCGGATCCATTCCTTACCAGTTCGTGGGTCTTTAGTGGTTGGGAAGTAGCGCTCGAACTCTTTTAAAAGCAAAGACAGATGATCGTGCACCAATTGGGAGAATGAATGTTCAGGCTCAGTCTCGCCTAAAATCCCCGCTAATGTCTGAAACATGTCCAAAATGCCTCTGTTCACGCGCCGTCCCCACAACTCCAGTTTGGCTTTAAATGCAGCTACTTTGTCTGCCAACTTCAAAACAGTTGACATTTTCCCCTGAAGGCACAGATTGAGTTCATTGAGCAAGTTGAATATGTCACACAGGTAAGCCAGTTTTGCGACCCATACCTTGTCACTGAAATGTCCTGCCAGCGGCGACTTCTTTTCTGAGAGAAATCTTTGCAATGGCTCTCGTAATTCAAATACTCTCATTAGCGATTTTCCTCTGGATAACCATATTATTTCTGTGTATAAAAGAAGGCATCTGTACTCTGCGTCCATCTCCTCACAAAGCTGCTCAAACAGGCGCGAGTTAAGGGCGTGGGCTTTGATGTGGTTAATAACTTAAACGACATCAATCAATACGCTGTTAAATTCCGGTGACATTTTTCGGCTTGCCAGCATTTCCCTGTGAATGAGACAATGCGTAGATTCACTTTCAGGTGCAACCTCCTTAATCCGAGCAGTTAAACCAGACAGTCGTCCGGTCATTGCAGCAGCTCCGTCTGTGCAAATACCGACACAAAAGGACCATTTTAATTGTCCTGCTATATAACCATCCAGTGACTTGAACAGTTCTGCTCCTGTGGTGTTGGTTGGCAAAGATAGTGCACATAAAAAATCCTCATGTACATCCTCCTGATATAGATATCGCACATAAACAAGTAGTATTGCCTTGTTGTCGATATCTGTAGATTCGTCAACCTATAGTGCGTACCACGGTGATGTATTAATCCTCTCCAACAATTGTGTATCAATCTCTTCGGCTATTTCCTCAATGCGCCTAGTCACAGTGCTAGCCGACAAAGGCACGTGTGCTATCTTTTCCACAGCAGCCTCTCCTAGAAGTTCACGGCAAATGTCTTTAGTGGAGGGTAGGATCAATTCTTCACCGACAGTGAATGGCTTTTTAGCCTTAGCAATACGGTTAGCCACCAAATATGATGCTCTCAGTGCATTCTCCTTTATTAATGTGGTGGCCCTCATAAATTTCTTCTGTCCTTCGTGTTCCCGTTTTTTTCTTTCAAAATACTCCAGGGGCTTGTCTTTTAATCCAGGGTGTTTAGCGTTCAAATGGCGAAACAATTTTGAAGGTTTCATTGCCTCATTAGAGAGCTGGTCGCCGCAAACTATGCAGAGCGGTTTTGGTGTGTGGAAATCACCTGTCGCGGTAAATCCATATTTCAAGTAGGACTCATGGTATTGTCTGTAAAAAGTTACATGTTTCTTTGATGTTGAAGGCTTTTCTTCTGTCTCTTCACTGTGTCTTTTCTTTTTCACAATGAAACTTTCTAACGACTAGGGGGCTCCGCCCCCTGCTCGCTTACGCTCGCCAACCCCCGGGGATTGCTGCGCAATCCCATTTGGTTTGCTTCGCAAACCAACACTCCTTTCACAGATGCCATTTGGGTTGCTTCGCAAACCAACATTCCTTTCACAGAGTGAAACTATCTGAATAATTCGTATTTTGCTGATTTCACTTTCCGGTACATGACGTCCCAGCGAGGGCTTCGCGCCCTGCTCGCTCGCGCTCGCCGACCCCGGGGATTGCTACGCAATCCCGTTTGGTTTGCTTTCTCAAACCAATACTTCTTTCGCAATTGATTTCACTTTTTTTTGCTTTAACACTTAATGCACCCTAAACTAATAGCCGCATCAGTAAAAAATCTTCTGTATTTTGTTCCCTGTACAATTTTAAGTAAACAGTGTTAATATCCAAACTTTACGATCTGTACTTTGTACTTTGTCGGTAAACTGTCTTGAGAACAGAGGGAAAAAAGCGAGCCTTTTTCCTCGCCAAATAAAAAGAAATCGGTTTTATGGAAATTGTTGCTACGATAAATTTGATATCTGGCAAACCCAATAGTCGAAAATGCAACCCACTACTGTTTGCGGAACCAGCTATGCGAACTGAAAAATACGAAATTTGTGTCACCAACTTTTGATTGCATCGAATTTATTTATGAACCAATTTTAAAAATAATTGTACCGTAAGAAAGAGTACATTGTGAGGTATACTGCAATATTTTTAAAATTAAAAACTAACAGTAATACTATATAGATATGACCATTTTAGTTTTGTATCGGAAGTTACGATCTGAAAGTTCCGAAAATTGTATGACCTACTTTTAATTGCATCGATTTTGTTTATTAACCAATTTGAAAAATAATTGTACCATAAGAAAGAGTGTAATGTAGTGTATTCAGTGATGTTCTCAAATTTAAAAAATAATGGTTTTTGCCGTAGACATAATGGTTTTAACAAAAAGTAGCGAAAATATCCGAAGATTCCGAATTTTGTTACACGAACTTTTGATCGCATCCAATTTAATTATTAACAGATTTCAAAAATAATAGTACCGTAAGAAAGAGTATATTCTGAGGTATACTGCGATATTTAAAAAATTAAAAACTAATAGTAATTAGATATAGATACGGCAGTTTTAAAAAAAAGTAACAAAAATGTCCCGATTTTTCCCGAATTTCAAAAAAATATCATCAAGAACCAAATTTAAATTTCAAAAAAAACTCGACGAGCTGCAAAAATTTACGTTGAGAGGTACTCTTTAAAAAAAACTCACGACTAAAGACTGAAAATTTGAATGTGTTTTGCTCACTCGCGGAAGAAATTTCACTTCTTCAACTTTAACACTTAATAAAACCTAAACTAATAGCCGCATCGGAAAAAATCTTAATAATTATCCAGGGAATACGATGAAGAACAAAGCATGTTAATTTCATTTTTTTCCGATCAGTACTTTCTCGGGAAACCGTCTAAGAATGGAGCTAAACAACAAAAATTTCAATCCTGCGGCGGCGTCGGCGGCGGCGGTAACTTTTTTCTAATATAGAGAGACGTCTGTTTCGTACTCATTTTTGCTAATTTGTGGATTAAATTTGAGGAAAGACAATATTCACGTACACCAAGCACTGTTAAATATGAGAAAGTTCCAGTGAACAGAGAGAAGAGCGATACACACCTTCTCTTTACCTTCTTAATTTAGAAATTGAACTTTAATTTAACTGAAGACTTTAATCGGGAAACGAACGAAACATCCTTTTTTGATATCGATAAATTGTAAGAATTCATTCGTAAGGAGATAAACTATAGGTAAAAATTATTTTTTAACATCTGGTTTGTGAACTGAAACTATTCACCAGCATTCCCCTCGGAAGTGGCAAGGAGGAAATGTTGCGTCTGCTTTTGAGATTTTGGCGTCAGGGAATGAGAACTCGCTCGCGAATAATATAAACAAAAAGGGCGTTTATAACGAAAGTTGCCTCTTTTGCAAAGCGAAGCATGATTCAGAACTTTGTAAGTATTTAACTGTGGAAGAAAAAATAAATTTATCATATAAACAGGGTAGTTGTTTTTTATGCAGGCATAATCGTATTTGTTTTCGGACTGATAAAAAACAAAATGGAAAAAAGAATAACGGAAAGGAATCGAAAGATGTTCTTTCAGCACATTCTCTTGACAAAAGTAATGTCATTTTGCTTCACACCTTATGTGTGGTGTTAAAAACTAAAGTACAGTCGATTCCGATAAGATTGTTTTTGACAAGGGTAAAACAAGAAAAAAGAATTTTACAACAAGAAATTGCAGATAAATTAAGGTTTCCTGTTATTCGAAAATAAACGCTCTCAGTATTTACTTTCGGAAATGACACTCCCATTAGAAAGACATTCGATGTGGTTAGGATAAAATTGGAAAATAGACATACAGAAATCAGAAATCATAATTGAAGCTCTAGAAACAGAACAAATTTCAAGTTCTGATTTACCGCCTACTAATTTGAGTGGACATTTCATAGATAAGAACTGCACAAACCAGAGATAAATACACCACAGTAAACAAAATAAAAATAATTTAATATTCCTTGGGCGGCCCGGTACCATTTGATCCACGGACCGGTATCGGTCCGCGGACCGGGGGTTGGGGACCACTGCCTTAAGGGAACGATTCGAGGACAACACCTCGTAATTTTGAACCACGGTCAGATGACGAAACAACACCTGATCTGGCACCCCACTCTCCAAACTTCCACACCAACCCAACGTAAGGACTTTCGGCCACGACAGATTTAAGGTGCACCAGCCGCCTCTACACCATATGCTTACAAATATCCATACCCGGACTAGGATTCGAACCAGGAACCTTCCGATCCAGAGGTTAACACCTTAATCACTATACTGGTTGGTCGGCAGTTTGTTTCCGGTGTGTTGCTCTAGTTACTATCGTCGTACTAGAATCTAGTAGAGTCTAGTCCGACGTTAACTAAAATTACCTTACCGCTACAAATTTATTAACCAAAATCTTCTAAAGAACCCATGGATTCTTTTCAACCTTTCTAAATATTCCATTTATCCTTTCGTGGTTGGATTTTTGGGTTTGATGGCGCAAAGGCCATATTTGGCCATTCTGTGCCATGCATATATATAAGTGATACAATATCAAATAACTAGGGGGTTCGCCCCCTGCTCGCAAACGCTCGCCAACCCCCGGAGGATTTCTTCGCAATCCTCATTGGTTCGCTGCGCGAACCTATGCTCGCTTCGCTCGCATCAATGAAGACATGTGTCCTAGCAGAAGGGATTGTTTACAAAATATGATATTCCAAAATAACTTTTTTCAAACCTAAATTTTTTTGCTATTTTTCAGAAAAGATATATACAGTACCGATAGAATCTGAATTCAAGTGAAAACTTTAAGAAAATTTTGACTCGAAATGTGAGGGCTGATTTGGAAATTGAATACCCAGCATGTTGTTTGAGTGTATATTTACCCCTGCACTCGAGCCACCCACGCATTTTCATTGAGTTTGCTGTCGAAAGCTGTAGTGCAAGAGTCTTGTTGAACTATAATTGTTGGCCCTGAAAAGATCCTCCGCTTTCTTTGATTTCTATTATTAACTGCAACAGCTCGATTAAAATCCCTTTTTTTTTTAATAAAATTTTATCCTATAACGCTTTAAATTCAATTCAAGCGCGAGGCTTCGTGAAAACAAATAATCGTACAATGTTGCCAAAACGCGAAAACAAATAACGTCTTTTTTGCGTGCCACGTAAGAGAATTATATATATAGATAGATAGACACATACGATGAAGGTTTTACTAACGCATGAGAGAAATACACCCGAGGAGGAATGCACGCTGACATGAATCGAACCATCACCATTTACCACTCGAAGTTAGAGCAGTGGCTATACCTACTAGGTCACGACGGCCTCTTTTTGTCGCTCCATGGAATAGAATTCTATGAAATGATTCTACTGGCCCATTTTTAGAATAGAATTATGTGGAGATTCTATAGGTTATTTCCATAGAATAAAATAGTTTAGAACGATTTTAATGATCCAGAAGTGTACAACTTGTTACAAGTCTTGCACGGTAGGAAGGTAAGTATTAATTAACATCACACTGAAGCAACACAACGGGATATTGACAGAGGTCCTGGTTCAATCCCCCGATGGGAAGATACGAAGAGGTAAGATAAGTTTGAACCGAGGTCAGATTACGAGGCATGAACCCTCCCAATCTCTAAATTTCCAAACCACGCCAACATGAGAACATTTAAGACCACGACGTATTTAACGTGCACCAGCCCCCTATGTACACGAAGGAGTTTGGTTGGGTTCGAACTCCCAACCCTCCGGTTGCTCTACTAACCGAGCTACCACGTCCCATAAGTCTTGCAGGGAAAACAGTGGAATTCTACATGTGAACCCCTTAGGGGGTTAAACAAATTACTATTGTTCTTTCAGTCACACAAAAAGAGAAAATTTCCACTTGTTTAGGAAATGTCAATGACAAAGGAGTCACTTTTCCAATAGTATTTCCATGCCGTAGCAAAAACTCAAAAAATGGACGAAAAAAGCAGAAGAGGGCCATTATGTTATAATCAATTTCTCACCAAAAATAAAAAATAATGACGCAAAAACACTTTTTATCCCGAGCACTTCTCATGTGGCATTTCAAGTCACGAAATCAACACCTTATTAATTGTTCCAACGAAATGATTAAACAGAATCCCGATGCCAGAGTTAATTGGAAACTGCTTGCAATGGAATTTTAACTTTTCGGAAGGAATTTATTGTCCATAAGAACATTTTTCAAGTGATTGTCGTAATTAGAACATAATGGAAAACACATTTAATTATTATAATTTAATGAAAATTGTGTTCGTTTGCGTTCTTCTAAAAGGCAGCACTTGCTGCTTTAGAAAAAAAAATTCTTAATATTCATTCGAGTATAACACAACATTCTTAATCTTTCAGATCTTTGGACTTCTGTAAAAAGACATCATTAATCTTACTTTTTTCTTTTTTTTTAGTAAGCACAATTGATGCCGTGGGACTTTTCTAGCAATATGTAGAACAAAAAACTTGGTACGACAGGCTTTATTAATCAAAATCGATTTTTTTTTCTAATTTCTTATTTTGCTTTCATTTCTAAACATAACCAAGCACATATTAAGAATTCATAAGATTTTTTCTGTAATTACTCATGTCGGAATTTAATAAGCATAGCTTAAGAAGATTGTAGACGGTTGGTTGTTTGGGGGAGGTTCATGGCGCACAAAGGCCAAATTTGGCCATACAGTATCAAATGATAGACACACAAATGAAATTTTACTGACACATAAGACAGAAATATACTCGGGGAGGAATAAATGCCTGAAATAGAGCCGGTCCCGCCTATAAATCGAAGCTTGCAAGCCCAGTGGGAACACCAACTGAGCCACAATGACCACTACAGAATGTAGATTATGTAACTTGAAAACAAGATCAACTTTCTGAAGGTGCATCGAATCATCTTGAATTCCGTCCAGCCGCTTAAATTTGCATGCTCGCCAGATTTAAAAACCCGTGCTCTGGGTGTGAGGGTATGTTGTATTTCGGGAATGGTATGGGTATATTTTAATTAACATCTTAGGCCCGGTGCACACATCCGATTTTTTTTTCAACGTTCAGCGACACTGCGGCACCGAAGCCCAACTATGCACACATAACAGTGAAATGACGCACGAACTCATTTCGTGCCATTTGCGATAACTATTCTATCGAAGAAAACGTGTTTATTACGCTTACTTGGTGTAAAAAATTATATTTTGAAACAAAATAGACGTTACTGGATACAACCATTTATTAATTATTATTTATATTCCATTTATTTATGAAAGGAAATTACTTCATACCGGACGGGCGTGTGCGGCGAGCTGCGGCGCCGTGGGGAACTGCGGTACATTTTGCACGCAAGTTGGACATGAGTAGACGCAGCGGCGCCGGAGGCATGTGTGCACTACTCCATTGGATATAATGTATCTCAGACCGCACTTACATTGCGGCAGTGGCGCCGCACCTTGAAAAATTGGATGTGTGCACCAGGCCTTACTAGAGCAGCACACCGGGCTATTGATGGCGGTCAGGGTAATTTGTTAATTTTTAACTAACGTCGTACTAGAGTAACACTTTCCACCAGGGTAAACCCCGCACCTGTCCTGGTAAAGGTTTACCAGTTTAGTAGTCCACCTTGGTTCGCTTATTAGTTTCTTATTTGCAGTTTCTGCTAAGTTTTCTTGATGGTCATATGGCTATTGACGATGGTCCGGGATGCATATTACCAACCTTTACTGAAGTAGAAGAAATGGGGAAATTTTAAGTCGGCTTATTCGTTGGTTTCAAACTGTCGTCTATGACGTCACGTAGTGAAGTCATAAATAGCACGTGATGCCTTAATGTGAACTCGGTACGAAGTTTCTAGTAAAAGCCGGTAGCATACGAAAGCAGCTGAGATAAAGCCATCTATAATTTAATTATTGGTATTACTTTAAGAAATACTAATTTTAATAGTGCTATTGACTATTTTTTGGAAAATAATTTGTATTGAAGGATGAATTTAGCTCCTACTGATCACATTTTAAATTACTCCTATGGTTTTAAGATGAGTGTAATTTAATAACGAATTAAAAAATACTTCGAACCATATTTTTCAAATTTTGAAATGTTTGCGAAATAAAATAAAATTTTCATATTGCTTTATTTAAATCGTAAGTACTATTTTCACAAAACCTAGTAAAAAAGCAAATGTTTTGCTTGTTCATGTTTTCATACAATATGGAAAGCAATATAAAATAACTACCACTCTCAGAATTATCTCCAAAGACAGATGATTTCAGCGAAATACCGAAATAAGGTACGATCTTAAAATTACCTCTCTAAAACCCACATAGCAAAACCTCTTCAACATAAATAACGAATCCATACAACACATCCTAATAATATCAAAAAACTCCACTGCTTCCACCTTCTGTTCTGTTCAACGACCCAAGTGTTCTTTAAAGTTGGAAAATGGACGGTATTTTTAAATCGTGCATGTAAAATCTACACTGGAATTAAAACAAAACATTAATTACGATAACAATTAAAGTACATGGCACCAACCGTTGAACTGACACTAGGTAATCATCTAAAGCTGTCACTTTCTTTTTTATTAGTATTCTATTTTCGGTCAAAGTAACTGCAACTTTTGACAAAATGTTACTCAATTAATAAACACAGAACCAATACTACATTAGCTCGTCAAACCGCGATTTCGCAATCGCACGCTACATCCTATAAATTGAGCCCATGTAATGCAATGCAAATACAAATTTGCCCAAATAATAATTCAAAATTGAAACTCGCTTATGCATAGCTAAAAATCAACATGGAAAAATATTCAAAAGAAAGAGAAAACATGTTACAAAATCTTGGCAATTTTATTGAATAGAATGATTTTAGTGATTTCGAACATAAGCCTGATAACGTGATGATATGCCTAACAAAACAATGTCTATAGTAATAATTCTAATGTAACTGTCATGAGAAATTGATCATTTGTCGTAAACCAAAATATTTAAATGCCTATGAACTGTTAAATATAATAATAATTCAGGGGTAAACTATCGTAATTGACCTTTGTAAAATATTACAGCATAGAGATCAAGTCATTTTAAAGGGCTTTTTCATAACGCTAAGAGGCCGACCAACCGGTATAGTGGTTAAGGTGTTAGCCTCTAGATAGGAAGGTTCCTGGTTCGAATCCGGGTCCGGGCATGGATGTTTGTAAGTGTATGGTGTAGAGGCGGCTGGTGCACCTTAAATCTGTCGTGGCCGAAAGTCCTCACGTTGGGTTGGCGTGGAAGTTTGGAGAGTGGGGTGCCAGCTCAGGTGTTGCTTCGTCATCTGACCGTGGTTCAAAATTACGAGGTGTTGTCCTCGGATCTTTCCCTCAAGGGACTGATCCCGGACCGTCGTCAATAGCCCGTTGTGTTGCTCTAGTACGACGTTAATTAAAAAATTACCAAATTACCATAACGCTAAGAAAGATAGATGCTTTAAAATCAAATAAATGGTTGCTCACTTATAATTGTTTAAATGCCATTTGCAATGAAAACCCCACAATCTAAAAATTTGCATATACTATTACTCTGAGGTACAGAATTTCATAAACATACCTATGTTTTCGAACTAAAAGAAAGTTATTTGTAATCTTGAAAATTTGCAATGTTTATTGTATTAGGTGCTCATAACAGTTAATTGTGAATCATCAATAAAATCTCCACTGAGGAGCACTAGACAGCATTACAAGTAAAAATTGATACTTCTCACACATGCGCAAAGGAGCACTATGAGTGAGTGAAGTCATAAATCACGGGGTGAGAAACCAACGAATGAGCGGGCTTAAAATTTTCCCATGTCTTCTACTCCAGTAAAGGTTGGTAATATGTGTCCGGCAGCAGACCCTAGGGAAAGAGCGGACGACAACACCACGTAATTTTGAACCACGATGACGAGGCAACACCTGAGATGGCACCCTTCTGCAAACTTCCACACCACGCCAACGTAAGGACATTTGAGGTCACGTCGGATTTAACGTGCACCAGCCCTCTTTGTACCCGACGATGTTTGTCGGATTCGAACTCGCAACACTCCGGTCGCTAAGCCATTACTCTTCCAACGTAGCCATCACGTTGGGTTGGCGTGGAAGTTTGGAGAGTGGGGTGCCAGCTCAGGTGTTGCTTCGTCATCTGACCGTGGTTCAAAATTTCGAGGTGTTGTCCTCGGATCTTTCCCTCAAGGGACTGATCCCGGACCGTCGTCAATAGCCCGTTGTGTTGCTCTAGTACGACGTTAACTAAAAAATTACCAAATTACCCGGACCTTCGTCAATAGCCCGTTGTGTTCCTCCAGTATGACGTTAATTACAAAAATTACCAAATTACCTTCCAACCTGGCCATGGCGGCCGCCGTTGTTATGCGGTTTTTATGGCGCAACGGTTACATTTGTTTCGAAATCGTTTTCATTGCGCAAAGAACAAAAATAAGACTCGAAATAAATGAAGTATCAGAGCTGAAATTCCATTAAAAATTTTTATTTTTTGAAGAATAATTACTTTTTCAGCAGTACTGGTAAAGCAATCGAAGTAATCGTAATATTCAATAGACATTCCAATTTTTCCAAAACTACCAAATTATGGTTGATTTAAGTATACTTACTCAGGTGTTTTAGCGTGAAACTCATCTAAATAAAACAATAAAAAGATGTTTAATATTGCATTCACTAAACTAATAGATAATGCATAAAATAAAATACATTGCAATTAAATATCTGGAATGCAATTCATGTGATGCCTACACAAACACACAAACACAAAATCGAGCATAGAACAGAAAGACGGACAGACAGACTTTCGCAACCAATTCCACTCACTAAATGAAGATAAGTACTCACTGTATGCAAATTTCCATGAAAATATCTTAAACCGCGTGGACGTGTATAGGGCACGACAGACAGACAGACACCAAACGAGAAAAGGGCGGATTCGGCATCAGAAGGGTCCAAAACGGATAGAAAACTTGAAATGGGTCGAAAATATTGAATGTACAAACAAACACTCCATTCTTATTTACATAGATGATACATTAATTAAAATATTAATTTTTATGGCTCGGTTTCTGAATTTAATAGCGACAATTCTAATTTGCATATTTTTATGCTCTCGACTCCATGATCCATTTAATAATACCCCACAGAAAAGGTTGCATTCGCTGAATTTCGTGTCTGGTCGACAGGATACATATTCGAATGCATAACTAATATTAATCAGAGAACGTAATTCGAATACAAGTCGGATCATTTTCATCCTGTGGTGCGAAAGTTTTGGAGGATATCTGGGTTTCAAATCCGTGGTTCATAAAGTCCGTGCTATCGGGAATAGTTTCGAATTCCTCCAACGTCCAATGCCAAGTTTGCATTTTCGAAACTCACATTTTGATCGATATGCTCAGTTTGTTTACTCTGTAAACATATACAGGATGATCAGAATAGAATGCGCAAGAATCGTGATTACTTGTAAACGAAGCAAGTTCTGTCCTTTTCGATAGGAGGAGGCCCATTCCGCATATTCCAACTAAAACTAATATAGTTTACCGCGCAGATTTGCATTACTATTAGGAATGTGACATCGATATCGATGTTTTCAAAACATCGATGCAATTACCATCGATTTTTTGGAAGCGATGTTTGTTTAACATCGATGATTTATTTTTGAATGAAAAAAGTACCATAGTAAAAATTAAGAAAAACAACCTAGGCAACTATGTATTTGTCAGTGATTGCGACATCCATCCCATCAGAAAGTGTTTTTTCCATGATGGGTTAGTTAGTGTAAAAAGAAGTCGATTTAAGGTGGAGAAAGTTAAAAAACTTCTTTTTTTACCAACTGTAAGTGACAAATATTAAGGCATAACTCTAGGCCCCATTATTTTTTATTTTACAGTAAATAAAAATTAAGTTTGTTATGTTTTTACCCTTAGTTGATAAATAATTAACAATAAGTAACAATAATTATTGTTATGTACCTACCTAATTGTACTTATAGTTAGTAGTATCTATATCAAATTGTTGTAAATATTATTTTCTCTTATATTGATCAATTTGAAAACAAAAGATTTGTTAACTGTTCGTATTAATTCTTTTGACTTTGTTTTGACAGTTAAAAAAAATCTGAGTTATAAATTCATAAACACGGCAAATGACAAATTAAATCTCCGCTCATGGGAACATTAATGTTTGAGGTTACTGAACTAGTTGTAAGAAATGGTAGGTAAGGTAATGGTAATGGTAATGTTAGTTAACGTCGTACTAGAGCAACACAACGGGCTATTGACGACATTCCGGGATCAGTCCCTTAAGGGAAAGATCCGAGGACAACACCTCGTAATTTTGAACCACGGTCAAATGACGAAGCAACACCTGAGCTGGCACCCCACTCTCCAAACTTCCACGCCAACCCAACGTGAGGACTTTCGGCCACGACAGATTTTAAGATGCACCAGCCGCCTCTACACCATACGCTTACAAACATCCATACCCGTACCCGGATTCGAACCAGGAATCTTCCGATCTAGAGGCTAACACCTTAACCACTATACCGGTTGGTCGGCAAGAAATGGTAGGAAAAAGTTTAAATGCACTGATGTTTCAAAACATCTATGGCGATGTATTTTCAACAAACATCGATGGCGATTTATAATCAACATCGATGGCGATGTACCATCAACATCGATGGCGATGTACCATCAACATCGATGTTTTAATTTTGACTATCGATGTTTTCTTGTTCATATTCGTCATCTGACTGTGGTACAAAATCACGTAAGGTTTTCCAGGAACATGAGATTAATACCGGATCGTAGCCAATAGCCCAACGTTTTGCTGAGAGGTTAAGTTCGAATCCAACAAAAGACTCGTGTACGAAGGGAACTTATGCACGTTAAATCTGTTGTGGGCTTCAAACCTCCTCACTTTGGTATGGTGTGGAAGTTTGAAGAATGCGGTGCCAGCTCAGGTGTTGACTCGTCATATGACCGTGGTTCAAAATGACGTGGTGTAGTCCTCGGATTTTCCCTTTTGGGACTGATCCCTTACCGTCGTCAATAGCCCTTTATGTTGCTGCTGCGTGACGTCAATCAAAATACCAAAATAAAGAAATATTTGTAAGTTATTTTATTAATTCCTTCTAAAAGAGAAGTAATGCATCCATACCATCTGAAATCAAACCACACCACTATAAGAGTTGGATTGGTTTGTCTGGCGTTGTGTGGCTCAGCGACCTTATTTGGCCATACCTACATCAAACACAGCACAGATATTGCAAAATAATGGACTGCTGGACATACATACACAAGGAAAGATTTTTCCTCATAAAAAATAGAGAAATACATCCAGTAAAAAATTACAAGAATCATACCTGCGACACCTTCAACGATGATCAGATATATCTACTATTATAAGAGGAAGTGTTTGTTTGTATGTTTGTTTCGCGTCTGCAAAATCCTGACGATCTATGGCATTTATAGCAATGAGATTTGGCACACAGGTAGTCCAAATTATTTGCAATTTTTTAATCGCGGCGAATTATGAAATTCAATCTAGAAGATTTTTAAATGAATTTAATAGTTTTATTCTTCATCGGTTTTTCAAACGCAGAGAACTTTTACTACTCATGCGACCTTGCAGTCAGGGTTTGGAACCATGCCAAGATTTTTCATCCACAGAACGCAGAAAAAAATTATTTTTTTTTTGTTTCCGCTTTGATTTTGCGCGATTGATTTCCCAGCCAGACGATAAATCCTTTAACCTCAAAGTTCTTTTTTCTATCTCCTAGAGCGTTAAAGATGGAGTAGAAATTTCAACGGATTTGAAATCTGAAGAAAATTTCAGTTTAGATTGATACCTAAAAATATGTCTTTAAATAAATAATTTTTTAATTGAATATATTTTCAACGCATTTGAAATCTGCGGAAAATTTTACACCAACTTAATACCTTACATCACGGCGGAGCAAACCAACACCACGGGCACGGGCAACGCAGTGGCTATTACCATTATATTAGTAATCTTTCACAGTTTGAATTTTTATCGGACTTTATTTTAAAAAAAATCACGTTTCTATTTTTAACTTCGAGTTTTTTTATAATAAAGTTAGTTAGCCTTTTTCCAAAAACTTTTCAAGTAATGTGCTATTGCAGCAACATAATAACGTAAGAATGACAACAGGAATTTGATAAGTTACATTCCGAAAATAAAATTGAAATTAAAAATACAAAAGATTCGAACAAAAACTATTAATATGCAAATTGCAACAGCTTTCGAAAATAGCGGCATATGAGGTTCTGAAAAAACCCTCTCCCCCCAAAAAATGGCACAACAAAAAATTAAAAAAAAATATTCATCTTGCTGCTGACAAGATTTTAAAAAGAGCTTAGCAACGGGAAAGAGCCTTGTGTCTCGCAACAACAGAAATTTAATGATTTTCAAACATAACAGCTAAAAAGTAGGTTACAAAAAAATAATAAACGTTCTTATATTTATTATTATAAATGATAATAAACATATGAATGTTATTATTAATGTTTTAAACCATAATGCTAACTTTTATTGCCAAATTGGAACTATGTATATTATTTAAATGCTGAATACTTGACCAAAAATAGGATCCTCGATAGCGGGATAACAAGATTAACGTATTAGCCAACTGGATGTTGCGAGTTAAAAATTCAATCCAACCACGAGCGTTTTAGGAGTAGGCTGGTGCACGTTCAATCTGTCGTGGCATTAAATGTAACCACGCTGGCGTGGTGTACGTCTGGACTTTGGAGAACGGGCTACTAGCTCAGGTGTTGAACTCGTCATCTGACCGTAGTCTAAAATGATGAGGTGTACACAGATCCTACTCTTCGAGATGGATAGCAGACCGTCGTCTATAGGCCAATGTGTTGCTCCAGATAATTAATTACAACCGTAACAAAACTAATTACAACTATTTTCAAACAGCGTATAGTAACTTTAACATGCACGTAAAGTAGAAATAGGGCTGTAATATGATGTATTTTTTACATAAATTTAATTACTTCGAATAAGTAACTTTTAAGTTAACCAATGACCTTGAGAAAAATAGTGATTCTGTATTTTTTCCTGTATATATAACTCTTAAAAATATTATTACACTCTATAACAAAAAAATCGACGCACCAAGAAGGAATCATCCGATTGCTTTGAAATTTCGTATGCAAAAATGTTTTCACCAACTATGCAAATGATTAAAATTTGGTGTCCAATGAATGAATAGTGCGATCTCTAGCGCATCGGAACTGCGCATCCAGCAGATGTATATAAAAAGTTGTTCTTGAACTGTTGTTAAAAATTTCTGCTGCATTGCGCTTTAGGATACCTTTCAACGACTGTAAAAATGCCTCGCCGTAGGATTCGAGCTCATTACGAGCAACTATCAGACTTTGAAAGAGGTCGTATCATTGGATTGAAAGAGGCAGGTTGGGCAAATCGGAGAATCGCATGTCATGTGAGTCGAAGTGATGCGGCGATTAGAAGATGCTGGTAAGAGTGGGTGGACAATGGCAGATTTCAGCGTCATGATGGTAGCGGTCGACGTAGGGCCACAACAGATCGCGAGGATAGAGTGATTGTCAGATCAGCTGTCACAGAGCCTGATTCATCGCTATCAACCATCAGTCGTGCGATCCACACACGAGTGTCCACCATGACCATTCACAGACTTCTGAGAGAGCAAAATCTACGCTCGTACCGACCGTTACGCCACCTGTCACTCACGCCTCCACGCTATCGAGCCAGATAACAGTGGTGCTTGGCTCGATCAGGCTGTAATGATGCTGACTGTGGACGTATAGTCTTTAGCGACGAATCCCACTTCCAACTGTGTCCTGACGATCATCGAAAACGGGTCTGGAGACGCCCAGGGCAGCGTGCCGATTCTTCTTTCACTATTGCACGCCACACGGGCCCTTAACAAGGAGTTATGGTCTGGGGTGCCATTTCCCTTGATAGCCGGACCCCTTGGGTCGTCATTAGAGGTACACTTACTGCACAGCGGTACGTTGACGACATTCTGAGACCTGTTTTGCTACCGTTCTTTCGCAGTACCCTGGGCTTATTTTTCAGCAAGACAATGCCAGACCACATACGGCACGTGTTGCTATGAACTGTCTTCAAGCTTGTCAAATACTTCCTTGGCCAGCTAGATCACCAGATCTCTCTCCCATCGAGCAAGTCTGGGATATGATGGGAAGGCGAATGCATCCGGTAGGGAATGTTGATGATCCGACAATTGGAGCAAATTTGGCAAGAAATACCGCAGGAGACCATCCGGGAGCTTTATCGGTCTATGACACGCCGTGTGGCAGCTTGCATCCAGGCTAGAGGCGGGTCAACACCTTATTGAGCTCGTTACTGTAACTCTGAAATAAATCATTCAATTGTTCTGAAATTTTAATCATGTTCTATTCTGTACATAATTTTCCGATCCACCAATTTTTGTCTCCATCGGACAACTCCTTCTTGGTGCGTCGATTTATTTTTTTATAGAGTGTAGTTCAGAATCACTCAGTTTCAGAATGTTAGGAAAGAAACTTAATGCTACACTGCCCAAAGGAATACCTTCATAAAATTTCCAATTATACACTACAGTTTGTAAAAATTGTTACACTATGAAAAAAAAAAAAAGAATCATCAAAAATGAATTAAATACACTTCACTACAATAATGGACAGGACAGCAAGATGTGATGGTATATGGGGAAGAATACACGCTTTAATACGGTGATGGTCCCCCACTTACTGCAATTGCACTAGCAACCCTTCTGGGCGTACTTTCAACAAGGTTTTGATACACAGCTATGGGTACTTGTGTCCATTTCTGCTGCAAGAATGTCGCCAGATCGTCTGTAGATTTCGGACGTGGTTCCTTAGCCCGTGCTTGACAGAGACTGCAACATGACATTGAAAGTTGTCCTGGAAGTAACATTCGTCCATTCCATACAATCGCCAGAGCGTATGAAGAACGGCGTCTTGGTAGAGCGGCGTCTTAGGGTCACGACGGATTTAACGTTAACCTTCCCAGCGCGCACGACGATCTTTGATTGGATCTAGATTCGAACTCGAGCCCCACCTTTTGCTAATTTTCCAGCTCCGTGAAAATGGCAACCGCTAATTTGCATTCAATACATGATGCAAAACAACCAACCGGTCATGTGGTTAAGGTGTCAGCCTCTAGTTAGGAAGGTTCCTGTTTTGAATACGGGTGAACCCATGGTGTACAGGCGGCTGGTGCATCTTAAATCTGTCGTGGCCGGAAGACCACATGTTGGCTTGGTGTGGAAGTTTGGAGAGTGAGGTGCCAGCTTAGGTGTTGCCTCGTCATCTGACCGTGGTTCGAAAGGACGTGGTATTGTCCTCGGATCTTTCCCTTAGGGGATTGATCCCGGACAGTCGTCAATCGCTGAGGTGCTCTAGTTTGACTTTAACCTTACCTTACCATGATGCAAAACTTTAATCACACTTACTAAAATTGAGAAAAGGAGTTTTTAACAATGTATAAACAATTCTGTTTTATATATACACGTACAAATGAAAAAAAGCTGATACAAAACAAAATAAATATAAAATTTCATGTAAAAATGTTTAATTTTAGTCCAGATAGTCTCACTAATCTTTATATTTACCCATCTCTGTATTTAGCGGGATTCTCAGAGTTTACATTTCAGCTAACAAGTATTGAAGGGGCTAGATAGAGGATATTGTTTAGCAACATATAATATATACACGAGACTACTGCGATTCAATCTAGTCCAGTAACGAATTGGGATTCATGTAGGGTCCATGAATAACTAGTTAGTATCACATCAGCAAACTTTGTAATTGAACATACCGTTTCATTGAAATATGCAAATAAATTTATAGCTTGCCTTGTGCATGATCTGCTGTTTCCTAATATGTACAAAGTGAATTTCACACAAGGGGAAATTTCCTAAGCTAATATATAGCAAGTTAAAACGGAAAGTTAATAAATCATAAGGCATGGAAAGTGTACGAAAAGGTGAATTGTATTAATTGCTAATTAAAGTTTAAGAGTCGTAATTTTGAATGAATTGATCGATGACGTTCGCAATAAATGAGGTAAGGTAAGGTAATTGTTTTTTAATTTAATTAACTTCGTACTAGAGCAACACAACGGGCAATTGACGAAGGTCCGAGATCAGTTCCCCAAGAGGACAACACCACGAAATTAAGGGGCACCAGCCGTCTCTACACCATACGCTTACAAACATCCATGTAATAACTCGGATTCGAACCAGGAACCTTCCGATCTAGAGGCTAACACCTTAATCACCAAACCGGTTGGTCGGCTTGCAATAAATGAATCACTGCTATTATAAAAGGAGTTGTTTGTCTATACGTATCTCTGTGATACGTATCTGTGTGTTCTGACGAATCTATGGTACTTACAATAATGAAATTTGGCACAAAAATCGTCCGAATGTTTCGCAATTTTTCTATCGCGCTCGAATTTTATAAAAAACAAAAAATAAAGAGATGACAGACTCTAAGTCTATTTTTTTCCGTTTCCGTTTCATTTTCCGAGCAACAATTTTGGGGAACGAACAAAACAAATAAACAGTTCTAACTGAATTTATGTAGCTCTTTTTTTATCTCCTAGATCGATAAGGATAGAGTACAAATTTCAACTGATTTGAAATCTGGGGAAAATTGATCAATAGATCGATGCCTAAAATTATTATTTTCTTTAAATAAATAATATTTTACAAAGTAGATTTTACATTTTTTTTCCCAATATAAATTTGGCCTTTGAGATCGAGAGATCACAGATTCATCATTTCCTGCGCACAAACGATTCGAGCGAAGGGAAAATATACAAATAAAACAACTTTTGACGGGCATTGTGTAGTTTATTTTTGTAAAATCGGGATAGTTAAAGATAGATTAAAAATTTCAACGAATTTTAAACATGCGGAAAATTTTACATTTTCTTTTCTTTAAATAATTTTTTAATTGCAACTTTTTTTATTTTTGCAATACGAATATGGGAGTGACGTCACGACATTTACGATCTTTGTAATTGTCTTCCCGATTGTTTTTCGTAGGTATTTGAATAACGTTGCACTGGACCAACACAATGGGCTATTGCGATCGTTTTTGGAATTGCGTAGCAATTACCGGGGAGGGGGGGGGAGCGTTTTTTTATCTCAGCGATCGTTAAAGATAGAGTAAAAATTTCAACGGATTTGAAATCTCCGGAAAATTTTACAATAGATCGATACCTTATACATTTGTTTTCTTTTACAAAATAACTTTTCAATTGAATATTTTTTATATGGGAATTATGGGAATTTATGGGAATTCGTTGCAATCCCCGAGGGTTAGCGAGCAGTGAGTGGTCCCACTTGACCTCATGTGAACTGTCACTGGCAACGCCGTGCTGGCCACACAGTGGCTAGTAAGAAAATATTTTTGAAATCAATGAAACAATGCATTTTTTGAAGCGCCATATTACCGATGAGTAGAATTTAAGTAAAAAATATAAATCCAAGCATCAAGTAAAAATAACTTTGTGTTAGAATATTAGTTTCTATATACCTGAAATACATGTTCAATGGTAATACGTTTATGTATTTCATGACAGTCATACACCTTAAAAATTGATTTTTAAATACAATATTTATAATATGACTAAGTTTTCAAAACAGTATGAAAAAAGGAGTGTTAACAAGTTTTTACTTATATTTAAACATAAATCAACTCCTAAAAAAATAAAGTATAATAAATGTAAAATGGTCATTAGGAAGCTTATTTTTTTTAATATCAATAAACGTAATCAGGAGTCAGTATATTATCAAACATACTTTACATCTAACTAAATTTTTTAAACAGTAGAAAAGACAGAAACAAAAATAATTAAAAGATTAGATACAAACAAATAAAATAAAAATTTGCTGTTAACTTTATCTTATTAAGTCTGTGATATCTGTAATAAAAATAAAGGCCAAACCACATTGTCTGCCTGTGAATTAACTATTCAAAACACTAAAACTTTAAATAGTCGTAGTTTCACAGGTTATAAAAAATGTAATCGGAAATGAAACTATCAAACAACAGTAATTAACTTCGGAAGAGCTGGATTTTTTAAAACTAGAACAGATAAATAAATAGTCCCACATATATACATCGAATTAAACTTTTTTTGTGTGTAAAGCCTCTAAATTATCTAATTATTCATATAAAGGTTTTAATCAATTTGTTAGGTTGGTTTTTAATTAACGTCGTACTGAAGCAAGAGAACGTTTTTTTTTTTTTCGTAAATTTGGACAGATTAGGAGGAAAGATTGAGAGCAGGATAAACATAATCTGATAGTGTAAATTTAATTTTCAAAATAAATTAAATTTTACTTTGTGGACACACATTAAAAGTGCTTAGTAAACTCAAACGTTTTGTATTTAAATAAAAAAATAATTTTGTGCGGCATATTTCAATTGAAAATTTATAAACTGGCACATTTTAATATTCCTACATGACATGATATTTAAAAATATTTCGATAAGAATATATAGGTAGTTTGAATAGATACAAATAATATATCAGAGTTTTCCCAACTTAATCTTACATTTTTTAAATTAATTAATTAAATTTTATCCATGCTAAATTTTTCCAACGTCTACTTCCAAGGCTTCGACGTTAAAAAACAGTTCCTTTGCAAATTTGTAGGTTCATATGTTCACCTTCTTGTCAAGAAATATAATAAGCAAAACATAAGAAAACTCAAGAGTAAGTTTTAAAAATTTTTCTTCATGCTATGTAAATAAATATAAATATCTTACATATGCATGTCATACTTATTTCCGTGTTATGTACAAGTTACCTTACGAATATTTGTTTTTGGTAACATTATATTGGTACTTTCCTTAGAATAGAATCCTTTGGAAAGATTATATTTGTACTTTCCTCAGAACAGGATCTCTTGGAAAGATTACGTTGGTACTTTTTTCCGAATAGTATCCACTGGGAAGATTATTTCGATACTTTCCTCCTAATAGGATCCTTTGGAAAGATTATGTTGATACTTTACTCAGAATAGAATCCTTATAAAAGATTATGTTGGTACGTTGCTCAAAAAAGGGTAATTGGGAAAGATTATGTGTTGATACTTTCCTCCGAATAGGATCCTTTTGAAAGATTTTGTGCTATTACTTACCTCAGAATGAGATTTTTTGAAAAGATTATGTGCAGGTACTTTCCAGAGTATAGGATCCTTTGGAAAGTTTAATTAGTACTTATCTCAGAATAGGAGCCTTTGGAAATATTATATGCTGGTACTTTCCTTAGAATATGATCCTTTGGAAAGATTACATATGTTGGTACATTCCTCAGATTGATTAGGAGCCTTTGGATAGAATATATTGGTATTTTCCATAAGATAAGATCCGTTGGAAAGATTATATTGGTATTTTCATCAGAATAAGATCCTTTGAAAAGATTGTATTGTTATTTTCATCAGAATAGTATCTTTTTGAAAGATTATATATTGGTCCTCTCCGAAGAGTAGACCCGTTGGGGGCACATCTTTAGGTATGTCTGGGCTTCAAGAACCAGATATATCTAGTGATCTATTCCTTTCCCATGGGGCGCACTGACTCTGGTAAACATGGTGGTCGCGATCTTTCTCTCTACCTGCTTCTCCTTTTTCACAATTAGTTGACACTGTCTTGTGTTCGGAGCAGTTCTTCTAAATATGGTTATCGAGCCATAACCCCCCCCCCGCACACACACACACGAAAAAAAAATAAACCAACCAACCTTAGAATAGATTTTATTGGAAAGATTCTATTCTAAATCAGAACTAGCTAGAAGTCAAACAGGGAAGATTGTAGGTTGCTGTGCAAATTATTTGAGTCTTAGATGGCGCTGGCATCGCCGGCGTCTTGTGACTTCCCACCTCTCCCACATCTGCTGCTTTGTCAGTGGTAGTTTGAATCTTCATTTGAATTCGATACGAACCTAAGTGTTCTTAATTTGATTTAATGTTTCGAATTGAATTAATATGTAATCTTTACTTATATCTATACATAGTGTAAAATAGTAATTAAACATTAATTTAACTGAAGAATCTCTCCAATTGTCATTTTTGTATGTTTCGAAAAATACCACTGAACCAATTGATCATTAAAATCTCGCCATTCTGATCATCTGCAGAACGGATATATACGCGTGACCTTCTCAGAGGGTTAAACAAAGGCTAATGAGATCGTAGTGAGTGCAACATATTATTCCCTTCGTACGCTAAAAAAATCATTGTAAATAAGTAATTCTAAATAATGATGTAAATAAATATTTTGTTTCATTTCCTCGGTAACTGTTGTTTTTGGGCCTAAACGCGTCACATGCGTCCATATATTGCGTGGAAAACCGATTCTTTTAGTATGCTCAAACGCACCACAAAGTTTGCCCCATGCTTCTCGAATCATCCTGTGTTATGTAAAAAATCATTTAAATTTCTAAATATTCAAAGGGTGAAATATAAGTTACACAGAGTTGCTCAAAAGTCACCAGACCATTTCAAAAAAGCATAACTCTTTTATGTATTAAAATTCACCATTTATTCTATTATAAACAACAAATGTACTGCTTTGAAATTATTTTTAACTACTTTAGTAGATTGAAATTGTCTGTCTCGCTTATTTAGATGGTGGTTGTCTGACCCCAAACTAACGAATGTAAGCTATTTGGGTTAGCACAATTGACCGTTGATTCTAGAGATAAAATTGGATTCTTTTTACTCGTTGTTATAAGTCATGAATTTTCTTAATTATTTTCCAATGATTATGTATGAATAAATAATCTGAAATAAAAATAATTTGAAAAATTAATAGCAAAAACGTTATATTTTAAAATGTTCTAATGACTTTTGGTCCAAAAATGCATATACAAATAATGTTTACACAATATATGAGGCATATACAAGGGGAAGCCCTAAAGAAACCGTAGATAATTTATAAAAACTCTATCTCTCTCTCAAATATTTATTTTTACAAGTCCATACTTTACAAACCTTTAAAATATTCCCAGTTTGCTTGAATACAAAGGCCAATAAGTTTCATCCACTTCTGTAAGCAGTTCGTTAACTTCGTCAAAGAGATGCTTCTTAAAGCTTGTGCCATTTTTTGTTTAACCTCATCCACATCCTCAAACATTTTTTCTTTAAGGTCCTTTTTCATCCGCAAGAACCAAAAATAGCCACACAGAGAAATTTGGGTGAATAGGGAGCGTGGGGTCATGACGTCTTTGGTATTCATTGCCTAATTTTCCTAACATAAAAAAAGTTCATTGCAGCGTGCTATTCCCGTGTATTAGGGATGCGACATCGACAGCAAAACATCGATGTTCAAAATTAAAACATCGATGTTGATAATACATCGCCCCCAAACCATCGATGTTTTTAAAATTCAGTGTATTTGAACTTGTTTCCCCATTTCTTAAAACTGCTTTAGCAACTAGTGATGCGACATCGGCTCCAATACATCGATGTTTTTTCTAAAACATCAATGTTTAGAAAACATCTACATCGATGTCGCATCCCTACTTTTCAGACCCTTCATCCTTGGTCACTTGGGTCTAAAAGCATGTTCAATTTGCTGGTGATAAAAATTATGCTACTTGGTTATTTTTAAAACTTTTATAACGGTACTTTTTTCATTTAAAAATAAAACATCGACAACGTAAAAACATCGACAAGCATAAACATCGATATTACCAAAATATCGACCCTAATACATCGATGTTAAATACATCGATGTTTTTTTTAAATGTTTTTTTCGATGTTTTTTTTTTAAAAAACATCGACATCGATGTCGCCTCCCTACCGTGTACCCGCCATCAGCAAAATAGACTGAAGCCCAAAACTTGATTTAGAAAAAAAAATCACTCACTTGTTTAAAATAAACACTTTATGACGCCACTTGGCAGACTGATAGTTGAGATCCACCAAGACGTCCAAGTGGCAAAACCACGTACTTCATGAGCCCCACCCACCAGAGCATATGTCCAGTTTCTTTTGCGACCCCTTGGTACATCACAGCAAGAGTGGCCTAAACACACCAACATACTCAATGGAGATTAATGCGATTTTCTCTTGGCACCATTTTTGTATATAATTTTATTTATCCACAATAAGATTTGAGATTCTAAAAATTTGTTTTTCAGTGGTCAACAATAAGACATTGTGTAATTTTAGAAGACTCAAACCTGTGTACATTAAAAAAGGTCTTAATAAAAGATAATAATTAAATTTACGGGTTTTTGTGTGGCTTAGGTCACTGGGGTTCTGATAACCTCATATTACCTTGGAAGATTCAACAAAACTCTTTACCTGTCAAAAGAAATCGCCACCAAAGTGAAGACGGATGCGGCTACGGATACAATGGCGATGAAATTCGAGATCTTGCAATAGGCTTCCCCGAATGGCCAATCGCCATCCAGCAAATAGATGAAGTTGAAGATGACGTTCAGCGTAGCCACCATGGTGTCGGCGAGGCTCAGATTCACGAGGAAGTAGTTGGTGACACTGCGCATGCGCTTATGGGCCAGCACGATCCACATGACGATGGCGTTGCCCCCCGTCGCCACGAAGATCATGATCCCGAAAAGCAAGCTCCAGATCAGCTGTTGCCACCACGGGAGAATAAATATGTTGCCGTAGTCTTCCAGAGTTATGTTGGTCAGGTTCGAGACGTTGAAGTAGTCCATGTCCGAGGAATGCATGGTTTCAGCTGATCAGCTCACTGGCTTGAACAGTTATTTTGTTGCCATTGTTCTTTATTTTTATATGTGATGACACATTTAAGTCTACATTTTCACGCTTGATATCTGGTAAATGCTCATATATATTGCCATCACTGACTTCAGAAATAGCAATTCCAAAATATTGGCTTCTTCAATCTGAAAAATAAAGAAGGTTTCTTGAGATTAAGACATTTACATTCAGGCATTATCTCTTATTGGTAGGTAGGTAATCATCGACCTTCTAATGAAACAGACGGAACATGTGGACGGAGTCGCTTTCGTAAGATCTCAGAAGGGTAAGTGACGTGGACTAACGAATTGGTTAATTTAATTGGCTGTCGAATAACAAACAGACTATTGTTTTATATCACAGGATTCAACCAATCAATAATTTAAGTTTCGTGCTTTTACACACAACCATGTGACACATCTTTAGACCGAGCAACTACAAGACGTAACATAAAGCTGCGGGCACATACTGTGTGTGTCTATTTCATTATAAGGTCGCTGTAAGTAATTATTTAACGTCGCACTGGAGCTACACAACGGGCTTTTGGTGACGGTCCGGGACCAATCCCCAAAGGGATCGGATCAGAGGACAACACCACGTCATTTTGAACCACGATCAGATGACAATGTCACACCTGAGCTGGCACACCACCTCTCCAAACATCCACACCACACCAACGAGAGGACATTTGTGGCCACGACAAATGTATTGTGCATCTGTCCCCCTTTGTGAACGACGGTCTTTGGTTGGATTCTAATTCGTAATCCTCCAGTTGATAATCCGTTACTCTTCCAACCGAACTACCGCGTCTCACCTTTTATTGGATTCAGAACAGGTATTATATGCCCTCTCAGGGGCATGTACAGAATTCACAGACCTGAGGTCCTCTAGAGATATTTTCTTTTCCATGGAGTTTACTGCCTTTAGTAATGAACGTCGTACTAGAGCAGGAACGGCAAACCTTTTTAAGAAGTGGGCCAAATTTTGTTCACATTTTTTTTACTACTAGTTCGAGAGTCACTTGGAAAGGAATAACGGAGCATGGAAAAAAACTACTTATTTTTGGTTCGCAATTTTTTAATCCTTTAAAAAGTTAACGATTCCTTTTTGTTTTACAACTTTTACTTTTGCAAGTGAAGAGCAAAAAACCTATATAAAAGGGGTGAAATCATGCTCAGACCTCCTGCACTGAGTTTTTAATGAGCAAAGAAAAGAAAACAACATATATATATATATATATATATATGAAATATTATATTTTAATATATAATATAGTTGCAGGTATGTGTATGTATAATAAAGTTAAAGTATATTTTTTATGAGAAATCTGTTGTTTTTTTGTCAGATAATTTCTAAATATTAGGTTCATATTCAGTATTGATCAGTTTAACGCATTTTGCAGTCAATTCATTTCCGAGTTTATTTCTATTGGTAAACTTGACAAAATTCTTCAAAGAAGACAATTTTTCACATGAATATGTGGATCCAAACATCGTTAAAAGAGCATTACAAGTTTCTTAATTGATATAAAATTATTTGGCTAAGAATCATATGTTTAATATAATATTTTCAATTTTTAGTGTGAGATAATTATAATTTGCACTAATTTCAGACATTTCCCCTTCTACTTTTAAATCAAGTTATCCAATTTATTTTTCAAAACTATGCTGCTTTGAAATATTTAACTAATTCCATTTCTAAATCATGGATACCTAACCACTTAAATTCGTTTAACTCAATTAATTCGAATTTCGTTTTGTATGGATATAAAATAAAGTGAAATGTACTTTTCATACTTTTAAATTGATTAAATATCTCCTCAAAGGCTTGTTTTATTTCCTGTATGTCATTAAATATTTTTTGATTGCATTTTCTTTAACGTCAAGCATATTTTCCATTGTTATTGTGTTTTAAAAATGTGTTTGTAATTGAAAATATTTCTTATTTTCATTTCCAAATCCCTAGTAAAGATGTCAAGTTTTGTCATCAATATCTTTATGCCGACCAACCGGTATAGTGGTTAAGGTGTTAGCCTCTAGATCGGAAGGTTCCTGGTTCGAATCCGGGTGCGGACATGGATGTTTGTAAGCGTACGGTGTAGAGGCGGCTGGTGCACCTTAAATCTGTCGTGGCCGAAAGTCCTCACGTTGGGTTGGCGTGGAAGTTTGGAGAGTGGGGTGCCAGCTCAGGTGTTGCTTCGTCATCTGACCGTGGTTCAAAATTACGAGGTGTTGTCCTCGGATCTTTCCCTTAAGGGATTGATCCCGGACCGTCGTCAATAGCCCTTTGTGTTGCTCTAGTACGACGTAAACAAAAAATTACCAATTACCAATATCTTTATATTCTCAAACATCATTAAAATAATTTGTCCGTTTCCCCTTGAAGTTCTTTTTTTACAGATCATTAAAATGCTGAGTTATGTCGCATAAAAACATAAAATCTTTTAACCAATTTATGTTTGAAAATTTGTCAAAATTATTGGGTTTTTTTCATTCAAATAGAGTTTAATTTCAGGTAAATTCAAATAAAATGACAAACCGATTAAAACTTGACCGGTAGCGAGCCACCGAACATTGTTGTATGTCAAAATCCCTTAATACTGGCACTCAACTTCCTCTAATAACTGTGCAAATTGTCGTTTATTAAGACCTCTTATGTTTATAAAGTTGATGACTTTTATTACAACTGGCATTACCTTGGAAAATGTTCCTAAACCTTGCTCCGCACATAGAACTTGCCGGAGTATTAATCAATGCAATTCAAACAGAGGTTGTGTAATATTTTGCTTAAGGTACTGGAAAAACCAATATTTTTCCCCACCATATCGGGTGCACCGTCCGTTGTTGCAGAAACAACTTTTTGTAGGTCAATATCCATTTCTTTAAATGCAATATTAAATCCTTTAAAAATATCCAGACAGGTACACTTCTCTTTCAGCATTATAAGTTTTATTAGCTCTTTCATTATATTACCGGCTTTATATCGAGCAAAAATAGTTAATTTTGCATAACCATTTACATTGTTACTCTCATCTAAAGCAATTGAATACATTTCTAAATAATTTATGTCTTGTATTTGCGAACAAAAATATTCCTTTATAATTCTACTACTGGATCTTTCAGGGGGTCCGGGACACATTGTAATTTTTTTTTATTAATTAATATAGAATTTTGAATTTTTTTGTGCTGATTACCCACCTAACTAATGAACAAAATCACAGCACAAAATTTTTCCAAAAGTTTTTTTTTAATTTTAAATGAATATTTTTTGAAAAAAAGAGGGGTCATTTTAAATTGCTAAGACTTAAAATATTCTTGATCCATTTTCAAAATTCTTGCAGTAAATTATTCACAAATTTATAAACTTTAATTTTGATATAGGAATTTAAAAAAATATTTTTAAAAAGTCATATTTTTAAAAGTAAATATTTGTTTTGAATTTTCTGAATCAAAATTAAAGTATAATGTTTGAAAAAGATATATTCCAAATTTCAACCTTTAAACTTTATTGGTTTTCGACTTATAGCAATTTGAATACAGGAAATCTTGAAAAAATGTATCACGGAGAAAAACGCATTTAAAGTTTTAAAGACAGATCTTATTGCCATGACAACAACAGTCAAGAGTGTTAGATTTTCAAAACAACGCATCACAAAAATTATTATTTCTCTAGTTGTAATTAAGATAGAAACATGATTTAGACGTCATTTTAAGCAGAAAAACACAGAGAATTTCTTAAAATAGAAAACAAATTTCGAAAATTTGACGATTTTTGTGTCTCGGACCCCCTTAAATGAATTGTATCTTTTATTAACAAAGATTTGGAAACAAAAAACGGAAGACTAAAAATGAAAAAATACCCGCATCAATACTGTACATGGCGCGGTATTGTTCAAAAGAACATTCTTTTTAGCTTAAAGGAAAAACTAGTGGTTACTACATTATCTAAAACCTTCATTTAAATCTTAAAACAGTATTATGTATAGTCAATAAATCTAAAACATTTTACAAATATCCTCAATGCATTTTTTTTTATTTTTAAGTTTATCAACACTTGTATTAACTTCATATTTTTTAAAAGAGGGTTTCGAAAAATAATTAAAATTCTTATATATATATATATATATATATATATATATATATATATATATATATATATATATATATATATATATATATATATATATATATGATGAAGCGATGATAAGTTTATAAAAATCAGCGTGTGGGTCATTTAAAAAGCCTGCATGGGTCAGTGTCTGACCCGCGAGTCATAGGTTCGCCATTCCTGTACTAGAGCAACACAACGGGCTATTGACGACGGTCCGGGATCAATAACCTAAGAGAAATATCCTAGGACAACACCACATTATTTTGAACCACGGTCAGATTACGAGGCAATACCTGAACCACTCTCCAAACTTAAAATCTAACTGTCGGCCACGAAAGATTTAAGGTGCATCAGCCACCTCTACACCATACGCGTACAAATATCCATGCACTGACCCGGATTCAAACCAGGAACCTTCCGATCTAGAGGCTAACATTTTAATCACCAGTCCGGTTGGTCGGCTAATAGACACGGAAATCTTCTCCGGGTATTCTCCAAACCGATCCATTTTTGACTTCATTTATCTGTTTCCAATTCTTTTTTCATCCCACTTCCAGGACATTTTTCATTTGATGTTGTGTTTTGCGCAGCTTGGCTGAAAATGGCCTATGCTCCATAAAACGCCAAATCAACCAAAAAGGTGTTATATTGTTTAATATTTAATACAAAATTACAATTGTTCTACGCAAAGGACCGATCTTTAATTTACACAACTCTTAGAGCAGATTGTTTGATTGTTTCAATTTATGAATGAAAAATCGGAGGGAATTATGTTTTACAATACAAACAAAAGTATTACTTGTTATAATGAAAAATATAGCAAATAATTATTTCATTTGTTGGTTTTTGTTAAGGCGCAAGGACCTTATTTGGGCATGCGGAGCCAAACCCAAGACAAACAACATTACGTAATGAATATACGCACGCAAGAAAGGTTTTACTAACAGAGAAATACACCCATGGAGAATTCAAACTTGCGTCGCATGGAACTCTCAGGTTGCTAGTGCAGTGAACAAATACCCCGAGGCCGACAACGTCTAAAAATACGGGGTGGATGAATATTCGCTTATATTTCATCATATATCGTCCTCTTGGAGCAAAATTTCATTAACTCACATAGCAATTTTTTCTGTACAACTCTTTGAAGATTAACTGTTAATATTGTCAGCAAACAAAAATAATTTTTCTTTTTCCGAAATCTTAATCGAATATCTTTTAAACAGATTGAAGCATAAAAATATTATCGCAATGAACACTTGCATTTTGTTAAGGAACAAACGATTAAATAACCTCGTACTGGAGCAACACAACGGGCTATTGGCGACGGTACCCACCCCGAACGAAAACATCCGACGACAACACTTCGTCATTTTAACGATTGTCTATGTCAACACCCGGTCTGGCACCCCACTCTCAAAACTTCCACGCCAGTCTAACGTGAGGACATTTGAGGCCATAACAGACGTTACGCGCAGTAGACTCCACGTAGACGACGCTCTTTTTTTGGTGAACCTAGTTTCGAACTCGTAAACCTCACGGTAACTATTCTGTTACTTTTCCAACCAGGCTACAGCGACCCCATTTTTGATAGCATTGTATATATTTTACACAGAACATAGTATGGAAATTTAATTTCTCATCATCATCATGAAAATAAGTATTTACTGTCTCCGAGAAAATAGCGCCGACCAACCGGTATAGTGGTTAAGATGTTAGCATCTAGATCGGAAGGTTCCTGGTTCGAATCCGGGTCGGATGTTGGTAAGCGTATGGTGTAGAGGCGGATGGTGCACCTTAAATCTGTCGTGGCCGAAAATCCTCACGTTGAGTTGAAGTGGAAGTTTGGAGAGTGGGGTGCCAGCTCAGGTGTTGCTTCGTCATCTGACCATGGTTCAAAATTACGAGGTGTTGTCCTCGGATCTTTCCCTTAAGGGACTGATCCCGGACCGTCGTCAATAGCCCGTTGTGTTGCTCTAGTACGACGTTAACTAAAAAATTACCAAAATTAATTACCGAGAAAATAACAGTCATCCCACAATATGTGAATTACAGCACCCATTTTGCATGGAATCTTCCTGAACATAAAACGCCATTACCGAGTTAACATGCAACCACCAATACAGTTAAACACAGCAATTACAGAGGCCTTAATCATCGCATGCAAAAAAAAAAAAAAAAAAGACTCATAATGAACGGCAAAAGAAAGTGTTTTTTATAGTTATTTAATTCGATTATTTACTTTGAAAAGAGTTCATTATGAATCATAACCGACATAAATCCTTGGGAAGGTTTATTCATACTTGGTCTTTTTGTTGCTCTATTGAACTGCTAATCTCATTTTGAAAAGGCAATTAAAACTGCGGCGTAATGAGAATCTCGAGCTTCATTCAGAGGTGGAAATCAGTAGCAGATTATCGGTTATTTGAAACCCTCACTACGATGTAATTAAAAAGTATGGAAATTAATTAGCGAATTCGTAACCCATTCATGGATGACTTCTTTCCTTCGAATGGATAAAAAAAATACTGCGTGACATCATTAGGGATTTTGAAATCCCTTCGGAATTGTTAATTTCTTTATGCGAATCGCTGTGCGTCGTTAGTCAGCCGCTTAAGCACTTGGGTTTTCTATATATCGCACCCCGGCAAAAAAAAGTAACACAAGTCAAAAAAGTAAAATTTTGATGTTGAGTCGTTGAAAAATATTGTGAGGTACCCCAGCGTACTATTCTATAGAATATAATAGAATTTACCACCATAAATACTTACCTAAAACTTAAAAAAGCTTATACTATTTCAATATAAGTTTTAGAGTATCCATTAAGTTGAAGTTTCTCAAATTCTGCAATTTTGAGCTATGTCATTTTTTTTTGCCGGGGTACGATATACACTGAGTGGCCAAATTATTATGATCACCCCCCTCAATACAGTGTTGGACCACCTTTTACCCTTAATACTGCATGAATTCGTCTTGGCATGGATTCTATGAGATGTCAGAAGGTGGTTTGAGAAATTTGAGACCCTATTCGATGAACTGCATTTTCCGATTCCTTAAGATTTGATGGTTCTGGATACAGCTGACTGATGCCTCATTCGATCTCATTCCGCAAATTCTCAGTTGAATTGAGATCTGGTGATTGTGTAGGCCAACGAAGCAAAGTAAATTTTCCGTCATGCTCTTCGAACCATCTGGGGACAATGCCAGCTAAATGACAAGGAGCATTGTCTTGCTGGAAGTATCTATCCCTTCAGGGTACACCATTAACATAAAAGGACGTACTTAATCTGCGATAACACTTAAATACCCTTGGGCATTCAAACGTTGTTTCACAGGAATCAAAGGATCCATATGTGACAACTTCAGAGCTGTGTGGTGGGGAATTGCTGAACAAAAAGTACCAAGTCAGTACTGCTTTCTGGAGTATTTTAATTGATTCCCTTTGTACATTATTTACATACGTTGATGAAGAGTTCAGGTAAAAAAATTGCCCGTACTGGGACTTAGTCGGTTCCCTTCCTGGTAAATCTGAGTCTCCCTAAATCAACCGCACCGTTGAAATCTCAGCGTAGTCTGCCCCCACGTTCTCTCCGAACTCGGGTCGGCCAAAAAGGGTGAGGAACATCCTCTCATCTCCCATTGACCAAAGTTCTCCTTGGTGGGCTTTCCAAAAGATTCCAGAATGTCCTAGCGCCGCCGAGACGACTTGTTATCTGAAATCCCTCCAACTCCCGGAGATGTCGGCTCAGATGAAAGAGCCTCGAGAACCGGCACAGCACCTTGGTGTCTGGACTGCCTGAACGCCTCAATCGGTGGGGCGAAAGAGCGTGGACGCGTTGTCACATATACAATGCCAAGAAAACATCCTCTAAATCATAATATTGCCTCCACCAGCTTGAAGTTCTGGGGCAGTGCATTGGGATCCATTCTTTCGTGCTGTTTTCTCCATATTATCACCCTTCCATCTGCATGGTGTAATTGAAATCGCGATTCATCGGAATATCTGACCCTTTTCCAGTCATCTACTGTCCAATCTTTGTGCTCCTTTGCGAACTGGTAATGGTAATTTTAATTAACGTCATACTAGAGCAACACAACGGGCTATTAACGACGGTCCGGGATCAGTCCCTTAAGGGAAGGATCCGTGGACAACACCTCGTAATTTTGAACCACGGTCAGATGACGAAGCAACACCTGCGCTGGCACCCCAATCTCCAAACTTCCATACCAAACCAACGTGAGGACTTTCGGTCACGACGGATTTAAGGTGTACCAGCCGCCTCCACACCATACGTTCACAAACATCCATACCCGGACCCTGATTCGAACCAGGAACCTTCCGATCTAGAGGCTAACACCTTAAGCACTATACCGGTTGGTCGTCCCTTTGCGAACTGGAGAGGTCTGTTCTTGATCAATGTAGACATTAGAGGCTTTCGAACAGGTCGTCGGCTTCCATAGCCTATACGGTGTAATGTGCGGCGAACAGTTGGTTCAGAGACGTTCGCAGTTGCTCCTTTATTAAGATTCCCCGCTATTTGACGTACTGTTGCTCTTCTGTTGGACTGGACAACTCTGTTAAGTCTCCTTTCAGATCGAGCATGCAGTAGCTTGTGAGAACCACATGCCTGACGTTGAGACCCAGTTTTTTGCTTGGTTTCCCACTCTTTGTAAACATTAATAACTGCTGCTCTCGAACAAGCGCACAGGTTTTGCTAATACTGGTTCCGACGCTTCGAGCGTCTACTATCATCCCACGTTCAAACTCAGTTATATCACTTTTTTGTTTTTCCCATATATTCGCAAGCAACACAGAGCAATTTATGGTTCACTTGTCCTGCATTCCCTATTTATAGCTATCTCGCCCTCTAGCGGCAACAGTGTGACGCAATAGCTCATTTTAATAATACTGTCAGGTGGTTATATTAAAGTTGCCGCTTAGTGTATATATAAGAGGATATGGGTGTGTACATTCTCTATACAAATCCACACCGTTTGACCAATCTACACCAAATTTGGCACATATATACTTTAAAATACTGCAGAAAACAGTCTATTTGAAAACAGCCAGGTAATGGTAATGGTAATGGTAATTTTAGTTAACGTCGTACTAGAGCAACACAACGGGCTATTGACGACGGTCCGGAATCAGTCCCTTAAGGGAAAGATTCGAGGACAACACCTCGTAATTTTGAACCACGGTCAGATGACGAAGCAACACCTGAGCTGGCACCCCACTCTCCAAACTTCCACGCCAACCCAACGTGAGGACTTTCGGCCACGACAGATGTAAGGTGCACCAGCCGCCTCTACACCATACGTTTACAAACATCCATGCCGGGACCCGGATTCGAACCAGGAACGAAAAAACAGCCAGGCAAAAACGATTAAAACCTGAGTAACAATGTGTATTGTATCCGTGTTCTATTATCTTATAATTGCATAGGACTGAAACTTGGATTTAAAAACCACTCGTGTGGGTTTGAGAAACTATTCGATCTTTTAAAATTGAATCGAATCGATTGATTTACATAAGATCGTATTGCCATTATAATTTGGCTACTCTCTACAGAGCATATTGTCGTGGTTCTAACTTTGAAGCATTTCTCAATTGATTTTTTTTGTCCATCAAGATTCTCTCTTTTTTGTGAATCGAATTTCGAAAGAAAATTACTTTCACCAGTTCATTTTCCTGACATTGTGAATTATTTCCCCCTATTATTTTGATTTATTTCATATACTACTTTACCTTTTCTTAATTTAATTTCAAACTAAACAAGTTGGAATGTCAGGATCATATTGGAATTTTTTAGATTAACTAAAACACTTCGAACGTGCCAAGAGTGGAAAATATAAGTACTTATCACCACAAAAAGATTTATCCTTTACGAATTTGAAAAATAAATATTTGAGATTGGAGTGGAACGCAATATGAAAAGTACAAAAAAAGGAATGTTTACAGAAAAAAATATAGAACTGAAGTTAACTTCTGTGTTTTAACTTCAACCAATAGCGTGGATTTTGCAGTATATTTTGTAAATTTCCTACGTCAAAACCGCCGACCAACCGGTATAGTGGTTAAGGTGTTAGCATCTAGATCGGAAGGTTCCTGGTTCGAATCCGGGTCGGATGTTTGTAAGCGTATGGTGTAGAGGCGGATGGTGCACCTTAAATCTGTCGTGGCCGAAAATCCTCACGTTGAGTTGAAGTGGAAGTTTGGAGAGTAGGGTGCCAGCTCAGGTGTTGCTTCGTCATCTGACCGTGGTCCAAAATTACGAGGTGTTGTCCTCGGATATTTCCCTTAAGGGACTGATCCCGGACCGTCGTCAATAGCCCGTTGTGTTGCTCTAGTACGACGTTAACCAAAAACTTCCAATTATTACCTACATCAAAACCAAAATAGATTTAAATAATGTTTATTTTTCATATCGTACTTTCTAAAAAATGGCGCATCTTAAAATGAAATTATAATTTTCTTACAAAAGTAAATTCCACTCGCTTGAGTATATATTCGCAATAATTTTTGGAATTTTTATCTTTACCTTATATATAGGAATATATAAGAGTAATGATATTTTCTGAGAGTTATAAATGTTATGGTGTGCAATTATTGGGTTCAGATAACAGTTACAAAGTTTTCTGTTACTTGTAGAAAAACCAACATCACGGTATCCATATTCAGAATAGGCCATTTTAAAGGCGTACGAATGTACAGTGATGAAACCAGAACGTATAGACATTGCAACAACTGTCTGGGCGGTAAACTAACTCCTAATCACATATTCACCTGCCCTGAAATACAGGGTGCTCTTCAAACCATCGATTTACCATTTTGAAGAACAGTTTTACTGCGACAAAAGCGATATCGCTCAGCTGCGCAAAACGCTCACGGTGATATCCGATTCCCAAATGGACACAACAACATCTGCTTAGATTTACACCTGTCAACCACCTTTATAGTACTAAGAAATTAGTAAAATTTTCTTGTGTTATAAATCCAGAATTTGAGAATGTAGTACACAAGTTTCTACAAAATTTTCTTTCACCCTTCATAAAAAGTACATCATAATCCTGACAGTCTTGTCGTTACCGTAACTGACACCAAAAACAGCAGTTTACGATTAACGTACCGTTATCAATCGAACAGAAATTCTTAAAATCTGAACAATATAGGCTTACGTTCTTATTTTGATATTCCCCATTGTCGTATATTTTGATTATGTCAGTAGGATTTGGGACTAGGGATTGCAATCCTATCCGGCGGATCCGGCATCATTTAGCTACCTACCGGATCCGGCAACATCTATCAAATCAGGTCCGGATCCGATAAGCCCGAATTTTTTTAAAATTAAATAATCGATTAGTCAAACCCAACTTTAAAGTCGTTAAATTGTTTATTAAGCAATCGATTGTGAATGAATCGATTTTATATTTTTCAATCATCAGTTTGGAGAATTCTAGCAAAAATAATAAATTAAATTATCATTAATATTTTTTTATAAAGAGGAATTAGAAAAGCAAATTCTGCAAGAAAATGAAAAAGATTGCAAAAAGACAACCTTTAAAAAAGAAACAGATTTTGAGAAAATAATGAAGAAAGAAATGATTTCGTATGAAATGGAGTCAAAGGAAAATATTTTTCTCGTGTGTACGACTACTTAATGACGGTTAAACCAACTAGTGTTGAAGCTGAGAGGGCCTTCTTCTCGACCGCTGATTATATTTGCGTTATTAGTTATTAGTTTATTAGTTCATTGAGAACTAGGTTGGGGGATGACACAAATAATACGATTTGTTTCCTTAGATGGTTCTTTCAAACTCAAAAGTGATTTCCATTACTATATAACTTCGATTTAAGCAATTAAGAAGAATTAAGAGTTCCCTTGTTTGTTATGTTGACCAAATACTGGCAAAGATTAGATTTTTGTGTTAGTATGAGGCAAGGTTAGGTACAATTTATATGTCATTTGCTCAACGACATTAGAGATAGAGACTACTTAATTTTAGATAATTAGAAAAGTACTACGTATAAAACAAGCTGATGTTTTTTGGGGTGAAAACTAGTAAGACTGATCATAATCAATCGTTTAATACTTACTACTAGCAGTACTAATAGGTACTATAATTAATTGTTGGTGACTGATTTCCTCTACCTATGGATAATTATTTATAAAGTTGATTCTAATGCTAAAATAAACGTTTTGTTCATCAATTTTGAATAATATCCTTTTTACCTACTTTCAGTCAGCCGATTTTGGAAAAATACATACTGGTTACATAGACTTATTAACAAAATTCCAATCCGGCAGGATCCAACTGGATTGAAAATTGTGCCGGATCGCAAATCCCTAGTTGGGACTGTTACATGGGGCAAGGGTCATATTTGCCCATGCTGTACCAAACACAAGAAATACACTATCAAGTAACATAAAAACACAAAGTGAAAGTTTTTTTGAAACAATAAAGAAATACACACTCAAGGAGGAATCGCAACAGCCAGGAATCGAACCTGTGCCAGCTAGAAATCGCATATTGCTAGCGCAGTTGTCAGACACATTAGGCCACGACGATCCCAGCAAATATCAGGAGACAGCACGAGTTGCATCGCGAAATGGATTTTTAATTTTTTTTAATTCCAAAAGCTTTTTTTTAATTTTGAAATATTCTTCCCCATACACAAATGTAATTCTGAGAAATCGCTCACTCCTTTCAACAATGTCATAGCTCAAAAAACATGATTTTTCAGGAGAGCGATTTTAAAGTTTAATAGTAGATTGAAATGTATTAAAAATAAATATTACTTCTTCTCTAGCGGCTCAGTACTGAGCGGTGAGATATGACGATCTTGAAGGCATATACTACTCTTTCAGGGCATTCTGAAAACAGGCATAGCTAAAAATCGCCGACTTTTGAGATATGACGTTGCTGAAAGGGGTGAGCTTATATATTTCAGTTCACCAATTAAGTTTTCAACCATTAACTCACGACATCTCGCAACCCTTAATGACTTTTGCATAAGCTTAATCTGAAAATAAATACTTGACATGAATTCCAAATTTAAAGCATTCACAATTTAGCGAGTTTAAATACCTTTCACTGCAAATAATTCTCGAAATAAAATAATGTTATCGCTACTCTTAATTAAGAGCTTTTTTTACTAGTTTTGAGTGCCTAAATTTACGACCTGCTGTTTCATTCACTAAGCGAATCAGGACTAAAAGGTCACATGATGAAAGCACTCTCATCCATTCAAAAAGCAGTTCATTCTGTTACCGCTTACCTTAATTTCAGTATCATAAAGTTTTATGTGCAATCACAAACTGTCGTAAAATCGGATTCCTTTAACAGAAGAAAGAGAAAGGTCGTCTATTTTATCGTTCTGGAGGTACACGAAATAGCCACCATTAAACTTTAAATTATAAGATAGTCTTAATAAGTAGAGAACAGAATAATCACGGTATGCACCATTAATATAAATCCAGTTTCCTTGCTTGTGAATATCGGAAATAAGATGTTCAATCGTAGTATCAAAAATGTGAATTGCTCGCTTTCACTTATCTGTACTTAAGTTTTGCTGTAATGCATCCACTCAATTTAGTGCTATTAATTTTAGACTACGGCCGTAGCAGCAGTTGTACCATGATCGCGAAAAAGAAAGAATTTAGACAACGGCCAGTACATCAGTTCTACCTTGAAAGTTATCAGGAATGCGCCAAGAAAGAATTTAAACTACTGTCGGGTACAGCAGTTGTATCTTTAAAGTTATATAAGAATCGCGTCAAGGAAGAATTTAGATTACGGCCGGTATATCAATTGTACCTTGATCGTACCAAGAAAGAATCGCGCTTGTTATATCTACAGGGTGTTTCAGTGAACCGTTTCAGAACTTCTAAGAGGGGTAGGGTACATCCTGACGAACCAAAATCATATACCAATGGGCAGTCAGAAATGCTTTCCTGACGCGGTAGATGGCGTTGTGCGAAAATCCCGAGCTTTCGTGTAGGGAATCTTCATTTCGCACAAGAACGCCAAGTTAGTAGGATGGATGATTACACGATCGCAGAGTTAGCCTATATGCATTTGGCGTACAGAGCTACAAATTGTAGTGGGCCAGCCGCACAGCGTTTGTACGCGGAACGATATCCGACGAGGCGTATCCCCAGTCATAATTTCTTTCCAAGACTGCACCAGAGGTTAGCTGAGACAGGTTCATTAGAAAGAGCTGACAGGGACAGGGTAAGAACAGCACGGACTGCAGACGTCGAACAGAATCTGCTGCAGCATGTACAGGGGAATCCAAGAACGAGTACACGAAGTGTAGCAAACGCAGTCGGGGGTTTCCCATTGCTGGAGGATTCTCCGAGAAGAAGACATGCATCCGTTTCACGTGCAGAGTGTCCAGACACAGCAACCGGAGGATTATGCACCTCGTATTGCTTTCGCACAGTGGTACCTTGGAAAATGTGCTACAAATCCCCTTTTTCCTGCTGAAGTGTTGTTTTCCGATGAGGCATCCTTCACAAGGGAGGGAATTTTCAACACGCATAACGACCATATCTGGGCGGTCGAGAACCCGCATGCAATACGACGTCGTGCAGCACAGATTCGATTTTCGGTCAATGTATGGGCCGGTATTATGGGAGATCACCTCATCGGACCTTACCTGTTACCGTCTCGTCTAACCGGACCTAACTACTTGCTCTTTCTGCAGCAAGTATTGCCACAACTTTTGAGAGATGAACAGATTTCTGCATCGACGCAACATACAATGTGGTTTCAACACGATGGAGCCCCTGCCCATTATAGCGGAGATGTTCGTAACTACCTGGATGTCACATTTGTTCAGCAGTGGATCGGACGTGGTGGTCCCGTGCGTTGGCCTGCTCGGTCACCCGACCTATCATGTCTTGATTTTTATTTCTGGGGTCATCTGAAATCGCTAGTTTATGACACCCCTGTTGACAATGTTGAGGAGCTGGTTGCAAGAATTGCAGTAGCTGCCGGAGAAATTCGAGATATGCCTGGAGTATTCCAGAATGTTCGGATGTCCATGCGTCGGAGATATGAGGCGTGCATTGTAGCCCGAAGAAGAAACTTCGAACACTTACTTTAATCCATGTACCTTTTGCTTCTTTTCCTGTATTATTAAAACGATTTCTCACTTACGGTCTCTTTTCTTTACGGTGCTTCTGTGTACAACACCGCTTCAGGAAAGCATTTCCGACCCCACATTGCTTTATGATTTCGAGCTGTCAGGATGTACCCTACCCCTCTTAGAAGTTCTGAAACGGTTCACTGAAACACCCTGTATAGCCGTAGTCAAAAGGTTACAATCAAGTCATTGCACATTCTCTACTTCGATGTGTCATTTGCATTCTTACCCATTTTCAATGCAATTTCTATAAAAATATTGCTTTAAGAGAAAACTCCCACGCTGGACTGCCGTCCAATCTGGTAGTTAAGGTGTTAGACTCTAGATCACAAGGTTCCTGGTTTGAATCTGGGTCGGTGCATGAATGTTTGAAAGTGTATGGTGTAGAGGCGGCTGGTGCACCTTAAATCTGTCGTGACCGAAAGTCCTCACTTTGGGTTAGTGTAGAAGTTTGGAGAGTGGGGTGCCAGCTCAGGTGTTGCCTAGTAATCTGACCGTGTTTCAAAATCAGGTGGTGTTGTCATCGGATCATTCCTTTAGGAGATTGATCCCAGACCTTCGTCAATTGGCGGTTGTGTTGTTCTAATACGACGCTTATTAAAAATTGCCATTACTCACGCTGGACTTTAAAATCATTCTATATTTATTAAGGTAGGTTTTTAATTAACGTCGCACTGGAACAACACATTGGGCCACTGGTGACGGTCTGGGATGAACCCTGAATGATCAGGTAAGAGGACAACGCCTCTAAACGATATGGATTCAAAATTTGTTTATTTCGCAATTCGACGAGTTGAAATACCCGTTATTTTGCGGCAAATAATTTACAAAATAATGTATAGAATATTGCTGTTATATCGCTTAATTAAGAATGATTTCTGTACAACTTTTAAAGTACTAAATTAACAACCTGATGTTTCATTCACTAAGCGAATAAGGATTTAAAAGATCACAATATGAAAGCACTTTTCGTATACTTATAAAACAGTCCATTCTGTTCTCGCCATTTTGAATCACTGGCATATGACGTGCTAGCACCTCTCTTCAAACTTCCACATTACGCCAACGTGAGGATATTTGTCGGTCACGACAGATTTTAAGAGCTCCCTCGTACACTACGGTTTGTAGTTGGATTGAGTTAAGATCTCGTAAACCTCCGGTTGTAAACCCTCCAAATAGTTTGGACGAGATATATCGTCCATCAAGATTTTATCAGTTTTGCTAATGACGAGATACCTTGTAGAGGCGGAACTGTCCAATTACTCAAAGTAGCAAACACAAATTTGTCCCTTCCGCAGAACTGGTGAGTTTAAAATAGGCTTTAGAATCTGAAGCTGGATACCCCACAGAGATAAGCCACTGCGCGCGAAGATAGGCCACTGCGCGGGAAGATAGGCCACTGCGCGGGAAGATAGGCCACTGCGCGGGAAGATAGGCCACTGCGCGAGGATAATCCTCCAGGAGGTTTAATCCGCTACCCTTCCAACCCGGTTACCGTGGTCCACGATATTTGTATAAATACATCATGCATCTACATAAAATTTACGATGAAATCTATTGTAATAAATACAATAGAACTCCACTTATCCGGATCGCCAGTTATCCGAACTCCAGCTTTCCTGATCGCTTTGAGAAAAAAACAAAAACAGCAAAATCCTACCGTAAGAGCTTTTTATCGGGTATGGGAAAAAACGAAGAGGACGAAGTATCAGTTCAGGACATAAGAAACATAGTGAAAATCCTGGATGTTCCGAGTGCAGTGTAGAGGACGAAAGCAACAGGTTGGTGCAATTCTTCGGACCCTGGATTCCAAACTCTCAGCGACGATTAACTCATTCAAAGTGTGTGAGAATATCTCATTGATGAAGACGCCATTGTAACTCAACCAGACGCGGGATTGTCAGCTAGTAAGGCGTTTGAGTGCCTTGACACAGCTCTAAAATGGATGGATCGGCAGCCTGACTGCGACTATCTACAGCTACCCAACTCAAGCGCATGCGAGACTTGGTTGCACTAAAACGAGTAGACACCGATATAGCTGGCTTTGTGACCGATATGTTTAAGCAAGGATACATTTTAATATACTATGTAAGTACAAAATGTAAACAAAATTGTTTTCATAGTCAGTAAAATTCCATTACATACTAAAGCAAAATAAGTTTTTTTTTACTAAGAAATAACCTTTTCGTCGTGATCTATCCAATTATCCGGATATTCGATTATTCGTATAGTGTCTGGTCTCAATTGATCCGGATGATTGTAGTTCTACTGTATCTTAACTTTATCGCTCAATCAAAACACGGCCTGGACATAAAATAAATGAAACTCCAGCCAAAAATACTACTTTGTTTCAACTTTTGTTTTATTAATCTACATAGTACACATGTAATAAGGTATGCCACAAAGATGGTGTACTTCGTAATAAAAAAATAATGCTTGATATTCAACCACATTACACACACACAAAATAAGACTGGTTGGTTAGTTGAGATATATATTTCGCAAGTTCATAACTATAAGAAATTAAATGGCACCAGTTTTTCGAATAAGCACCGAAGTTTCATACTTTATGTTCTTAGTGGTATTAAAGATCCTTCTATTCCACTCACATAAACATCTTCGAACTAGCACTGAAGTTACGGGTTGAATGAACGCTTGATTAGCTACTTAACTGAAAAAGGATGATTCTGAATTCATGTAACTAGAGATTGTGAGGTTATTGCTCTCCGCGGAAGTATTTTGGATTATTAAGAGTATGTGAAAGAACATTTGGGAAAATGATACATTTAATAGACTTCTTCCCACGCAGTTCTTAGAAATCATTACCTATTTATTCTTCTCTTACAAATGGAACAGCAAAGAAGTTTTCGATCTTGCTGAGCAAAGATAAAATTTATAAAGAGAACGCAAAGAGGCGTTTCACTATCACATGTTTGTTGGTTGGGCTTTATACCGTAAGGATCATACTTGACTAAGCTGTACCCAACACAAGACAGGTAGGTATTTTACTTAACATCACACTGGAGCAGACCAACGGGCTATTGGAGCTGGTCGTGGTTTAATCTCGAAGGGATAAATCCACGGACAGGGTTAAATCCAAGGACAACACACCGTAATTTTGAACAAACCAACACAAGACAGAACATGTCAAGTTGTGGTAGGTAGTTGAATGAACATCGCTATGGATCAACACAACGAGCTATTGGTGACGGTCCGGTATAAATGCCAAAGAGTTGGTTCGGCGTTTAAAAGCGCTAAGAATATAAACTATGTAACAAAACAAATCGACCCACCAACAAGGTGCAGAATGACAGTGGTGCTGGGCTAGATCCACTTGAAACGGCGCTGACTGAGGACGTATGGTCTTTAGTGACGAGTCCCGTTTCCAACTGTGCCCCGTCGACAACCGCAGACGTATCTAGAAACGTCCAGGGCAGCGTGGGGATCCTGCCCTAACTATCGCACACCACACATGCCCACAGCAAGGCGGTATGGTCTGGGATGCTATCTCCTTTGATAGCCCTTTGGTAGTCATTTCTGGCACACTTACAGCACAGCGGTACGTAGACGACATTCGACAACCTGTTGTATTACCGTTCCTTTTGCGACACCCCGGTCTTATTTTCGACAAGATAATGCCCGGCCGTATAAGGCACGTGTTGCTATGAATTGTCTTCAAGCTTTCCCAACACTTGCTAGGTCTCCTAATCTCTCTCCCATAAAGCCCATTAGTGAAGTTATGGGAAGGCGCTTGTAACCATCCTGGAATGTTGACCATTAAACCCGACAGTTGGAGACAATTTGAGAAGACATTCCGCGGGACACCATCCGAGAACTTTTTTAGTCTATACTACGCCGCGTGACAGCTTGCATCCAGGCCAGAGGTGAACCACCACCTTACTGACTTCCTCCCTTTGTAACGGTCAAACTATGAAATAAATCATTCAATCGTTCGGAAATTTGAATCGTTTGTTTTTCTTTGTATGCTCTTCACATCCATCAATTTCTATCGCAATCGGACAACTCCTTCTTGGTGTGTCAATTTTATTTTTGTTTTAGAGTATATTTGGTCAAGCTGCGACAACGGAAATCAACACATACAAAATGTCGTGGGAGGAGAAAAAGAGCCCTGTTTTAACAGAATAGTGGGATGGAGGCAGAAAGAACGCTTGGGTATACCAGAACCTCAAACCCGTGTTTACTAAAGACAGATAATCCCATGGGGGAAAATGATCACTAGAGTATCTCAAATCAGTGAAGCCCGTACTACTGATGCGACATCGACAGCAAAACAACAATGTTTTGAAACATCGATGTTGATAACACATCATTCCAAAACCATCGATGTTTTTAAAATTCAGTGTATTTAAACTTTTTTCTCCCATTTCTTAAAACTGGTTTAGCACCTAGTGATGCGACATCGACAGCAAAACATCTATGTTCAAAATTAAAACATCGATGTTGATAATACATCGACCCAAAAAGATCGATGTTTTTAAAATTCATTGTATTTAAACTTTTTCCCCCACTTCTTAAAACTGGTTTAGCACCTAGTGATGCGACATCGACAGCAAAACATCGATGTTCAAAATTAAAACATCGATGTTGATAATGCATCTCCCCAAAATCATCGATGGTTTTAAAATTCAGTGTATTTACACTTTTTCCCCCAATTCTTAAAACTGGTTTAGCACCTAGTGATGCGACATCGACAGCAAAACATCGATGTTCAAAATTAAAACATCGATGTTGATAATGCATCTCCCCAAAATCATCGATGTTTTTAAAATTCAGTGTATTTAAACTTTTTCCCCCAATTCTTAAAACTGGTTTAGCACCTAGTGATGCGACATCGACAGCAAAACATCGATGTTCAAAATTAAAACATCGATGTTGATAATGCATCTCCCCAAAATCATCGATGTTTTTAAAATTCAGTGTATTTAATCTTTTTCCCCCAATTCTTAAAACTGGTTTAGCACCTAGTGATGCGACATCGACAGCAAAACATCGATGTTCAAAATTCAAACATCGATGTTGGTAATGCATAGCCCCAAACCATCGATGTTTTTAAAATTCAGTGTATTTAAACTTTTTCCCCCATTTCTTAAAACTGGTTTAGCAACTGGTGATGCGACATCGACTCCAATACATCGATGTTTTTTATAAAACATCAATGTTTTGAAAACATCGACATCGATGTTGCTTCCATACTTTTCAGACCTTTCACCCTTGGCCACTTTGGTCTCAAAGTATGTTCAATTTGCCGATTATAAAAATTATGCTGCTTGGTTATTTTTTTTAATTTTTATAACGGTACTTTTTTCATTTAAAAATAAAACATCTACAAGTATAAACAGCGATGTTACAAAAAAATCGACTCTAATACATCGATGTTAAAAACATCGACATTGATGTCGCATCCGCTCTGAAGGCCAATCCCTAACTACGGGAAATAGTCAAGATCAAAACCTCGTAATTTTTTAACGATGATCCGATGACAATGTCAACACCAGTGCTGGCACCCCGTTTTCTAACCTCCTTGTATATACCGCGAGCGTGAGAACAGTTAAGGCCACCACATTTTTAACGTGCACCCGCCGCCACGTACAAGATGCAAATTGCTTGGGTTATACCGATCTCGCAATCTTCCTTTTGTTACTTCACTATTATTCCCAGCGAAATACTGGCCAAGTTATGGATATACACACAAGGACATTTTTAATGACAGAAGCGAACAATACAGAGTTAGTTACAGGAATCGATCTTGGTCCACATTCAACTCGCAGGTTGTTAGCGTAGCGGTGAATAATACCACGGTGGCTAATACATCACTGTGGTTCCCCATCACATAGAGAACAATCACATTAAACTCTTTGTTTTTAAAATAGCTAGATCTTTTGTTTACAAAAAAATTTGAGCTTAAACTGTCTCCCTTTTTCAAGTTCGCTTGTCCCAAAGTTTTGAAGTATCAGAGTTGAGTGCTGATTGATTTGAGCTCAGATTGAAAATTAGGGTTCCTAATGTTAAATCAGTTTCTTAGACTTTTATGGATATCTTCTTTAATACCTTTTCTATAGAGCAGATATTTTGTACCATGTTAAACAACCCACACAAAAGCCATCAAATATTTTTTTAAATAGCTTTTAGTATGCAATAATAATTATTAAATTAAAGTTTGAATATGTATGAATAGGATCCGATTGGAATACGATGGGAATCGATTCAGAACATCTAGGTATGGCCACGCAATATTTCAGCTCATTCCGATTATTATTTTTTAGGGGGCAACCAAAAGTTTAAAAAGCATCTGACAATCTTCGAATAATGATTCTCGGATCGTTTGCATTTGCGTAGTAAATATAATAATATAATTCTCAAATCGTTTGCACTTGTGTAATAGATATAATAATTCTCAGATTATCGAAAAATATGCTTGAAATAGAGTTCAAATTTGAAATAGGAGTGGCTATAACTACAATCGATCTGTATCTACAAGTAGCAACTTTCTATATCGTGTGATGATCCCTGTAATTGAAACATTATAAACCTGATTATATTATGGAATAGAAACATGGTGTTTCTTTTTGAATTTTCGTTTTTTGTGCAAAATGTCATATGAAGATGTCCCCTTAATGCAATTTGTTTGGATTTGAATTAAAAGAGGACGTTATACCCTATTGAAGGATACCTTTGAATTTGGTCTAGTATGAATAGAGCTCGAAATAAAGGAGATGGTTTGTTTATTTTCCGTGACTGTACATCGCAATATGACCAATGTTGTTTCATGCGATTGGATTTTAGCCTACTTGAAGGAAAGTTAGTCTAAGCTCAAACCGAATTCTGTTTCCTAGAGCAATAAAAGATGGAGCCATTTTCTGGAATGAAATCTGCGTGAGATTTTCCTTACGTGACAGTGGAAATCCCCATAAAGAAAACTGTAAGCTGAAAGTCCTACATTGTATTCCACTATCCTTTATCCCTGTTTAAATTTATTCTTGGTTGTATCGCAGCTCTGTGTTTCTAAGTGGAAAGAAACGCTGAAAAACGACTTATTTAACTGTGAAGAATAGCAGGTATTGGGGATTAACTTTAGTTCCGGTATAAAAGGTGAATTTGGAGGCGGATTAGAGCTTCTCTACTTTCAATCAAATTTAATAACATGAAAAAACTCTCTATTGTCTATTTTTCTTCTCTTGTGACATAAGAGTACACAGTGAAAGCAAATTTTGAGAGTAACTCTTCGACTTTATCAATTTTGAAAAAGACCGATTCATCAAATACATACTTGTATTTTTTCAAGTTTGGAAATAGTTATATTTAATGCCGTAGTCCATTAACGTTGTACTGGTGCAACACCACTTGCTATTGGCGCTATATTGCTTGAAAATGCAAGGGAAAAATCTAAACATAATGAACTACTGACGAGGTCAACAAAGGAGCTGGGACCCCAAACTTCCACACCACTACATCCTTAGATTTAATGTACACCAGCCTCCCCCCCCCCACATATACGACGTTCTTTGGTTGGATCGAGTTTCGAACTCGCAATCCCTGGTTGTTAATCCTCTATACTTCCAAACGGCCCGTTATGCTTAATGAAAATGAAGCGAAAGTTCTCGAGTGTTAAGGATAATATTCACTTTCGACAAGGGTGCTAGTTGACTAGTTTAGTTTTCACTCATCGCCCTACGTTCGTTTTGACATACGTCTTACGGTACGGTAGTAGTACCAACACACCCGGCTACGATATGGTACGGATTAAACTGTGAACACGACCTAATTATGTGAACTATTTCAACTCGATGCAATCCCAGGTAACGGTTTCAGTGTGTTGTTTTGGCGTTTCGTAGAACAGGGGCCATGTTTGTACACGACAGTGTCAAGTAATTGCGAAGAGGAAGGATGGAAGGATGGAGAGGAAAGAGAGAAAGATCTTCGTACATCCTGGGGTAGCAATTCTGATACTTAAATGATGGAAGTATACCAGAGTTAGTATCACTAGGGAAAAATAGTATCAATAGTAAAGACTAGCATCACTATTAAAGAAACGTATCACTAGGAGAAAATGGTATCACTAGGAAACAATATCACTTTACTCTCTAGTTGGAAATAATAGTAACACTCTCTCTAGCAGAGAATAGTATCAATAGGATATAATAGTATCAATAGGATAGAATAGTATCAATAGGATATAATAGTATCAATAGGATAGAATAGTATCAATAGGATATAATAGTATCACTGGTAAATAATAGTATCAGCTGGAAAGAATAGTATCAATTGCAAATAATAGTGTCAGAAGGAAAGTAGGAAGGAATGGTATCACTATAGGAATGAATACCATCACTAGTAAAGAATAGCATCACTAGTAAAGAATAGCACTACTACGAAAGAATAGTAACACTAGGAGAAAATGGTATAATTAGGAAAGAATATCACTCTACTCTCTAGTAGGAAAGAATGGTAACACTCTCTCTAGGAGAAAATAGTATCACTAGTAAAGAATAGTATCAGTAAGAAGGAATAGTATCAGTAGGAACCAATAGTATAAGTAGTCAGGAATACTATCACTAGTAAAGGATAGCATCATTAGTAAATAATAGCACTACTACTAAAGAATAGTAACACCAGGAGAAAATGGTATAATTAGGAAAGAATATCACTCTACTCTCTAGTAGGAAAGAATGGTACTCTAGGTGAGAATAGTATCTCTAGTAAAGAATAGTATCAGTAAGAACGAATAGTATCATTAAGAACGAATAGTATCATTAAGAACGAATAGTATCAGTAAGAACGAATAGTATCAGTAGGAAGGTTGGAAGGAATAGTATCAGTAGGAAGGTAGGAACGAATAGTATCAGTAGGAACGAATAGTATCAGTAGGAACGAATAGTATCAGTAGGAACGAATAGTATAAGTAGGAAAGAATAGTGAAAGTAGGAAAGAATAATATATGCAGGAAAGAATAGTATAAGTAGAGAAAAATAAGAAAGAATAGTATAAGTAGAGAAAAATAAGAAAGAATAGTATAAGTAGAGAAAAATAAGAAAGAATAGTATAAGTAGGAAATATGGAAAGAATTGTGAAAGTAGGAAATAATTGTAATTTGGGACGCTAGAATTGTGAAAGTGGGAAATAATTGTAATTTGGGACGCTAGAATTGTGAAAGTAGGAAAGAATTGTGAAAGTAGGAAGTAATTGTGAAAGTAGGAATGAATAGTATCGGTAGGAAAGTAGGAAAGAATAGTATCAGTACGAAGGAATAGTACCACTAGGAAAGTAAGAAAAAAAATAGTATCAGTGTTGGAAAGAATAGTATCAGTACGAACGAATAGTATCACTAGGAAAGTAAGAAAAAAATCGTATCAGTGTTGGAAACAATAGTATAACCAGAAAAGTAGGAAATAATCGAATCACTTGGAAAATTGTAAATAATAATATCACTAGGTAAGTAGTAAATGAAATAGTATCAGTGTTGGAAAGAATAGTATAGCTAGAAAGTAGGCAATAATCGAATCAGTGGGAAAATTGTAAATAATAGTATCACTAAGAAATAATAGTATTACTAGGAAAGAATAGTATCACTAGGAAAGAATAGTATCACTAGGAAAGAATAGTATCACTATAAAAGAATAGTACCACTACGAAAGAATAGTATCAGTATGAAAGAATAGTATAACTAGGAAAGTAGAAAATTATATAATCACTGGGGGAAAATGGAAAGAATAGTATCACTAGGAAAGAATAGTATCACTAGGAAAGAATAGTATCACTAGGAAAGAATAGTATCACTAGGAAGGAATAGTATCACTAGGAAGGAATAGTATCACTAGGAAAGAATAATATCACTAGGAAAGAAAAGTGTCACTAGGAAATAATAGTATCACTAGGAAAAAATAGTATCACTAGGAAAGAATAATATCACTAGGAAAGAATAATATCACTAGGAAAGAATAATATTACTAGGAAAGAATAGTGTCACTAGGAAATAATAGTATCATTTGTAAAGAATAGTATCACCCCAGGAGAAAGTACTCTGGTGTCCAAAATTAGGTCACAAACATGTTTTTCAAAATAATTCAAAATTGCTACCAGAAAATGTAATGAAATTTGTATTTTATATACTTTGAAGAAAGGGTAGTGCACTGTTAGCCGCCAGTTTGGAATAAATGATGTTTGGCGTTAGTTTTGTAGAACAACGTGGAATTTGACCGTTTAAGCATGTGGGATTTTCTCTTGCAGTTTTGTGAATATTACGTAAAAACCCACAAGTTTGACTGTTTGCAGTGTGAATGAGTTCTCATCATCGTTTAAATGGCATGATCAACGCCGGGCTAGCCACGCAGTGGCTAGTTGAATATATTTTATATTTTCGCAAGAGATTCTGACGGTTACGGTCAACCTTCGCGTTCGAGACATCATTTCCTGCGCTCATACAATATCAGCCAAGGAAAGAAAAAAAAAATTTTTAATTTATGATATTGTTTAGTTCTTTTTTATAAAATCGGGATCGTGAAAAATCTCTCTATATTAAAAAAAAGTTACCGCCGCCGTCGCCGCCGCCGCCGCCGCCGCCGAAGAATTGAAATTTTTGTTGTTTAGCTCCATTCTTAGACGGTTTCCCGAGAAAGTACTGATCGGAAAAATATGAAATTAACATGCTTTGTTCTTCATCGTATTCCCTGGATAATTATTAAGATTTTTTTCCGATGCGGCTGTTAGTTTAGGTTTTATTAAGTGTTAAAGTTGAAGAAGTGAAATTTCTTCCGCGAGTGAGCAAAACACATTCAAAATTTCAGTCTTTAGTCGTGAGTTTTTTTTTAAGAGTACCTCTCAACGTAAATTTTTGCAGCTCGTCGAGTTTTTTTTGAAATTTAAATGTGGTTCTTGATAATATTTTTTTGAAATTCGGGAAAAATCGGGACATTTTTGTTACTTTTTTTTTAAACTGCCGTATCTATATCTAATTACTATTAGTTTTTAATTTTTAAAATATCGCAGTATACCTCAGAATATACTCTTTCTTACGGTACTATTATTTTTGAAATCGGTTAATAATTAAATTGGATGCGATCAAAAGTTCGTGATACAAAATTCGGAATCTTCGGATATTTTCGCTACGTTTTGTTAAAACCGTTATGTCTACGGCAAAAACCATTATTTTTTAAATTTGAGAACATCACTGAATACACTACATTACACTCTTTCTTATGGTACAATTATTTTTCAAATTGGTTAATAAACAAAATCGATGCAATTAAAAGTAGGTCATACAATTTTCGGAACTTTCAGATCGTAACTTCCGATACAAAACTAAAATGGTCATATCTATATAGTATTACTGTTAGTTTTTAATTTTAAAAATATTGCAGTATACCTCACAATGTACTCTTTCTTACGGTACAATTATTTTTAAAATTGGTTCATAAATAAATTCGATGCGATCAAAAGTTGGTGACACAAATTTCGTATTTTTCAGTTCGCATAGCTGGTTCGGCAAACAGCAGTGGGTTGCATTTTCTACTATCGGGTTTGCCAGATATCAAATTTATCGTAGCAACAATTGCCATAAAAACGATTTCTTTTTATTTGGCGAGGAAAAAGGCTCGCTTTTTTCCCTCTGTTCTCAAGACAGTTTACCGACATAGTACAATGTATTGATATTAACACTGTTTACTTAAAATTGTACAGGGAACAAGATACAGAAGATTTTTTACTGATGCGGCTATTAGTTTAGGGTGCATTAAGTGTTAAAGCAAAAAAAAGTGAAATCAATTGCGAAAGAAGTATTGGTTTGAGAAAGCAAACCAAACGGGATTGCGTAGCAATCCCCGGGGTCGGCGAGCGTAAGCGAGCAGGGCGCGAAGCCCTCGCTGTGACGTCATGTACCGGAAAGTGAAATCAGCATAATACGAATTATTCAGATAGTTTCACTCTGTGAAAGGAATGTTGGTTTGCGAAGCAAACCAAATGACATCTGTGAAAGGAGTGTTGGTTTGCGAAGCAAACCAAATGGGATTGCGCAGCAATCCCCGGGGGTTGGCGAGCGTAAGCGAGCAGGGGGCGGAGCCCCCTAGTAGATTAAAAATTTCAACGGATTTAAAATCTGCGGGAAATTTTACACAAGATATATACCTTACACGTTTGATTTTCTTTTAATAAATAATTTTTTAATTAAATATTTATATTTTCGCAAGAGATTGTGACATCACGCCGAATGGACCTCTTCGAATTTCGAATTTGGTCGCATTTGACAGTGAGCGTTGCCCGTGGTGGCTGTTATCCAATAGGCTATGAATTACCGAGACCACGGGCAACACCTTTATGGCTGTTATCCAATAGGCGGCGAATTCCCATTTGATTTGCAAATCAAACCAAAAGGGAATTAGTAGCAATCACCGGGGGTTAGCCAGCAGTGGTCACACCTGACGCCACGAAAAGAACTGTCACGGGCAACGCCGTGCTGGCCATGCAGTAGCTACTCTTATATAAAACGCCGACCAACCGGTATAATGGTTAAGGTGTTAGCCTCTAGATCGGAAGGTTCCTGGTTCGAATCCGGGTCCGGGCATGGATGTTTGTAAACGTATGGTGTAGAGGCGGCTGGTGCACCTTAAATCTGTCGTGGCCGAAAGTCCTCACGTTGGGTTGGCGAGGAAGTTTGGAGAGTGGGGTGCCAGTTCAGGTGTTGCTTCGTCATCTGACCGTGGTTAAAAATTACGAAGTGTTGTCCTCGGATCTTTCCCTTAAGGGACTGATCCCGGACCGTCGTCAATAGCCCATTGTGTTGCTCTAGTACGACGTTAACTAAAATTACCAATTACTAACTTATATAAAACGCCAGACTATAACGTGTTTTCCGTGAGTGTTAAAGTTTTGATTAGTTGTGTGACGTCACGAGTAGTCGTAGTTTCTAATTATTTTGATTGATTGTGTACGTATCACGAGCAAATCGAGGTAAAAAATATCAAAAATCATTATAATTGAAATCATCTTAGAAATGACAGTGATCATAAAACGATAGCCGTACGCAGCTCATTGTTTTACCAGTGTTGATCAAAAATTAAGTTTTCCAATATTGGTTAACCAGTATTGCTCAAAACTCAACACCAAGTGAAAGCAAGGTACGTTGACAGATGGTGGTGGAAAAGGTTTATACATACCCATTGATAAACAAAGGTTGTCAGATAGTGGTGAAAAAAGGTTTATAGATAGTCAGTGAGTATAGATGTGAGTGAGAATAGTGAGGAGTGATATATAGTGAGTTACATAGTCAGTGAGAGAGAAATCACGCCACCACCAGGTTTTAAAAATATATATATAAATGACGTTTAACCAAAATAAACAAATTTTGTAATGCAGCCGTCGTATGCCGAGCCATTGATCCTAGTCATTTATAAGACATAAAAACACATTTGCGGTTAAAAAATTTAGAATACTAAAACAAATTTTCTTACTTTATTTTATAAATTATGTAACCATTTATATGTCAGATATCAACCAATTATATATTAGACATTTAATATTAGATATCAATCGCCTGGACATATTTTTTCTTAGACAAAAACCACTACCACAATCAAACCCTTCCCCTTCTAATGCTTTCAATAAATCCGGACAGTAATGATAATTTGTGTTCGCTCAGTAGCCATAAAACAATCTTCCAACATGCCCAACTCATTTTTATTGCATTTTTGCCTTCGCTCTACATAGGAACAACGAAACAATCACGCGTCCAAATAAATCCACGACTTAGAAAAGGACAAATCGCTGTTTAGACATCGAATAAATTCAGAGATTTTGTCAATTTACAGAGACCGTGGGCAATCGAACACAGTTGGAGACTTTTCTTTCCGACTCTTATGCAGCGAATCAATCGTATTATAATTAATAGGCTTTCCGATTCATCGACCAATAAATGAATCGATATCTTGATTCCCGTTAGGTAAATTGGTTAGTTTGTAATTAATGTCGTACTAGAGAAACATTACGGCTATTGATGACGGTCCGGGATCAATCTCTTAAGGGAGAGATTTGAGAACAACACCTCGTATTTTTGAATCACGGTCAGATGACGAAGTAACCCCTGAGCTGGCACCCGACTCTCCAAACTTCCACACCAACCCAACGTGAGGACTTTCGTCCACGACAGTTTTAAGGTGCACCAGCCGCCTCTACATCATACGCTTACAAACACCCATGCCCGGACCCGGATTCGAACCAGTAACCTTCCGATCTAGAGGCTAACGCCTTACCACTCTACCGGTTGGTCGGATTCTCGTTAGAACATAAAGATGGAATCAGGGCTTGGAAAAATAATTAGTTTGTAATTAACACCAAGTGAAAGCAAGGTACGTTGACAGATGGTGGTGGAAAAGGTTTATACATACCCATTGATAAACAAAGGTTTCAGATAGCGGTGAAAAAAGGTTTATAGATAGTCAGTGAGTATAGATGTGAGTGAGAATAGTGAGGAGTGATATATAGTGAGTTACATAGTCAGTGAGGGAGAAATCGCGCCACCAACAGGTTTTAAAAATATATATATAAATGACGTTTAACCAAAATAAACAAATTTTGTAATGCAGCCGTCGTATGCCGAGCCATTGATCCTAGTCATTTATAAGACATAAAAACACATTTGCGGTTAAAAAATTTAGAATACTAAAACAAATTTTCTTACTTTATTTTATAAATTACGTAACCATTTATATGTCAGATATCAACCAATTATATATTAGACATTTAATATTAGATATCAATCGCCTGGACATATTTTTTCTTAGACAAAAACCACTACCACAATCAAACCCTTCCCCTTCTAATGCTTTCAATAAATCCGGACAGTAATGATAATTTGTGTTCGCTCAGTAGCCATAAAACAATCTTCCAACATGCCCAACTCATTTTTATTGCATTTTTGCCTTCGCTCTACATAGGAACAACGAAACAATCACGCGTCCAAATAAATCCACGACTTAGAAAAGGACAAATCGCTGTTTAGACATCGAATAAATTCAGAGATTTTGTCAATTTACAGAGACCGTGGGCAATCGAACACAGTTGGAGACTTTTCTTTCCGACTCTTATGCAGCGAATCAATCGTATTATAATTAATAGGCTTTCCGATTCATCGACCAATAAATGAATCGATATCTTGATTCCCGTTAGGTAAATTGGTTAGTTTGTAATTAATGTCGTACTAGAGAAACATTACGGCTATTGATGACGGTCCGGGATCAATCTCTTAAGGGAGAGATTTGAGAACAACACCTCGTATTTTTGAATCACGGTCAGATGACGAAGTAACCCCTGAGCTGGCACCCGACTCTCCAAACTTCCACACCAACCCAACGTGAGGACTTTCGTCCACGACAGTTTTAAGGTGCACCAGCCGCCTCTACACCATACGCTTACAAACACCCATGCCCGGACCCGGATTCGAACCAGTAACCTTCCGATCTAGAGGCTAACGCCTTACCACTCTACCGGTTGGTCGGATTCTCGTTAGAACATAAAGATGGAATCAGGGCTTGAAAAATAATTTTCTGTACCAGAGAATAACAAGAATTCAACACAATGTATATAATTGAAGCATCAAAGTATTTGTAAATAATGTAGTGGATTTGTGTTTTAGATTCTATGCCACAAAGGCCACATATGATCAACTGTGTCAAACACGACAACGCCTAGTAAATAATGTCAAAAAAAGAGGAATTCGGGAATAGAATAAGGGGTTGGTTTATGGTGAAATAGGTTTTATATTTCATGTTGCAAGAAAAATAATAATTATATGGTGCAAAGGGCATGGCCAGTCATATTTAACCAAGCTGTGACAAACACAAGTCCGATGTCAAATGAAAAGGAAGGATGAGGATGCGAAAGATCCTTCGGGCATCCTGCAGTCGATTTACCCCTTATTTTTATTACCAGAGGCATAAACCCACTTTGCACAGCAAAATAAAAGTTCACTAGGTTAGTGAAGTCCGTACACATTTCAGCGAACCCTGGAAGGGGGTAACTAAGTGATGCAATAAACTTGAAGTAGTAGTCATTACTAAAACCAGACAAATGATACATTTCCATCACACACACACACACACACACAAATGTTTCAAAACCAAATCAGTAAATCTCCATTAGATTTGGTTTGGAGATAGGTAATTGAAAGATCTATCCCGATGAGAAAGATATGACGACAACATCTTATCTCTACTATTATAAAAGGAGTATCAGAGCACTGTACGCAGTGTACTGACGAATCTGTGGCACTTACAATAATGAAATTTGGCACACAGGTATTCAAAATATTTTGCGGTTTTTCTATCGCGCCCGAATTTTAAAATTATGTCTAGAACACTTTAAATAAATTTATTAGTTTTTTTACAATTCTTTGGTCCTCCGGTATGTGACGTCACCCGAATCTCGAATGAAGGAACGAAGTGTGCTATTTTCGACCGCTGACGTCAGCCTTTGGAATCATGCCAACTTTTCTGATTTTAGCGTGTTTTGATTTACGTTTTTGATAGGGGTAGGTCGGATAGTATCAGACAAGCATTGTTTCTACTATTTTCTGCTGGTGGCAGCACCTGTTATGACACCAACGTGTTGTTTGAGGGAAGAAAGTTCAGATGGCTGCCATATTTAGTTACGCGGCAGTGTTGTTGACACACGGCAGAAAATGTGTTTTCCTAAATAGTGTTTTGAGTGAACGAAGATAACTTTTAACTGACGTAGCTTCCCTGAAAATGAGTATAAGTTGTTTTTTTGCTTATTTTTTAAAATAACATTTATTGCTCTTTAAGTGGTAGCCCGTAAATCTCCTTAAGCATTCTAATACGTATGTGGTAACCGATATTTTGTTCCATGGTGTTAAGGTTGTATCGGACAGTTGTTGCGGGTTGTATCGTATAGAAATGTTTCGAAGATTTGTATTACATCCCTTTGCTTTCTAAGGCGGTCGTTCAATCGCAAAATTGTAGTACGTCCATCATCACTGTAGAAGACAATGGTGCTGCCACATCTATCCCGTGTAACGTCACGGCCTACGTCATCATGACCGCCGAGAATCATTTGCGAAAGCAGAAAAAGAACGAGCGTGGTTGGTGCGGATGGGACGGCTGATAACGTTCTATTCAACTAAATTTTAAATGTCTTTCGTTTAATTTAATGCCATGTTTGTCCGTCCAAATGGTGCACGTTCCTGTATTGTGTGTTTGTGTAGTCCAAGCCAATAAAGACTTGACGGTCTAATCCAGCTATCTTATTCCGTCTATGAAACACCTTACACCCGATTTTGAGCTTGCCTGCCCGATCCTTCAAAACCAGAAGCAAACGAGCAAATGGAGGAATATCAAGCAGTCTTGGAAATTGAAGATACAACTTCCTCTCTTATTGAGGAATCTTTCAAAGCAACTGCATCCCAAAATATTTTAGAGGAGATATCATCTCTTCCTAGCAGTTCAAATACAAAATTTGTATCGACAAAGACGTGGGCGAAGACATGAAATTTTAACCTTTACTCCATACAAAGCCGAACTTTAATAAAAGAAAGGAGAGAAAGAAGACAAAGAAAGAATTTGTGCAGCTAAGAGGAAACGGCTGGGAAGCAATCGTCTATATAAAGAGAGAAAAAGTAAACATAGTAAATAAATTAGTTCAAGTAAAGATATCAAAACTAATTACATCTAAGACTGAAATAGATGAAAAACAAATTCGAACAGCCAAAGAAGACTGGTTGAAAATGAAAGTAAAAAAGGAACTGAAATCTGAAAAAAAGAGAGGAGGCCAAGAAACTCACTGCATCATCTGTGATGAAACCTTTGAAGAATGGATTCAGTGTATGATTTGTGAAGGTTAGGCTCACGAAAATTGCGCCGATATTGAAGGAAACAATCTGTTGTATGAATGTCATGTTTGTTTTACCAAATAAATAAGTAAACACAGAATGCATTTGTCTATGAAACCAATTGTTAAATTTTTAGACTGATAATTTTTTATTTCTCATTTATACCACTTTCTTATGTATTAACATAGTTTTAAGTTCCTTAATTTGTACTTTTATCAATTTCTCAAAAATAATTCTGCCTAATAATAAAAAGTTGTTTGTGAAACCAAAAGTAATTCTCTTGTACATTAAAACACAAATAAAATTGATAAACATGTAATGACTAAAAAGTGTAAAAAATTAATTCATATATTTATCTTCGAAAAATGTGTTTCAAGAGTTGTTTTATAGAACAATAAAGTTTTGTATATAATGTAATCTAGTCCAAATGAGCTGCAAAAATATTTTATAATATACGAGAAGGTACTATAATATTTTATAATATATGAGATAATATACGAGTAGGTGCGTCCGATACTACCCGATCTTCTCCTTCGAGGTTATCACGGCATTGCATGTGGAGTTCGTTAGCGAAGTAGGGATGCGACATGGATGTCGATGTTTTCAAAACATCGATGTTTTTTTAAATACATCGATGTTTTGGAGTCAATGTTTTTGTAACATCGATTTTTATACTTATCGATGTTTTTACGTTGTCGATGTTTTATTTTTAAATAAAAAAAAAAGTACAGTTATAAAAAATTTAAAAAAGAGACAGGTAGCATAATTTTCATAATTAGCAAATTGAACATACTTTTAGACCAAAGTGGCCAAGGGTGAAGGGTCTGAAAAGTAGGGATGTGACATCGATGTCGATGTTTCTAAATATTGATCTTTTATAAAAATAAAAAAAACATCGATGTATTGGAGCCGATGTCGCATCACTAGTTGCTAAACCAGTTTTAAGAAATGGGGGAAAAGTTTAAGTACACTGAATTTTAAAAACATCGATGGTTTGGGGCATTATCAACATCTATGTTTTAATTTTGAACATCGATGTTTCAAAACATCCTGTTTTGCTGTCGATGTCGCGTCCCTATTGCGAAGCAAACCAAATGTGAATACGTAGCAACCACCGCGAATTTGTGATGTTACGTGGTGTTCCGTAACAGATATTTTCTTTCACTGATTGTCACGTTGGATTGGTGTGGAAGTTTGGAGAGTGGGGTACCAGCTCAGGTGTTGCTTCGTCATCTGACCGTGGTTCAAAATTACGAGGTGTTGTCCTCGGATCTTTCCCTTAAGGGATTGGTCCAGGACCGTTGTCAATAGCCCGTTGTGTTGATCTAGTAAGACGTTAATTAAAAAAAAAAAACAATTTACCACAGTTAACAAAAATCCATCTTTAGCTGGCAGGTAATTGGTAATTCTTGTTAACGTCGTACCAGAGAAACACAACGGGCTATTGACGACGGTCCGGGATCTACCTCCGGAGGGAACGAACCCAGGACAACCCCACTTAATTTTGAACTACGGTCAAACGACGAGGGAACACCCTGAGTTGCCATCCCTCTCTCCAAACTTCCACACCAACCCAATGTGAGGACTTTCGGCCACGACAGATTTAAGTTGCACCAGTCGCCTCTATACCATACGTTTACACACATCAATGCACGGACCCGGATTCGAAAAAGGAACCTTTCGATCTAGATTCTAACACCTTAACCACTATGCCGGTTGGTCGGCTTCAGTTGACAGGAGTTTCTTGCCATTAAGGGTCGTGGTAGCCCGCTTGGAAGACTAGCGGATTAGCAACCGGAGGGTAGCGATTTCGAATCTAACCAAAGACCGTCGTGTGCAAAGGGGTTTGGTGCATATTAAACATGTCGGAGACTCAAATGTCCTCACGTTGGTGTGGTGTGTTTAGAGTTGGGTGCCAATATGGGTGTGACGTCATCTGACCGTGGTTAAAAATTATGTGTTTTCCTCGGCTCTCTCCTTTTAGGGGCCGACCAACCGGTATAGTGGTTAAGGTGTTAGCCTCTAGATCGGAAAGTTCCTGGTTCGAATCCAGGTTCGGGTATGGATGTTTGTAATCGTATGGTGTAAAGGCGGCTGGTGCACCTTAAATCTGTCGTGGCTGAAAGTCCTCACGTTGGGTTGGCGTGGAAGTTTGGAGAGTGGGGTGCCAGCTCAGGTGCTGCTTCGTCATCTGACCTTGGTTCAAAATTACGAGGTGTTGTCCTCGGTTCTTTCCCTTAAGGGACTGATCCCGGACCGTCGTCAATAGCCCGTTGTGTTGCTCTAGTACGATGTTAACTAAAAATTACCATTACCTCCTTTTAGGGATTGTTCCCGAACCATCACCAATAGCCCTTTGTGTTGTTTCAGTGCGACGGAAGATGAAAGACATACATGCATGCATTCCTTATTCGGGAACCGTTGAGTTACAATAGGTGTCATGTGAAATCGTTATTTATTTTTGTACGTTTTTAACTAACGTCTCACTGGAGCAACACAACGGGCTATTGGCGATGGCCAGGGATAAATCGCCTAAGGGAAAGATCCGAGAACAACACCAAGTTATTTTGAACCACGATCATGACACGTTATTTGATTTCAGGAATAGAATATTAGAGAATTACTATGACTGGTTAAGGCCCGGTGCACACATCCAATTTTTCAACGTTCGGCACCGCTGCGGCACAGAAGCCCAACTATACACACAATCGTGAAATGACGCAATTACTCATTTCACGCCCCATTTGCGATAGATATTCTATCGAAGAAAACGTGTTTATTTAGCTTACTTGATGTAAAAAAAAGTATATTTGAAACAAAATAGACGTCACTGGATAAATCATTTATTAATTATTATTTATATTCCATTTATTTATGAAAACAAGGTACTTCAGACCGGAGACACGTGTGCGGCGAGCTGAGGCTACGTGGGGAACTGCGGTACAAATTGCACGCAAGTTGGACGTGCGTCGCAACAGCGGCGCCGGAGACATGTGTGCACTACTCCATTGGATGGAATTTATCTCACACCGCACTTGCGTTGCGGCGCCTCTTGTTGAAAAACCGGATGTGTGAACCGGACCTAAGAGAGACATTTTACGCACTGAAAAATTAAGCGATATTGATCACGACTTTTTGTTTTGAAAATGACCGAATATATTGTGAAGAATAAATACCAGTACTCTAATCGGAACTTCATATCGGGTATGTGTCAAATGAAAGAGGAGAATTTCTGCCTGGAGTGTTCGAATATTGAACTTATTGGAAAATACAGATCTCAAAATCCCGTGTCACCAATTGCAAAAGCCGGATATCAAATGCCAAAAATAGTTGTGAGATATGTCAAGTAAAAAAGCGCTTCTTTTCACAATTATACTTATAAAATCAATCTTATGCGCTTAAAAGTCTTAATCAGAAATAATTATCCAGAATAAACTAATCTCGAATTTTATTGAGTTTTTATAGTGTTCGATTTTAAGAGCTTTGCCGATTCGCTAGCTTTCAATGAAAACTAAAATAATTCTTGACAAAAGTATTTGGTACCTGCTGTTAGATTGGTGATCAGTAATGGTAATAGTAATTTTAGTTAACGTCGTACTAGATCAACACAATAGGCTATTGACGACGGTCCGGGATCATTCCTTTAAGGGAAAGATCCGAGGACAACACCTCGTAGATTGGTGATCGGAATGCTGAACGAAATTCAAGTGGTAACATATAAATGATAGCATTTTGAATTTATGTGAACTTCAAATGAGGTGCAATAATGAATTTTTTGATAGTGAAAATACCGGATTACTTTTGATAGGTGGGGGTTTCGTTAACGTCGCACTGTAGCAACACAATAGGTATAGGCGACGGTCCGGGATCAATCAGCAAAAGGTAATGGTTATTTTAGTTAACGTCGTACTAGAGCAACACAACGGGCAATTGACGACGGTCCGGGATCAGTATCTTAAGGGAAAGAGTCGAAGATAACAACTCGTAATTATGAACCACGGTCAGATGACGAAGCAACACCTGAGCTGGCACCCCACTCTCCAAACTTCCACACCAACCCAACGTGACAATCAGCGAAAGGAAATGTCCGTTTACAACACCGCGTAATTTTGAACCACGACCAGATGACAAGGTCACACCTGAGCTGGCAACACACTCTCAAAACTTCCAATGTATTTTTTGCTAAAAAAAAAATTAAATTCCTAGAGGATCGAAACAGTAGAAAGAGTCTTGAATTTGCAACCGTAGGGTGACGAGTTCGAAACTAGATCCAACCAAAGACAGTCGTGTTTGGGGTTGATGATATGTATGTTGTCCCAAATGACCTCACATCGACGGTTTGAAAGTTTAGAGGGTGGTATGCCAACAGGTTTTCACCTCATTTGACCGAGTGTCAAAATTACGACGTGGTGTCCTCGGATCTGGCCTTTTAGGGAATATATATATACACACATTCATATTATATTTTGAAGAAACGTGAGCTTCTAATGAGATGTAATAAATTTTCTGAAACAGAAGTATCAACATATTTTGGATAAAGAAACATGCTGTTTCTTTGAATTCCAAGTTTAAACGAACTGTTCATCTTGTAGGAATCATTTTTAAAAATAGAAGAGATCAAATCTCTAGAAGTATTATATATTTCTCATATCGCGAAGTTACGAAACTTCTTTTTAAAACCATGAATAGTTTTGTGATATATGTAAGTATAAAGAATGCCTTTTAGCAGCATTGGAAATTAGATTTCTTTCCTTTAATCTGATGAAAAAATGTAATGTGTCCAATTATTGTTCAAACAAGATGTTTTTCCATGCATTACTTGATACAACTTGAAAGTTAAAGGAATGATTTTTATTCAACATTACTATTTTTTAACCTGAAATAATGGTTAAAGTTACCAAACTCAAAAATTAAGATAATGGCAAGTATCGTATTTTATAATCTCATAACAGAAATGTAAGGGACAGCTGTAGCCCAGATGGAAGAGTTAACCAAAGATCATGTACAAAGGAGCTGGTACACGTTAAATCTGTCGGGGCCTCAAATGTCCTCACGTTGGCGTGTTGCGGAAGTTTGGAGAGTTGGGTGCGAGTTCATGTGTTTCTCGTCATCTGAATGTGGTTTAAAATTACGTGGTGTTGTCTTAGTTTGTCACGTTGCTCCAACATGCCGTTATTTAAAATGCCTACCTACAGAAATGCGTGTCGTTTTTTTTAAATTAGAAATACAGAAATATTACTGGTCGCCAAACGTATACAGCATTATACTTTGTATTGTACTGAGAAATGACTTTGTGCCTTAGAAATATGAAACAATTTGTTATAAGAATAACGAATGTCTTTTTTACTTTCGAAATAAAAAAGAACTTTTATTCATGAAAAATGAATTTTTTTAGTTAAAATGTTTCATTTTGTCTCGTAGAAATTGGAATGCATTTTTAGTGTCAAATATGCAGCAGGAAATTATATTTCATGGCCGTTACCATGGAAACACTCTTGAGAACAGTTTTCCCCGTGAGGTATCCGAAAGGTAACATTAAGTGTTCCCGTAAAATACAAAGTAAATACACGTTTAGGTATTAAATGCGAAAGACACTGCAGAGATGTTTATATGTAATGGGCAAAACAGTACTTGAATCATAACGATTTTAATGCAGTTCGTGCACTAAACTGTCTTTCTAATTACACTCTGTAACAAAAAAAAATCAACGCACCAAGAAGTTGCAGAATTAGAGTGATACCGGGCTCGATTAACTTGGAACGGCACTGACTGGGGTCGTAGTCTTTAGCGACGAGTCCCTTTTGCAACTGTGTCATGACGACAACCGCGAACTTGTCTGGAGACGTCCAGGGGAATGTGGGGACCCTGCCTCTACTATCGCACGCCACACATGCCCACAACAGGGCGCTATGATCTGGGGGTGCCATCTACTTTGATTGCCCTTTGGTAGTCATTTCTGGCACACTTACAGCACAACGGTACGTAGACGACATTCTACGATCGTTTGTTACCCGTTCCATTTGCCAAACCCTGGACTTACTTTACAGCAAGATAATACCCGGCCGCAAACGGCACGTGTTGCTATGAATTGTCATCAAGCTTTACCAACAATTCCTTGGCCAGCTAGGTCTGCTCTCTTTCCCATAGAGCACATTTGGAACGTTATGGGAAGACGATTGCAACCATCCCGGATTGTTGACCATTTAGCCCGACAGCTGGGGACAATTTGGCAAGAAATTCCGCAGGGCACCATGCGGAAACTTTTTCAGTCTCTTCCACGTAGGGTGACAGCTTGCATCCAGACCAGTGGTGGACCAACGCTTTACTAACTTCTTCCCTTTGTAACGGTCAAAATCTGAAATAATTCACTTAATTGTTCTCAAATTTCAATCGTTTGTTTTTATATGTATGTTCTTCACATCTATCAATTTTTATCACAATAGGACAACTCCTTGGTGTGTCGATATTTTTTGTTATAGAGCGTAAATTACCTAAATATTTTTATACCTGATGTCCGAACCACAATTAAGGTCAATTGGTTCGCTGTCCAAGGGCCATATTTGACCAAGTAGCGCTAAACACTAGACAAACAAAGAACATTATAAACTGTTCGTCTAAGAAACCAAACGAGCGATTAGGACAGAGTAGTGGGATGAAAGTAGAAAATGATCTATTGGGTACTACGGGAGCACGACCCCAGTGGTTATTAAAGACAGTAAACTACAACCATGAGGACAGATAATATGAGTCCTCCATGCCATATAGAAACGAAGTTAATTTACGTCACAATGTAGAAATTAATGGAAAATTGGTGACGATCCGGGGTCAATCTCATAGGGGAAGTTACATGGACGACTTCTCGTCATTTAACGACCAACCAGTATGGTGGTTAAGGTGTTAGCCTCTAGATTGGAAGGTTCCTGGTTCGAATCGAGTCGGTGCATGGATGTTTGTAAGCGTATGGTGTAGAGGCAGCTGGTGCACCTAAGTCCTGACGTTGGACTGTTGTGGAAGTTTTGAGAGTGGGGTGCCAGCACAGGTGTTGCCCCGTCATCTGACCATGGTACAAAAGTACGTGTTGAAGTCATCGACTGTTTCCCTAGGGGATTGATCCCAGACCGTTGTCAATAGCCTGTTGAGTTTCTCCAGTACGACGTTAATTAAAATACCTACCTGCTTTGAAAATATTTATTTATAGTCTTTATTTTTACGCACGAATCATAACGAAAAATTATACAGGGTGTTTCAGTGAACCGTTTCAGAACTTCTAAGAGGGGTAGGGTACATCCTGACGAACCAAAATCATATACCAATGGGCAGTCAGAAATGCTTTCCTGACGCGGTAGATGGCGTTGTGCGAAAATCCCGAGCTTTCGTGTAGGAAATCTTCATTTCGTAGAAGAACGCCAAGTTAGTAGGATGGATGATTACACGATCGCAGAGTTAGCCGATATGCATTTGGCGTACGGGGCTGCAAATTGTAGTGGGCCAGCCGCACAGCGTTTTTACGCGGAACGATATCCGACGAGGCGTATCCCCAGTCATAATTTCTTTGCAAGACTGCACCAGAGGTTAGCTGAGACAGGTTCATTAGAAAGAGCTGACAGGGACAGGGTAAGAACAGCACGGACTGCAGACGTCGAACAGAATGTGCTGCAGCATGTACAGGGGAATCCAAGAACGAGTACACGAAGTGTAGCAAACGCAGTCGGGGTTTCCCATTGCAGCGTCTGGAGGATTCTCCAACAAGAAGACATGCATCCGTTTCACGTGCAGCGTGTCCAGACACAGCAACCGGAGGATTATGCACCTCGTATTGCTTTCGCACAGTGGTACCTTGGAAAATGTGCTACAAATCCCCTTTTTCCTGCTGAAGTGTTGTTTTCCGATGAGGCATCCTTCACAAGGGAATGAATTTTCAACACGCATAACGACCATATCTGGGCGGTCGAGAACCCGCATGCAATACGACGTCGTGCAGCACAAATTCGATTTTCGGTCAATGTATGGGCCGGTATTATGGGAGATCACCTCATCGGACCTTACCTGTTACCGTCTCGTCTAACCGGACCTAACTACTTGCTCTTTCTGCAGCAAGTATTGTCACAACTTTTGAGATGAACAGATTTCTGCATCGACGCAACATACAATGTGGTTCCTACACGATGGAGCCCCTGCCCATTATAGAGATGTTCGTAAATACCTGGATGTCACATTTGGTCAGCAGTGGATCGGACGTGGTGGTCCCGTGCGTTGGCCTGCTCGGTCACCCGACCTATCATGTCTTGATTTTTATTTCTGGGGTCATCTGAAATCTCTAGTTTATGACACCCCTGTTGACAATGTTGAGGAGCTGGTTGCAAGAATTGCAGTAGCTGCCGGAGAAATTCGAGATATGCCTGGAGTATTCCAGAATGTTCGGATGTCCATGCGTCGGAGATATGAGGCGTGCATTGTAGCCCGTGGAAGAAACTTCGAACTCTTACTTTAATCCATGTACCTTTTGCTTCTTTTCATGTATTATTAAAACGATTTCTCACTTACGGTCTCTTTTGTTTACGGTGCTTCTGTGTACAACACCGCTTCAGGAAAGCATTTCCGACCCCACATTGCTATATGATTTCGAGCTGTCAGGATGTACCCTACCCCTCTTAGAAGTTCTGAAACGGTTCACTGAAACACCCTGTATAATCTGCTGTACGATAAGTAGGTAATGGTAATGGTAATTTTTAATTAACGTCGTACTAGAGCAACACACCGGGCTTTTGACGACGGTACAGATCAATCCCCAAATGGAAAGAACAACACCACGTATTTTTGAACCACGATCAGATGACGAGACGACGAACCGGCATCTATCGCGAATGGAGCGGAAGATAGCACCATTTTGATCTGTGGTCAAATAACGATAGGCTGATAGGGATAAATTTCCTGTTCCTAAACATTGATTCACTGTTTTTTAGATAATCGCACTTAAAAATACAATAGAGTCGCGATTATCCGAGTTAATGTGGGCCGACTAACTAGGTTAACGGAAAAAACTCAGTTAAAGCAAAAATTGTAAATGAAATGAATCGTGTAGGTTTAAATGTATATTTTAACAAATACAAAAGTTATTCAGATACACCAAATGCAATTGATATTGTTACGATAATTACAGAGTTCTTACTTAAAAAAGTCATTAATTGTTTTTTGTCTTACATTACTTTGTCGTTTTTAGGCAGCAATGTTTTGACATTTTTTTAAGAATAACAGGATTGCTGGTGTCACTTCATGTTGTTTTATATATTCAATAGCACTTTCGATAGCTTTTAGTCTATCTGTAAGGAAGATTTTTATATGTCGATTTTCATCGTGATTGTCTTTTCCTAATCATCGCTAGATTAATTTTCCTTATTGACGATATTGGCGATCATTTTTATCAGTAATCTCTTGTTGTTCGTCAGCGTTTATCAAGTCACGAATTTCGTTTTCCTGAGTATTTGTGTAGTTTTATTTTTTTACATTTATTATATTCTCTTTGGTATAATTATTTTTTTCGGTAGTTTTAAAAATGGAAAATGTAGAACAAAAAAAATCCTAGAAATATTTGATAGCTCTGTTAAATTGGAAACTCGGATAACTGGGGTTTTACTGTAGTTGTATTCCTTTATTCACTCCAGTTTGACCTAATAATTCACAGCCGAGGTAGGGCTACGCTAAAAAAAATGGTTGTAAGAGGAGCAGATTAAAAACCTCAGGTTTGCTATTTCGAAACTCGTTTCAACCAGACGAACGTGTACGTGAAGGATGGTGCAAGTAAAATCTGTCGAGTCCTCAAATGCCTTCTCGCTGGAGTGGGGAGAAGTTTGAAGTGTGCAACGAGTGCTCAGGTCATTTGACCATGTTTCAAAATATCTTTCCCTTTAGAAAAGATCCCAGACCGTTAGCAATATCCCGTTGTGGTAATCGACTATCTACCAACATGCTGCAGAACGCAGCACTCTTGTGCAACAAGAACTTTTATCGCCCAGCTACTCGCCATATGACGTTAGGCCATCCAAGACAAGACCAGAGCAAGCAGAAGAAAAACAAAACTAGTTTTTTTCGAGAGGTCAGATCCTCCCTTGCCCCGGACGAGGGTCAGATCCTCCCTTGCCCCGGACGAGGGTCAGATCCCTTCTTGTTGCAAACGAGACCTCTCCGGCGTGAGAAAGCGGTCGACAACAACGAAAAAGACGATGCCAGGCCTAACCGCGAATCGTCATGTGGCCACAAGTGCAATTCTTGCAAATTTGATATGGATCGGGGTACCCCAACCAAGGTATGAGAATTACATTTTTTTTATGGCCATCAAATTCATTTTTCTACCGAACGGTATCACACTTTATCAGAACAATTGCATAAACCGGTCTCTGGTATTCACGTTTATGTCTGTTGGACATTGCAGCTATAGTATAAGTAAGTAATCTGGAAATGCTGTGATTAGTTTGTTAAGAGTATTTGAAGTAACAAAAAGCGAATACGAATATCAGTTGTTTCGTGATTGCTTGGTGACTGCGTGAATTCTCTGGCCACTCCATCGCAACAGCAACCCGTTTATTGTCAGATTAACCTACCAGTTGCAAGGCAGGTGTAATTGGAACACTATTTTTATCCTACACTTGTAACACAACCTAACATTTTTTTGGGGTCGCCTTTCGGCAAAACGATAGTTAGACAGTTTGGGCCATCGTCTCTTTGGACGTCGACTTACGAATAACATGTATGATTTCACGAGTATTGAGGTGGCTGATATGCACCTGGGCATGTGGTGGATAATGAAACCGTTTGATTGATTCATTCATTGTCGGATTTTATGGCAGAAGGTAGGTATTTTATTAACTTCTCACTGGAGTAACGAGATACTGGCGAAGTTGCGGGATCAAGATGGTAGGGAATAATCCGAGGACAACACCACGTCATTTTGAACTACGGTCAGATAACAAGTGGGGTCATCCTAACTTCCATGCCAAGCCAGCGTGAGAACATCTGAGGCCGCGACAGATTTAACATGTAACATCCTCCTCTGTACACCACGATCTTTGGTTGGATTAGAACTCGCAACCCTCCGGTTGCTAATCCGTTAGTCTTCCATCCGGGCCACCGAGGCCATTTGGAAAATTTGGATAATAAAAAATGTTTATACTTGCTACCTTACATTTCTGTACCTTAGAGCACTTCCATTTCCAGGTGACACTCAATCATACACCGTACATGAGCAAAGGCTAATTCAACCGTTCAAAATTTATACAAGGAGCTTTAACATACCCTGGGTACTACATTTTAACGCTTAGTAAGCTTTTGGATTTTCAGTTGTGTTTCATAAAAAGTGTATTTCACCCTGAAAGCAGTTTCGCCGGTATATCTCTTTTATCAAGACCTGACCAATTTTGCTAATGACAAATCTTGTTATCAAGATATTATCGATTATGACGTGGCATTTTCTGAGATGGTCATTCTTCCAGGAGCGAGATATCTCGTTCATTAAAATCTGGTCAGTTTTGTTATTGGAGGGATACCTTGTCGAGACAATCCCCAAGGAGGTTGAAGATGAAATGTTATACAGTAAGAAATGTAATAACGAAACCTGAAACTATTGTTTTTTCTTGTTTCTAAACAATTGGATTACGTAATTGAAGAAATCGTTCATCCCATTTTAAAAATTGTTCCAATTATTTTTAACATTAATCCTAAATTTTAAAATATTGTTCTTAATTTCATTTAACTGTTTTATCCATGAAAATAATTCCAAAATAAAATGGAGACAGCATTTACTAACTTTGTCAGCAATTGTTGTGTGGTACAGTATTACATACATTTTAAATTTTGTATAGGATTAATTTGTAACACAGAAACATTATGGGAATATAATCACCGTTCATACTATAAACTACACAATATTGAATATACAAAATATTCACAATTTGATTCCAATAGAATTATTTCAATCATTTAATACTGTTATACAAAAATATAAATAAGTTAAATGTGTGTAGAGTTTCATTTATTACAATCTTTAACTCAAATAATATTTCAGTTCCAAAACACATTTATAACTTAATTTTTAATGTTATTAAAAACCTAGAATAAAACAAAGAAAGGTACATTTCTGTAAACTTACATTCTAAACAGCCTAAAAAAAGCAAATACATTTAATAAAATATCATTAGAAATTCTTCAAGGAACTATTCTATTTCACAAAACTATTTCAACCAACTAATATTGTTTCAAAATAAAATCAATAAAAATGCAAACTTTTTCCAATCATGCAAACCTCTTACTGAAGCCAATTCCATTAACACTCCTCACACATTTCTACACCAATTCGTATATATAAACTATCCAAAAACAAAATTTAAGAAAACCAGTAATGGCAAAAATATTTAAGAAACCTAAATACCAAAATCGACACCTGAGACTAACACTTAAAATTCCCTAAAATAAGAAACAACTTTAAATAATTACCACTTGTGGATCCAGAGAACCAGAGACTTGCTTGAGGATGTGGAGCAAAGTCCCTCCTCGTCCGTATAGTCGGGATCTTAAACTTCCGTCCGACATCTGGTGGCTACTTTATTCTGGGTTCCTGCTTCGGCTCTTTTGGCGCGCGCTCTAAGCGCCCTTGGCGAGTTTTCATCACTTTTTCAAGCAAAGATCTCTCTTTTCCGTGTGTCGGAGAGAAGTTGCCTTTTAAACAAAAGCGAAGAGATTTCACTCTGGGGAAACAATGAGAGAGTTCGGAGTTTGGAAGAGACTTTCAATGCATTAGAATAAAATTGGCTGAAGCCGATTTCTGCGCGACGTTTAGGGCGCTATCCTCGTATTTATGTTCGCATGGTGGGGTTCCACGATTTCGAGTTCTGATATCGTTTTTGCGGGTGTTCTTTTCATTACGACTATAGTTACAACAAGCGCGATTCTTTCTTGGCACGATTTTTATAACTTTCAAGTTACAACTGCTATACTGACCGTTGTCTAAATTCTTTCTTGTGGTGTACAATTTTTGTACCGGCCGTAGTCTAAAGGTTAATAACCATAACTAAAGGTTAATTACCATAATTGGTAATTTTTGGTTAACGTCGTACTAGAGAAACACACCAGGCTATTGACGACGGTCAGGGATCAATCCCTTAAGGGAAAGATCCGAAGACAACACCTCGTAATTTTGAACCACGGTCAGATGACGAAGCAACACCTGAACTGGCACCCCACTCTCCAAACTTCCACACCAATCCAACGTCAGGACTTTCGGCCAAGACATATTTAAGGTGCACCAGCCGCCTTTACACCATACGCTTACAAACATTCATGCCCGGACCCGGATTCGAACCAGAAACCTTCCGATCTTGAGGCTAACACCTTAACCACTATGCCGGTTAGTAGGCTTATTAACACGGGGACATGGTAGTATCTTTGGAAGAATAACGGTAGGTATTTTTAGTTAACGCAATTTTCTTTCGAAATTCAAATGGAGAAATACTTTAAAGTTAGAACCACGGCACTATTCTCTCTATAGAGTAGCCCAAATACAGGGTGTCCATAAAAGAATGTCTCAGTTTCAATGGTATATTATAACATTTTAATTTAGACTATTTACAACAAATCATGTATCAAATCGATGGTAAACTCACCTAGTTTTTCTTACAAATGTTCAATATGTGCAGCTTTAGTTATATGACACACATCCAACCTAAAGTCCAATTCTTACCGTAACAGGGGTGGCTTATATGGATATGTCGAAAGAATAGCTCTTTCCCCAATTAGTAGAGGGTGAACCTGTAAACTTTATTTGGCAACAGGATGGAGCCCCTCCCCATTGGAATCTCTTTGTACGAGAGTGGTTGAACGTCGAAGTCTCTGACCGTTGGATGGGTCGTAATGGTCGAGACGACAGAGCTCTTTTTAACTGGCCTCCATGTTCACCTGACATAACGCCATGCGATTCTTTTCCTTTGGGAATTTATAAAAAATCGTGTCTACGTTCCGCCGCTACCTAATGATTTGCCAGAGTTGAGACACAGTATTGAAGAAGTTATTTCTCCGGACGAGTTAACCAAAGTGTGGGAAGAATAGGACTTTAGGTTGGAGGTGTGCCGTATAACTTAAGATGCGCATTGAACATCTGTAAGAAAAACTAGATGAGTTTACCTTTAATTTGATAAATGATTTTCTATAAATAGTATAAATTAAACTGTTATAATATACCATTGAAACTGGGACATTCTTTTATGGTCACCCTGTATATAGACAATACTATCGTATGTAAATCAATCACTTCGATTCAAATTTGAAAGTTCGAATATATTCCTCAGTCTCACTTGGGTGATTTTTTTAATCCAAGGGTTACCTATGCAATTATAAAACACGGACGCAATACAATTATGAGGTAATTCAAAGGTAGGTATTATTTTAATCAACGCCGCACGGGAGCAACACAACAGGATAATGACGACGGTCAAGTATGAAACCCCTAAGGGAAAGATCCGAGGACAACACCACGCAATTTTGAACCACGGTCAAATGACTAGGTCACAACTGAGCTGACACCCCACTCTCCAAACATTATACACCTCCGCCAACGGGAGTATATTTTAGACCGCGACATATTTAACATGCACCAACCCCTTTAAACACGACAGTGTTTTGTTGAATTCCAACTCGCAACCCTAGGTTTGCTAATTTTTTTTCTTGCAACCGGTCTTCCACGGACTTAGAAAGATAACAGATTAGCAACCACAGGGTTAAAAGTTCAAAACTTGACCCAACTTGTAAGCAAAGGCTGGTACACGTTAAATATGTCAACCTCAAATGTCCTTCCAATGGCGTGGTGTGGAAATGTGGAGAATGGGATGCATGCTCAGTTATTGCCGTCGTCATCTGACCGGGGTTCATAATTACGTGGTGTTGTCCTCGTATCTTTCCCTTCGGGTTTGATCCTGAAACGACTCTACTAGCCCGTTGTGTTTCTCCAGTGTAATGTTAGTTAAAATACTTACCTATACTTTCTAGGAGACGAGGTAGCCCAGTTGGAAGAGTAGCGGATTGGAATCTGGAGGTTTGCACGTTCGAAACACAAACCAACCGAAGACCATGATGTAGATAGGTGCTAGGGAACGTTAAATATTTTGTGGTCAAATATCCTCACATTGTCAGGGCGTGGACGTTTATAAAGTTCAGTGACAGCTCAGGTGTTCATCTCGTCATCTGACAATGTTTCGCAGTTTGTCCGTTTTTGGTCCCTGTGCCATAAAACCCCAAAATCCAATCCTGACAATGTTTCAAAATGACGAGGTGTTGTCCTCGGAACCTTACCTGATTGTTAGATCCCGAATCGTCATCAATAGCCCGACGTATTGCTTCAGTGTGAAGTTAATTCCACTACCTTCTTACGTATTCTATTCCAGCGAACGAAAGCACTTGACTGGTAAGTTCCAATCAATACGTGAGGTATTATGTTTAGCTTAGATCTATCTTGTTTGTGGAGAGCACACAGTAGGAATCTTAGTCTTCTAGGCCAACGGCATCCAGTTCCTTGTGATCTGTCTTAACCCTATTGGAGATTGTCTCGACGAGGTTTTTTGCTAGTAAAAAATCCAAGTAGATTTTATCTTCGCCATCTACATAAAATCGGCAATATTTTGGTGATGAAATATCCCGTCACTAGAAAAATTGTTCAGAAGTTGATGGACGAGATGGACTACTTGAAGGATTAAGCATAGTTATGTATTCGCATGTTGTGTGAGTAGAAAACTCAGGAGAGGAGGAATATAACAATAAAAAGAACGCAGCAGAAATTAAAGCTATGTATAAAAATGAAAGAATTATCTTTCATAATTATTGGAATCTGTGAGCACCAGCCTGTCACACAAGTAGAACCAAATATCTGCATACTTTGGCCTCGTCTTTTATCTACGGGGTCATTTTTGCAACAGTAGGGCCAACGAGATCAGGATCTACTGCTTAAAGAGGATTCTGAACCACTACAAATATCCACATGCAAATTATTATGCTTAATTACCCGCCGGCCAACCGTTTTGGTGGTTAAGGTGTTAGCCTCTAGATCAGTAGGTTCCTGGTTCGAATCTGGGTCAGTGCATGTATATTTATATGTTGTAGAGGAGGTTGGTGCATCTTAAATCTGTCGTGGCCAAAAAGCTAAACGTTGGGTTGGTGTGGAAATTTGGGGAGTGGGGTGCCAGCTCAGGTGTTGCCTCGTCATCTGACCATGGTTTAAAATTACGTGGTGCTATCCTCTGAACTTTTCATTAAGGAATTGATCCCGGACATTCGCCAATAGCCCGTTGTGTTGTTCTATTACGACGTTAATTAAAATTACCTTACCTGTTGAATTAGCCAGATTGTAACTTGGTTACCGATTCCAATGTCACGACTGTAATGGTAATGGTAATATTAGTTAACGTCGTACTAGAGCAACACAACGGGCTATTGATGACGGTCCGGGATCAGTCCCTTAAGGGAATGATTCGAGGACAACACCTCGTAATTTTGAACCATGGTCAGATGAAGAAGCAACACCTGATCTGGCATCCCACTCTCCAAACTTCCACACCAACCCAACGTGAGCAATGTCACGACTGAAACCTCTACGACTGTATGATAAGAGGTGAGCAATCAGAACAGCACGATCCGAGTAGCTTTTTCAACTTCCGATCCCACGGGTTTCGGTCGCTACGTGAACATCAACATTGTTTTTTTTTTATTCTCTAGTCCATGTTTCGTATCTTCGCGATTGTTAAATATAGAAAGAAAATTTCAACGGATTTGAAATCTGCGGAAACTTTTCTCCAGAACAATACCTTATACATGTGAGTTTCTTTAAATAAATAATTTTTCAATTCTAACTTTAATATTTTTGCAATTTAGGGAATCGGTTAAAAATCACCTGCAGTCAAAACCAACGGACCATCTGCGTTGCCCGGGCAGATGTTTCCGCAATATCGCTATTGATATCTTGTTTTCTTGAGGAAAGAAAAATTATTAACTTCGCTAATTAAAACAGTTTAAAATAATTGAACATTATCATATGTACTTGGCGAGGGACCGAGAAGGATTTCAAAACATTCTAATGCAGGGACATCTTTTGAAGGACGATTCGGTGTTTCAAAAAGATTGTTTGAATAATGGCCAATTTAATTATTTTTTCGAAATCATTTAGTGGACTAATAAGACAGTCATGTGTTAAGTGAAACCATAGAGGAGATATAATAGTAGAGTGAGCTATGGCAACCTTTTTATGTCCGCATGATCATATGACCTATACTCTGTTTCACCTTAACTTGTCAGTATTGGGAAAGGCAGAAATGATGTTCATCCGCATGAAAAATAATTCCAACTTGATTTGGAATTTAAAATAAAGAAAATGCATATAAACGTGTAAAAATTGTCCTACAATGAAGGAGTGATTTTTGAACCTTTATAATCGGTTATTTATTTGTAAAAAGCATTTTTTTTTGACCGAAGCGAATGAATATATCCGAAACGGAATTCTAAACCGGTTTCCATGGTAACATTTCTGGCGAGCTAAATACGCTTTCCGGCCAAGTCTGCGCCATTTCGCTCTGCGTCTTTGCTAGCGTGTGTATTTACGTTCATATCTCTCTTGTGCTATTTTATTGGAGTGTGTTTGATACTCTGAACATGGCTGAAAAAGGAACGTCACCATCCAAGCTGTATACGCCATCAAAGCAAGGAAAATCAATTGGTAGTGGAGCTCGCAGGAACATATTGAATGTTTATTCTAGACTTCGAGAAGAAAACCATAGTGATTCCATTAACCAAATCGTCGGAAAGGTGTCTCAACTAACTGGTGTTTCCAAAAGAACTGTTTTTCGTTTGAAAAAAGAAAAGAAGACGACAAGTCCTTTGAGTACTCCAGGAAAAAAACGACCTTATGCCGTTGGAAAAAGAACAAGAATGATGAAATATGACAACTTTACTTTATCGTGCATCCGACGAAAAATTCATGATTGTTTTCGTCGAAATGAAATTCCTACATTGGACAAAGTTCTAAATGAAATTAACAATGATAAGGATATTTTTTCGACAAACATTAGCCGAAGTACACTGTACAGGATACTGAAAGATTTGGGATTTTCCTTTGAAAAGCGAAAAAGGCAGGCTATGCTTTTAGAAAGACACGACATAATTTTATGGCGAAGAAATTATTTACGAAAAATTAGAGAACTGAAGAATGAAAATGCTTCAATCTATTATTTAGATGAAACATGGGTGAATGAAGGACACTCACAAAGTCGAGTATGGCAAGACAAAAACATCAAAAGCACCAATGAAGCTTCCTCTTCAAGTTTGACAACAGGCTTGGCTGCACCAAAAGGAAAAGGAAGAAGACTCATCATTACCCATATCGGAAGTGATGAAGGATTTGTACCTGATGCGGCTGACATTTTTGTAGGAAAAAAATCCGGTGACTACCACGAAGAAATGGATGGTAACCATTTTGAGAAGTGGTTTGAAGATATCATGCCTAAATTGAAACGAAACAGCTTTGTAGTGATGGACAATGCCCCCTATCACTCGGTGAAGAAAGAAAAAATTCCGACGACATCTTGGAAAAAAAGTGCAATTCAAGAATGGCTATCGTTGAAAAACATTACGTGGAACCAGGACATGATCAAGATTGAACTGTTGAAAAAAGTTAGCGAAATCAAACATATGTTTGATAAATACAGAGTTGAAGAAATTGCCGAAAAATTTGGACATAAGGTTTTGAGACTTCCCCCGTATCACTGTGAGCTTAATCCCATTGAAATGATATGGAGTCAAGTAAAAGGACACGTTGCCAGGGAAAACAAGACTTTTAAACTGAACGATGTGAAGGATTTAGTCATCCAAGGGATTGAAAAGGTCTCTGTACAAAATTGGAAAAACTGCATAAACCATGTTACTGAAAAAGAGAAATACATGTGGGAAGTAGATGGACTTGTGGATGATATTTGGGAAAGTAAGAACTTGGTAATTTCTTTTAATAGTGAGTCTGATAGCGATTCAGAAATGTTAAGTGATGATGATGTGTAAATTCATGTGATGAATAAGTATATTATAATGTAAATAGATTTGTTATGATGTTTGCTATGTTTTACATATATTGATGATGTATAAATGCATGTGATGAATAAGTAAAACGTAAATATAGTTTTCTCATTGTAACTACTATTCATGAAAGAGATTGGTTTCTTCTGTACACTTTCTTGTAAACTATTTTAAATTATTCATAAAATTAATAATTTACTACTAATCAACCCGACACCGTTCCGCGAGTTTCAGAATATGTTTCACACATATAAGGTTTATTTTTTTTAACTCTAATTTTTAAAATGGTTTCATTTTTTTTATTATTGTATGTGTATTCACTATATTTGTATTTTTTATATTCTATTTATTTATTGTGAATGTATTTTATATCCTCTATGTTATATGTATTTTTATTTGTTATTTACTTTCTTTAATATCAGAATAAATTTGATTTAATTTGGAGACTATATTTTGCTGTTAAGAAAAACACATATTTTAGCAGACGACGCACTCTCCCCTACCTTGTCCAACCAAATGTAAGACCAAAGGAGTAATTAAATTGGATTAATTTCCTTTAATAAAATTATTAAAATTGAAAAAAGAAGTATTAATCAAGGTGTTTAGCTTTTAGGTAAGTAAATTCAAAAAATGAATTTTATGGTTCATCACATCTTTAAATAGACTGTTTTTTTAAACAACATTTATTGTAAAAAAATTTTTAATATATATATTTTTAAATAACTAAAAATAATACTCATTTAGAAAAATCAAAACGCATTTATATTAACATAGAGTAGCTTTTTGTTTAATTAACAAATGTAATGCAAGAGCCATTAGAAATTAAAGATCTGTGAAACGTATAGAATTTCCACGTGCATTTTATCTCTCCTTGCCAAAAAGGGCGAATTTCCTCGCTTATAGCTGACTTCTTCTGACATTGTAACCCTAGTTTCTACGACAACGGCTGTGATGCGGTCAACGTAGCCTTTACTCTACTGACAAGTTAAGGTGAAACAGAGTATAAATCAGTAGTCACTTGACTCCTTCTCTCTTCGCGCATAGTGTTTGCGCATTTCTTCTTCCCTAGCAAGTAGCAAATGCATTCAATATTAAAGTTAGAATGGGTCTACTGCTGCGTATATGGATGTACACTGCTGGCCACCCAAATTGCAACACCAAGAAAGACATTTTATCTCTCCTTGCCAAAAAGGGCGAATTTCCTCGCTTATAGCTGACTTCTTCTGACATTGTAACCCTAGTTTCTACGACAACGGCTGTGATGCGGTCAACGTAGCCTTTACTCTACTGACAAGTTAAGGTGAAACAGAGTATAAATCAGTAGTCACTTGACTCCTTCTCTCTTCGCGCATAGTGTTTGCGCATTTCTTCTTCCCTAGCAAGTAGCAAATGCATTCAATATTAAAGTTAGAATGGGTCTACTGCTGCGTATATGGATGTACACTGCTGGCCACCCAAATTGCAACACCAAGAAAGACAAGAGATATCACAACAAAATTTATTTTGTAGATAACACGTTGACCAAATGATTAAATTTATAGACTTCTGTGAAGTGTGGTTCCTGCCAAAATCAGTAATCAGAGTAGCCGCCATTGTTGGATCACCGCTGCCACACGCCTCTGCATTGATTCAAAGAGACTTTGGATGTGTTCTTGGGGGGGTACAGCAGACCAAGCAGCTTCCACATGTTGCCAAAGTTGATCTGGTGTGGCATCTGGGGATGTAATCTGGGTCAATCGTTGAGCAAGCATGGACCACATGTTTTCTATCGGCGAAACATCCGGAGAGCGAGCTGGCCAGGGGAGCAATTCAATCTGGCGATTGACGAAGAACCCTTGGACAATGCGTGCCACGTGTGGTCGCGCATTATCCTGTTGAAATATGGCTAATGCATGTTGCCGCTAATGCATGTTGTAAATTTCATATTATTTGCATGCTTCCTTCAGGGTGTTGCATTTACGGTGGCCAGCAGTGTAATTCCAAATTTATTAAGCCGACCAACCGGTACAGTGGTTAAGGTGTTAGCCTCTAGATCGGAAGGTTCCTGGTTCGAATCCGGGTCCTGGCATGGATGTTTTTTAACGTATGGTGTAGAGGTGGCTGGTGCACCTTAAATCTGTCGTGGCCGAAAGTCCTCACGTTGGGTTGGTGTGGAAGTTTGGAGAGTGGGGTGCCAGCTCAGGTGTTGTTTCGTCATCTGACCGTGGTTCAAAATGACGAGGTGTTGTCCTCGGATCTTTCCCTTAAGGGACTGATGTCGGACCGTCGTCAATAGTCCGTTGTGTTGCTCTATAGTACGACTTTAACTAACATTACCATTACCGGGATCAATTAACTAAAATTACCATTTTCAAATTTATTAAAGTTGGGAAAATTATATATTGCACAGGTGAGCGAAAAACCTTTCTCTCACATTTGTCTTTTTCAATACTTTCTACAGGGTGTCCTACAACTTCCCGTACTACAACTTTAAAAAAAATTATTGTCCGTGATATTTTTTGTCTGCTTATATTTTTATGGACGCTTTAATTTTTATCGTTTGATTTTCTTCGCACTGAAGTTGTGCGATAATAAAGTTCTACGTAATTTTGTTCTTCATTGCAAAATGAATTTATCACGCATTAAGAGAATTTCGCTGTTTGAAGCTTATTCATCGACGCCCTCTTAAATCTGACGATATTATTTGAAAAGTTTTCAAAGGGGACCGTACAGTAAACGATAACCAAATGTAAGTTCATTTTTTACCCCTATGTTATGTTAAAAGTTCTTTTCACCTTTAGCATAAAAATAATTGTTTTAAAGTTTGTTGATTATGTATAATAAATTAACGAATCGTCAGTACGGGAACTTTTAGATAAAAATGGAACTTTGGAAAAATGGAAGGAATGTTCCAACTTTGGAATTAATAAATACAGCCTGCGGACATTTCCCGTTCTATGAAAAGATTTCATACATTTGCAATCAGTATGTATCTAAAATAATGTTTGAAACAAAATAACGGGTGGTGTGTGTTTCGAATTATATATTGAAATTTATACTGTCTTAAAATATTAAAAATAGTTAACCGAACTGTAAAAACTTGTACGAAATCGTTCTCTATCTTGAAGATTATGTTTTGGCAACTAAGAGTATTATATTCTTTTGTGTCTCACGATAAAAATGTTATGAATTTGGTAACATCAATTTAAGTAGATCACATAAATTATTTTTCTTGCTGAGAAAAATGGTTTTGTATTCACCCATCTGTGCAAACTGTAATTACATAAGAATAATATTTAAAATAAATGATAACGTTTGAAACTTTTAACTATATATTAAATAAAATCAATTTGTTAAAAATAGGATTAAATCATTTTCTAAGCCGTATTATAATTGTGAAATTGTATTTATGAATTTTTAGAACTATAAGTAAAACAATTTATATTTACTTGTAATAAGAACTTGTAAAGATGTGCACCTGCTGAAAATTCATTTATTCAGTTCTTATGTATTTAAAATTTTTATTTTGTTCAATTTATTAATTTTTCCAAAGATGAAGAAAAAAGAAAATCGTTTTAATTAATTATCGAATTTTGTTTCTGTCTTTGAGTTAATTTAAAATGTGAGGAATGTGACAATAAATTTCATTCGTTTACTGTTTCTTTATCTTCTATATTTATTAAATATTGATTTCACACACAATAAGTAATAAAAATTCAATATAAAAATCTTTTCCAAACTTTTGTACATGTTTAAAAGCATAAAAATTGCAAGAATTATTTAAATTATCACTTTGATGAATTCAAAATTCATATCTGGACACACATGCAACTTAATTAGTTTTTGAACCAGAAATCTAAAATTGCAAAATAGCTAACATCAAGGGTATGGTTTAAATGGGTATTTATTTTTCAATTAATTCCAACTCATGCTAGCATCAATCAATTTTTCCAAAAGTTTGAAATATCTTCTGAAATTAGATCAGATAATTTCTCCACGCCTAATACAGTTGAAGAACTATATATAAAATATGGAATTAATCTATTGACTACAATTTATTTATCGTAAGTGTACTGGTTAACCTTAATCCCAATGAGAACTTAGTTCTATAATAAAACTGAAAACATTAAACAGTGATACGAATTCAAAAAATATTCAGAAGTGAAAAAGTAAATATTAATTTGCATTGCCCAACAATGTTAAAATGGAACTCAAATTCCTGAAATACTCAGTATTATGCTCATCGAATCGCTAACTTTTATACGAAAATGTCGCCAAGAGAGGCTATAAAAAGCCAAATCAAGCAACCAAGCTGAATTTTCTTGGAGAAGTCACGTGACTACTGACAACATGTTGTGGACGCTTTACAAAGCTCTTCTCAATAACGATGCTCAGTCTACCTATATTAGAAGTCTATGAGTGAAACAGCTTATAAGACCTGCTGAGAAATTGGATAAATTGGACTATAAAAAAATTTGTCGGTCTTTTTCAGGTTTATTCGCTTTGTGATTGGTAGATAGCGAGTCACGTGATAGTGAGTTTTGCGGTTCAACGGGCTAATGAATTTGGAGCACGCGCAGATGATAAACACCAGTTATATTTTTTAATTAATTCATTCATAAAATTTGAGTCTCAACGATATCAATTCAGTGGCTAGGGTAAAACTCAACGATAGGAAAATCAAAATCAAACACCCAATCCCCGAAATCAGTACCAGTAGAAATTTCGCCAACACAATAACAAGACTCCTGACGGGACACTTTAGGGGGATGAAGATTAATAAAGACGGGGCAAGGACTTACTACCTCTACAAAAACTGCCCAGACATAGAACTAACCACCAAACATCTTTTCACCTGTCCCGCTATTTTGGCGCAATTGCAGCAAATAAGTGACAATCCGCGGGAGGACTTATATGAGGAAAATTGCGTTCAAATCGCAGATGCTGTATATGGGACCTTTGGTCCTATTTAAATTTATTTTCTATCCATGACACGACACCAACCAACCAATCATAAAATTTGAGAGTACGGGCTAGAAAGTTTGCAATGTCTTCAGAAGAACCGGCAAATTCGGTCACCGTTTCCATGGCAGCAGTCGAATATGAAAAAATTAAAAAGTACTATTACAACACGGATCATACAAAACATTTAAAATTATGATGAGATTTCCTCTGAATTTTAACAATTTGTTACGTTAAAATATTTCATTTTTTATGTGGAAATGAGATGTTTTGTTCTTGAGATTTTAAAAACATTTTGTTTTGATTTACACTATATATCCGAGTATAAGGTTAGAATTTTTGGAACGTTTTCTAAAGCTAAAATATACTGGTGTCAACTTATAAACAGATCCGCTAATCACGCAAAAAATTAGGCAATTTTTCGTTACTCGGGCGCAAGCGATAAATATCGCAATGGGAAGAGAACCTTCAATTAACGTCGTACTAGAGGTCCGGACAGAACCGACAAATTCGGTCGCTGTTTCCATAGCAACAGTCGAATAGGAAAATCTTAAAAGTACTATTACAATAAACAACACGGATCTGATAAAGCATATCTATGATAGGGTAATTCTATGCGGCAGCAGAGAAAACGGTTTCTTTTTTTCTCTTTAGAATAGATTTTAGTGTCCTTTTTTTTTCCTCCTTAAGGTATCCGCCTACGTTGAAAACACTGATTTTCGACCACAATAGCGAAAAATGTTTCTTTTTTTACTTTTTCTGATAGTTTAGACTTTTTTATTTCCAAAGCCGTTTTCCTTTTGATCCAAAGTTAATTAGAAAAAACGTTATGACAATTATAAAGGGCCTGCATGAAAAAACACAAACTGAAGCAAACCGATAAAATTGCAATACTTAGCTTTTTTTTCTGCCTTTTTTTTTTAATAATTTGTTTTTGTGTTACACTAGTGACAAGCCACAACTTCGTTGCATGCATTTTTCTTATTTCTATGAAAAAAAATTATTATACATTGGGAATATCTAGAAAACGGTTGGAACTCGCTTGTGAAAACTAAAATAATCTACAAAAGGGCTAAGCGGAAAAGAAAAACTGACCGATGCCTTCATCGATAAATTGCTAAACTACTACGGTATTGCAATTCGTAGCAACACAGGCAACTTGAAAGATATGCAAAGTTCTGTTATTGCTGCGTTTTATCACTGTTGTTCTAGAATGATATATCCTATGCATGGTCAATGTCCAAAAGGTGTTGATAGTTGTAGCGTGTATCAACGAGCAAAGGCTTTCGACAAACCATTCAAGGATAAATTGGCAGGACTTTTACAACACATAACAAACATGGTAAAGCCAGTTTATATGAAATTATGCTATTAACAGTCACTGTCTAAGTGACTGAATGGAAAAACACAAAATACAAATGAAAGTTTTAAGGGCATGTTATGGATTTTTTGTTCCGAAACAGCATTTTGTCGAGTTACGAACAATGCAGCTAGGGTCATTAAATATGTGATTCAGTTCAATGACGGTACTAAAGGTGCATTGTCAGTTTTAAGTTATTTAAACTTGGCAGTTGAAAGTTACATGCTCAGTGGATTGACATTTAGTGAAAACCAACGAATATATGACTCCAAAAGGCATTCTCTTCCAAAAGCAAAAACTTTCTGCTCAACTAATGAAGAAATGCTTACTAAGTGATGAATAGGAAGGTCTGATCTATCATCCTAGGGAGTTTTAAACTCATTTGACTACAGGAGCCATGTATTTCAATTAAAGTAACTCTTTAACTACAATTTTCTCAAAACTTTGTTTTTCATAAAAATTCCCCACCGTCATCATGATATCTCATAAAGTAAGAGAGATATTTGTATGAAACTTTCAGCATATGTTTGAAATAATATAGGCAATGAAATGAAGCAAAAGTTTTGGTCTTGGTGAAATACTTTTTCATTTATAGGGACTTTTAGAAAAATTAAGGTGTAAATTAATTGGGAAATGAATATGTAAACATATTTTTACCTCTAATTTTCTTCCATTTCAAAATTGTACTTATATTTTATATCATTTCATAGTTTATTATACTCTATAACTTGTGTGCCAATAAAATTATGATTGCTGCCTTACAATTTGGTGTAGAGTAATAACCGTTTTGGGTTACATTTCATTAAAATTTACTACAAATTCCCCTGTTTCTCCAAAAATATTATAGTTATAAAAAACATTTATGGATGTTTTGTGTTTATAATTGATAATGCATCTAAAAACAGTAAAAAATTATTAAACATAATTTGCTCCGAACGTAGGCAGTCACCTTAATGTTGTATATTTAATATTATATACTTAGATTTTAGTGTCCTTTTTTTCGGCTTTTATAAGGATTCGCTAATCTCGCAAAAAATTAGGCAATTTTTCGTTACTCGGGCGCATGCAATAAATGTCGCAAAGGGAAGGGAAGGGAACCTTCAATTAACGTCGTACTAGAGGTCCAGGATCAATCCAGCAGCGATCCAAATGGGGATGGATTGTGAAGCAATCCCCTACCTCTCATTGTTGAAAGGTATAGTTCGCGAAGTGAACTAAATAAGATTGCGTAGAAATCATCGGGGGTTGACGAGCAATAGCGAGAAGGGGACGGAGCCCCCTAGTCGTAATAATAACAATTCATGCATTTTCAAAAATTCTACAATGCAAAAGTAATAAGTAGCTTGTGTTACAAATTACATAGAATAAAAGAACATAGAACACTGTGATGAATTAATCCGAACACGTATGGACATTATAAATAGCATTTGGTAAAGATATAATTTACGAGAATCATTTGTCGACAGGTAATTTTTCTCGCCAAATCAAGATGGCGGCCAAATCCATTATAAGCAAAATTCATACGGTGAACCTTTGCATATAAATTGAAAATGAGGTATTTTTTCCTTTTCCCATTGTTTTTTTTTTTCAATATATTTCCCGCTCATCTTTTCAAATACATTGCACATTTCTCCGGATCATTCATAGTCATCGTATGGGAACACGGGGGACCTAAACTTCAATAAATATTTTGTCTCTAAAATGTGGTTTTCTTTCGTGTAGATAGGTCATGGCGTATGACGCAAGGCCAACGTCTGCCGGCTGCCTATCCACCCCTCTGGTTCAACGAGACACTTTCACTGTTGCCTTCCAGGATTAAAAACCACTGGACCGGGTGGGCATGGTCCAGTGTTTTTAATATAAATTACTGAAATATATCAGTACAGGATCTAAATAAAAAGTTACTATTTACATTATACAATAACAGTAAAAAGTAAAGAAAAATTAAATCTACCCTCTTACGATTGTTGAGGGTAAACGTTACAAATTTCTTGCAGAAATCCGCTGAATTTCCATGCCCAAGAGTTACGCAATTAAAAGCAAAAAAAAGTGAAACTTTCTTGAAAAGATCAACCTAAAAATAACGGAAAATGGAAATCCAAAGAACGGAGCAGTCACAAGCAACAGAACCAAGGTGAAATGAACGTTTAAACTTAACCAAAATTTTCTTGACATAGGGTTGCCGTAAAGTCCGACCCAAACATGGATGTTACCATATTTGGCTATGAATTTGGTGTCGTAAACTACATCCCACCCTTACATTTACTAACTCAATCAGTTTCTAATCATCCATTTCAAGATGCAAAGAGACGAACAACAAAAACTCCCGATCGCGTCGGCTTTAACGTCTAGACCGCTCAACAAAGCAGTCGAGTTATACGTTTCGAGCCGTCTCACTGGAGTCGCTACTGTCGCAACGCTCGCTGACACGCCATTGGAAAGGATTCCATTCATTTACCTTTATACAGTTCCATGTCTGCAGCGTTCTCCGACTTGATGTTACCAGAAGAGCGGAAATAGTTGCCTAAGTCGTCACATTGCAATCGGATTTAAATGCTTCGTGCTTTTATTTTTTTTCAATGATACGATGATTCATCTTGGCTCAGTGGGTATTCCCACTGCTCTAGTGACCTGCGAGTTGTATTTGCCATATCCGGAAACAATACACCAAGCACGAGACAGACCATCTCAAGTAAATGGACCTGCACACTCAAGGAACGTATCCCTGCAAAGAGAGAAATACACTCAGGAGTTAATCGGAACTAAACAGTCTGGAAGTCTCAGGTTGCTAGCGCACTGGCAAACACAGAGCCTCGACCTAATCGAGAATATTATTGGTAACGTACGGTAATTTTAATTAACGTCGCACCAGAGAAAAACAACGGGTTATTGACGACGGTCCGGGATCGATCCCTTAAGGGAAAGGTCCACCGAGGACCAAGACCACTTATTTTTGAAGCACGATCAGATGACGAGGCAACACCTGGCCTGGCACCCCACTCTCCAAACTTATACACCAACGCAATGTGAGAAAATTCGTCCACCTCAGATTCAAGATACACCAGCCGCCTTTGCACCATACGCTTACAAATATTCATAAACTCCACACACGTTGGAATAAAACATTATTTCCTTCCGTTCTCTAATATTTAAACGCAATTATGATTAATTCGCTATTTTAATATAACATTAATGACCGTCAAAACCCCGTTTCCAGTAATGACAGTCATAAAAGGTTTAAAAACATTTTTCAATCTAGCGTTGGCGCAGAGTATAACGTTTTCGTTCGACGTTAAGGAAATATAGATTCCGTCACATTTACTTATTATGAGATTTATCGTCTACTACTAGCTGAAATGGACCTTTTATCACTTCCTGCAAAGGAGTTTTTGGACATGTAAAAGTGATTATTAACATCATTTCGTCCCCAGCGAAGCAAGTTGGCGGATGAAAAAAATATGCATGTCATCCTTAATGACTGTTCTGTGGAACTTTTTTTTGGACTATAATGCGTTTTTTGTATGAAGCTTCGCAGAAATGTTCGGAATGTTTGCATGTTTTTATGATTCCTATGGTAAAAAGGTATTTTAATTAACGTCACACTGAAACGACGCAACGGGTTATTAGGTCCGGGATCAAACCCGAAGGGAAAGATTCGCGGACAACGCCGTGAAATTTAGAACCACGGTCAGATGACAAACTCACAACTTAGTGGGCACCTCAATCATCAAACTCAACAAACTGTTCTGTGGAACTTTATTGGACTGATGTGTTTTCTGGATGGAGCTGAAAATAATGTTCGGGAAAATAATGTAAAGGATAGAAATGTTCTGTATGTATGCAAGTTTTTATGATACCTACTAGCTAAATAACCTGGCGTTGCTCAGATTTCAAATATTACCGCGACATTTCCATGTGATAACTCAAATACACAAACCCTGTAGAACGTGTTTCCTTGTCCATGTTCATTTATTGCAGGAAAACAAACTTTGATTTTTAAAATTGGGGCTTCGAGAGGGACTTTTAGGACTACCTGTGGTCCAATTTTCAGCGACTGATAAGTCTGAAGAATTAGCCTATGTTTTCCGCAGTGTTCTAAAGAGCAAGTGTACTAAAATTGACGTGGATTGGTCAAAGGGTGTAGATTTGTATATACACTGCTGGCCACCGTAAATGCAACACCCTAAAGGAAGCATGCAACTAATATGAAATTTACAACATGCATTAGCGGAGGTGAAATATGCAAATGATTAGAATTTCAGCGCAGACGCACATCACGCGCGCCTGTGGCGCCTCTTCAAAGCGCTGTGGCTTGGAGATTTCGACGATTTCAAGTACGGCAACTGTGTTTTTCTTGTGTTTTTTTTTTTCAAAAAAACGATCAATTATGCCTTGTAGAAAACAGCGATCATCTTTTGATCAAGTATCCGAGTTCAACAGAGGAAGGATAGTGGCCTACCGAGATTGTGGATTATCTTTCAGGGAAATCAGTAGTCGTGTTGGACGAAACCAAACAACTGTAATGCGGATGTGTGATCGTTGGATGCAGGAGGGTACGACGGACCGACGTGTTCGATCGCATCCACCTCAGTCCACCACTTCACGTGATGACAGGCATATTGTGCGTATGGAAGTGACGGATGACTCAGCCACATCACGAACCATAGCACAGCACATTCAGTCTGTAACGCATCATCCAGTGTCTGCGTGTACCATTCGACGAAGTTTACAGCAGAGTGGTCTGTCCGCAAGACGTCCGTTGCTTCGTCTACACTTGACGCAGAACCACAGACGTATCCGCTGTTAATGGTGCGATGAAAGAAGGATGTGGACGGCAGAATAGAATGAAACTGTCTTTACTGATGAGTCACGCTTCTGTCTGCAACACCACGATGGTCGGATTTGAGTCTGGAGACACCGTGGAGAGAGGATGCTGAACAGCTGCGTTATGTACAGCCACACTGGTCCTGCACCGGGTATTATGGTATAGGGCGGTATTGGATATCACTCTCGCACTCCTCTAGTACGCATTGCCGGTACTTTAAACAGCCAGCGCTACATCTCCGAGGTGTTGGAGCCAGTTGTCCTTCCTTATCTTCAGGTCTTGCCCACAGCCATATTTCAACAGGATAATGCGCGAACCCACGTGGCACGCATTGTCCAAGGGTTCTTCGTTAATCGCCAGATTGAATAGCTTCCCTGGCCAGCTCGCTCTCCGGATCTTTCGCCGATAGAAAACATGTTGTCCATGCTTGCTCAACGATTGACCCAGATTACAACCCCAGCTGCCACACCAGATCAACTTTGGCAACGTGTGGAAGCTGATTGGTCTGCTGTACCCCAAGAGCACATCCAAAGTCTCTTTAAATCAATGCCGAGGCGTGTGGCAGCGGTGATCTCCAACAATGGCGGCTACTCTGGCTACTGATTTTGGCAGGAACCACACTTTACAGAAGTCTATAAATTTAATCATTTGGTGTTATCTACAAAATAAATTTTGTTGTGATATCTCTTGTCTTTCTTGGTGTTGCAATTTGGGTGGCCAGCAGTGTATTTTTATGGTAATGGTAATGGTAATTTTAGTTAACGTCGTACTAGAGCAACACACCTGTGGTCCAATTTTCAGGGCGACTGATTGGTCTGAAGAAGCCTATGTTTTCTGCAGCGTTCTTAAGTGCAAGTGTACTAAAAATGACGTGGATTGGTCAAAGGGTGTAGATTTGTATATATTTTTTATGGTAATGGTAATGGTAATTTTAGTTAACGTCGTACTAGAGCAACACAACGAGCTATTAACGACTGTCCTTAATCAGTCCCTTAAGGGAAAGATCCGAGGACAACACCTCTTAATTTTGAACCACGGTCAGATGACGAAGCAACACCTGAGCTGGCACCCCACTCTCCAAACTTCTACGCCAACCCAACGTGAGAACTTTCGACCACGACAGATTTAAGGTGCACCAGCCGCCTCTACACCATACGCTTACAAACATCCATGCCCGGACCCGGATTCGAACCAGGAAACTTCCGATCTAGAGGCTAACACCTTAACCACTATACCGGTTGGTTGGCTTAATATATTGAGGATACGTAACAATATAATTTGTTTATGTTTAAAAATAGCAATTGAAAGTTCTGATATGAAATCTAAACTAATCATTTCCATACGTCCCTTGTGGAGCAGATCTTCTTTTGGTGTTATGGACCCGAGGTACCCTAGTGATCTATCCTTTTCCCATAGGGTTTACTCTCTCCGGTAGACATGGGGCTTACCGTCTCTCGTAAGCGTGGGGCTTTCTATCTCTTGTAAACATAGGGCCTGCTATGTCTGCCAAACATCGGGCTTAATGCAAACTTGTAAATACGGGGCTTACGGTCTCTTGTCAATATGGGGCTTACGGTCTGTAGTAAACATGGGGTTTACTGTCTTTTGTAAATACGGGGCTAACGGTCTCTGGTAAACATGAGGTTTACTGTCTCTTGTAAACATGGGGTTTACTGTCTCTCGTAAACTTGGGGTTTGCTGAATCTTGTAAACATGAGGCTTACGGTATCTTGTAAACATGGGGCTTATGGTCTTTGGTAGACATGAGGCTTACGGTCTCTGTTAAACATGGCACTTACGGTCTCTGGTAAGCATAGGGCTTACGGTCTCTGGTAAACATGGGGTTCACTCTCTCTTGTAAACATGGGGCTTACGGTCTCGGGTAAACATGGGTTTTGCTGTCTAGTTTGAACATGGGGCTGTCTGTCTTTGGTAAATGCTGAGCTCACTGTCTCTGAAATACATGAGGCTTACTTTCTCTTTTAAACATGGGGCTTGCGATCCCAGGATACCCAAACGATCTTTATTTCTTTCTCATATCCATCCTTTAGGCCCGGTGCACACATCCGGTTTTTCAACGTGCGGTACCGCTACCGCAACGCAAGTACGGTTTGAGGTACATTCGATCCAATGGAGCAGTGCACACATGCCTCCAGCGCCGCAAGGGCGACGCACGTCCAACACGTACAATTTGTACCTCAGTTCCACACGGCGCCGCAAATAAAACTCCGTTCTGAAGTACCTTGTTTTCATAAACAAATGGAATATAAATAATAATTAATAAATGGCTGTATCCAATAACGTATATTTTGTTTCAAAATATACTTTTTTTACACCAAGTAAGCGAAATAAACACGTTTTCTTCAATAGAATATTTATCGCAAATGGCGCGAAATGAGTTCGTTCTTCATTTCACAGTAGTATGAGCATAGTTAGGCTGCGTCGCCGCAGTGGCGCCGCACGTTGAAAAACCGGATGTGTGCACCGAGCCTTATACAGTTAATTGGAATGGTCTGTCTTGTGTTTTTCGCAGCTTGGCCAAACACAGGTCTCTAGCGCCATAAACCCAACCAATTATTTCCATAAGCATCGAATGAGAATCTCCACCTTCGTTAATTCAATCCAAATATGTAAGTCTCTTTTTTAACTCAGGTTAAAGATCAACTCTTATCGTAAAAGGAATCTACTCTCTGGAGACTTTTCATTGATCGTTTAGGAGCAGGTTTGTGGTTAAGGGCACATAGCATGTAGAGCGACAGATATTGCATTCACGCAATGCCAGCGATTATAGAAGATTGAATCCAAAATCGCTCATTTTTCAAGAAATTAAATCTGCGGTCAAGAAATCCTCACTGCTATCTATAAAATTGAATCCTAAGGAATACATTGTTCCTTAGTAAGACAGTTAAAAATAAAATTAAATCCTAGAAATATTTGCAAACGGTGATGCAGAATTTTCAGATCTAAAACTACAAGATGAACAACATTCAGATTGTGTGGTGAGAAAATAAAGGATATAAATATGTTGTTGCTCTTTCAAAATAATTTTAATCTCACAGGTAACGGCATACTGGGATTTATAGAACGTTTTAAGTAACAGGTCGAAGGAATTAAATTTAAACCTGTTTTAATGTTTGAATTGTAACAAATAAGCGCGATTTTGGTTAATTGTCTCACAACAATTCGAAAATGAGGATAGAGCAAAATGAAATAGTTAGATAGTTAATTAATGTCGCACTGGAGTAACACAACGGGTTATCGGTGAACGTTCGGGATCAATCGTCAAGGGAAAGATTGAAAGACAACACCTGCTCATTTTGAACTATAATCAGATGGCAAACAATTAATATCGGAGAAAATATCAAAGAGGTTTATTAAAACCCATATACTGTATTAATATGTAGTGTTGAAACATTTTAAGAAAACTTACGATCTTTTCCAATTTCATATTTTTCTATAATGTGACAACTCATTTGTTTCGGAACAGGTTAAGTGTTAAATGTGACCTTTATTTTGACATACAGGAGCAATAAATAAATCTCGCTAAGACAAATTTAATAAAGTTTTTATCGTTCCCAATTTTATTGAATAATAAAAGATTCATCTAATAATAAATTCAATTAACCCCACTACTTTTTTCTAGAATGTCCCTTTCTACATTCTTAACGTCTTTAATCAGAAAATCAATAAGAACATCGAAACCACGGTTCCTGTGCAAGGTAATCTTTTTATTTACATTCTTTTATTTTGAACATTTTTTTTTACATTTTCACTACAGTTCTTTTTACGCATCGATTGTTTTACTCGTCTTCGTTATGCCGACCAACCGGTCTTATGGTTAAGGTGCTAGCCTCTAGATCAGAAGGATCCTGATTTGAATCTGGGTCAGTGCATGGATGTTTGTAAGCGTATGGTGTAGAGGCGACTACTGCACCTTAAATCGGTCGTGGCCGAAAGTCCTCACGTTGGGTTGCGTGAATGATGAAGTGGGGTACCAGCTCAGGTGTTTCCTCGTCATCTGACCGTGGTTCAAAATGACATGGTGTTGTCTTCGGATTATTCCGTTAAGGGATTGATCCTGGACCATCATCAATAGCCAGTTATGTTGCTCTAGTACGACGTAAATAAAAATTACCAATAACCCTGCCTTCGTGGTGGCCGACAAACCGGTCAAGTGGGTAAGCTGTAAGACTCTGGTCGGATTGGATTGGATTGGACACCTTAGGCGGACACTGTTTCACCTGTGCGGCTTTCAGCTGTACATACCGCCTAACGGAGGAGATTCTGGGATAAGGGAGAGCTAAGTAATCCACAATACATACATAAACATCTAAGTACACAGAAGGGGGAAGTCAAGTGAAGGGCAAAACGTGAATGCACAAAAATACAAAATGACAAAAGAAGACGATGACAAAGCTTGAAAAATTGACACAGAACAAAATGAGAAAAAAAAGGATATAAACATAGACAAAAAACAAAATCAAAACAAAAAAAAACATGAAATTTAAAAATATATATATATAATAATGTTAAATACAGAAGTTGTAACGTTAAATACAGATGTCAGACAGCCAAAATTACCTATAAAAGTTTCGAAAGAAAAGAAAAGTTATTTTGAGAACTTTCGACTTACACTTCTCAGCTCTCACAGATAAACAATGTTGGAGCTGAAAAATTCCATCACTACATGATTTTTCTTTTCTTTATGAAAATAATAAATTGATGACTTTAAATCGTCACAAATACAGAAAAATAATACCAATATTCAGACTTCATATTTTTCTGAAAAATACAGATTTTTATGGTATATGCCGTATGTGTCCCAATGCACACATTAGCTATTTACCTTTTTCTGCCAAATGTGGTACAAAATCCAGAATACGTGTATATTAAACATTCAAAATGGGTATAATAGGTATTCAAATGCTTTAGAAGGTATTTAAAATATGCAAAAAGTAAAATTTAATGTTACAAATTTCAAAAAACAGATTCTAAAAAGATATGAAGGGAAAATACGTTTTGAAATATATTTTACAATACAATAAAGCATCATCAGAAGGCAAATAAAAAAATCCTTTTAAGGAGTGTAAAAGAATTGCTTTAAAAGCAAAAAACTTCCATAAGTTCATTTCTGGTGAAATTCACAGTAGCAATTTCTGTCTCGATTTATGCGTAGAGCTACTCCACATTTTGAACACTAAGATGCACAACAACATTTGATGGAGACCCTAAATCTGGCTCATTAGGTGGTCGTATGGCACCATTTTCCTGGCCACTATATAATTCGAAATCATAGGCAAAACCACTTATACCACATACAACAAAAAATTTAAAGCCCCATTTATGTGGTTTCTTGGGCATATATTGTTTCAAAATGCTTCGAGATTTCGTTGCGCAACTTTTCAATTCAACTCAACAATTTCATCTTGCTTTAGCCCTTTACACGCCATTTATCCTTCGAATGTATTATGAGATCTATGCTCTTTGTTCCATATCTGGCACAAACACAAGATTTCAAGCAGATGTACTGAAATATTTTAGCTTTTTAGCAGCCTAAATAACAAATATTTGATGCATTTAAATGTCTAAAATTTTACCTTGCGATACTTTCAAGATTTTTTGGTAAAAGTTAAAGCAAATTCAACCGTTGTTTACGATGCGAGCTCACCTTCTCGACCGCATATACACAACGCACTAGTTCGAAGGTGAAAACGCTCAACACTATTCGAGACCCGAATCAACACTATTTCGAGACATTAGTTCCGAAACGATAGTAGAGTCCCTGATAATAATATTCAGTAGATTGGGATTTACCAGAGAAATTCAGTGGGACCTAGGCACTTGCTTCACCAGTAAATTGACCATCACGTTCTTCAACAAATTTCGAATTAAAGTGACCCACAGTTCCGTAAGGCATCCTCAGAGCAATCCATTAGAGAGATGGCATAGCTCAGTTAAAAAGTTATTGAAGGTTTTATGTTTGGAGTCGGGATTAAATTGGGATAAAATTCTTCCAGCAGATCTTTTAGCATTGAGGACAGTGACTCAACAAATTTTAGTCCAGCTGAGCTCATACACGGGAAAAATCTTTGAACTCCCGAGACTTTATTGTTCGAACATTGGATAGAACCAGAGGAGGAGGGAAACGTTGTGACTGAGTATGTGTTCGAATTAATTAACCGGTTAAAGCGTTGTCAGGAATTAGCCTATGAACGAGTTTCGGACATGCAAAACAAAAGAAAAACTTGGTACGATAAAGATGCGGTTCTGAGAACGTTTAAAAAGGGAGATACTGCTCCTTTAAGAATATGCTGCTCCTTTTTTTTCCCTTTACACATTTAACCGATTTAATAGTACAAGATTTGGACTTGATTAGCAACCAACCCGTGAGATCCATACCGTATAGCACGTCACCACGGCAAACAAAATTTTGAAAGCCGAAATCAAGCGGATGTTAGACCTCCAGTTAATTGAGATAGGAGAGTCGGACTACACTTAGCCGATAATATTGGTAGAGGCGCAGGGCAAGGATCTAAGGCCATGTGTAGACTATCGTAGATTAAATTCGATAATCAGGACCGAATATTTTCCCTTGCCAAATATCGGCAAAAGAATAAAAGTATCTGCAGCAAAATAAATCACTGTAATTGATTTAACAAAAGGGTATTGGCAGATCCCATCAAGCCAAAAGGCTCAGCGATTAGCCGCTTTTGTAACAACGTTTGGCACACATCGCCCGTTGGATCTCCCTTTTGATTCGGTAAACTCCTCTTATTGTTTCTTCAAATTCATGTCACAACTCTGGCAAGGATGTGACGAGTTTAATGAACCAAATTTTGATGACTTAACCATATTTTCAAATACGTAGGAACATCATCTGAAACATATAGTTCTGGTTTTAAAGAGAATCGCGGGGGGGGGGGGGCAAGTTAACCTATAAACCATCAAAATGAAGGTTTGCACAAAGCAGCGTGAAATATTTAGGACACGAAGTCGGTGGAGGTCTTAGATCCACTGCTGAAGCTAAGTCAAATGCAATTTTGGAATTTCCGGCCCCCACAACTAAACTAAAACACAGATACGCCAATTTCTAGGTTTGTGTGGCTTTTATGCCAGATATATCAAAAATTATGCGATCCTCGTAGAACCCTTGATCCACGCATTTTTGGAAAACACAAAAAGGAGGAAATAAAATGGTCATCTGAGATCGAAACCGCATTCCAAACACTAAAGACGAAACTCGCCGAAAATCCTGCACTGTATGCACTAGACTATAGAAAGGCATTTATTTTGCAAACCAATGCATCAGATAAAGGGTTAGGAATTATTCTGGCCCAATGAAGACCAGGCAATAATGAACATCCGATCTTGTTCTTGAGTCGGAAGTTTAGTGAGTGTAAGAAAAAATTATCCACCACCGAAAAAGAATGTCTAGGGCAGGGGTTTATAATAGAAACGGATCACAATCCTTTAGTCTGGCTACGGACGAATGCAGGAAATATCCCCCGACTCATGATACTGGCTTTGGCGTTACAACCATTTAATTATACCATAGTCCACAGAGCAGGGAAGGATAATAAGCACGCTGATTTCTTAAGTCGCATGGAATAAGTAGACTTATGGATCTTCACGAGATAAATTCTGTAAAAAGGAAATTGTATATAATTTTAAACTATGTGTAAAATAATTGTAGATATTTTGTGTTTTTAATTGTTTTAAATTGAAAGGAGATGAAATCCTTGGTTAGAAGGTGAGGGACAAATACTTGAAAGATTTAGCTGTCTCTAAAGTTGTCGGGGCTTCTGTGTGTGTGTGACCTTCCCTTTTGCTCCCCAAGACATCGCAAAATCCCACCTTGGGGGGGGGGGGGCATTCTGTGACGGAAGCAAAGCAGGCGCACGGCGGAAAAGTTGAAAGGATGAACAGACGAGATGCAGCGGAGGTCACGCCAATGCAAGAAATAGCGCTGCTCCGATAGTGAACTAGCCGCGGTCAAGAGATTGGATTTCACCGCGAAGGGCTAAGCGAGATGTCATTGTCGCTATGTCGACCGGCAAGACGCAAGGAAGAAGTTCATTTCCACCGCATCCAGAATCAGAGAAGATCGCAGAGACCTTTGTGCCACAGTCTCGCTAATGAAGTTCCGTTAAAAGGAAAAATTAACCTCCAATGGACAGCTCGATTTGGAACCAGCCAACGACGAGAGGACAAGTGTGTCGAATGAAACGAGATGGGGGCAACAACAACCCCCGTGGAACTTTCGTAGTCGAGAGAGACGGTTTAAAAGTTTCGAAGAGAAAGTTCAACTGACCGAGGTATCAAACTGATCCGAGGAAGTGGACACCGTTTCACGATTTCCGATACCCCGTCCTCTGGAGAAATGCTGAGTCATGACAGCTGTTCGTGGACTCTGAGAGAAATTTCCCTAACCGGGATTAAGTCTATCAGACGTGAGGAAAGCTCAAACCTGGGTATCTGACTCTGCTGATTTGGAGAGGACACAAGACCTTTGGCTAGGTTCACAGGAGCTGGGAATTACAACCGAGTGCCATTTTAGCGAGTTCGACCGAATTGCGAATATCTCTTACGCGTGCGAGAACCCTTGGAGAAGCTCACCTAAGCTAGGAACCTTACCCGCCCGAGTAAGGACTGGAGAAGGGCTCACACGAAACGGATAGTCAGCTTATAGTCCCGAGGCCAAGGACAATCCACCGTATTCGGCAAAATCAGTCACCTGGACTCTATATATATACGCGAGCTACATATCCGGACTGTTCATAATTGTAGAATAAATATATTAGCCCAGAACACTGAGAACGATCTCTTCTAGTAGACGATGCTAGCATTTCCAACACGTCACACCCCCTAAGGAAAAGAAAGATCTGAACTGAGACAGTGGTCGCGTTAGTAAACGTGAATAAATCGCAACGGTTGTACAAGTTATTCGATCGGATCGTTGGGAAATTCTCACCGTTTTTCTAGTGTGGAAACTAGCTGTTTCGTGCAGGGCCCCACATAGGCGGTGTTGCCGTTGCCATGGCAACGGACTCGTGGGTCTGGTGGACTCGCAAAAATTGCGATTAAAAAAATGTTCATTTAACTGGCGACGATGTTGAAAATTACTTTTTCACGTGTCAAATTAAAATGTAAAAATCCCTAAAATGTAATATTCTTTCTGATGAAACCAAGGAAAAATGTAAAACAATTTATTCATGTTTAGTTTTTAAGAAGGACACTTGTACTGTTTCTATTAAGTATTATTAAAGTTTGAATTCTATTTTAATCAGTTGATTTGATTTTTATTTCAATTATAGAATTGTACGCATACAAATAACATTTTGATTTTACGGTTATTAAAATTGTATGGTACTCTAGTAACTATGTTTTTTTAAATAAAGGTTCAGAAACAAAACAAACGTGACTTATTCATAAAGTCCATTTATTAAACAAAGGATAAAGAACAAAAAAGATGGTGTATGTATGATACCATTCATAAAACCTACGATTTTTGCTCACTGGAGCAATTACAACTTACATGAAAGAACTTAACATGACATGGTTGGTATGATGGTTAATATATTTTATGTCTCCCAGACGATGAAATACAGTCCGTACAACGCCTAGGCATGCTGAGGATGTAATTATCGAGCTGATCTTGGGGAATATCACTCCACTCAGCAAGCATTGCTCTCCGAAGTTCCGATACACATGTAGGAGGTGGTTGACAGGCTGTAAATCGTCGGCCAAGCATGTCCCACACATGCTCTTTCGGATTCAAGTTAGGTGAGAATGCTGGCCATTCCTTACGGGTGATATCCTCAGATTCAAGGCATTCGTTTGCAATGTTTGCACAATGAGGATGGGCGTTGTGTAATCCATAAACAGAAATTAAAAATCATCCATAAACATCATAGTACCCCTAAACAAACGTACATGTTAATCCAGAATGATATACCGATAAATTTGGCCTCTCATGGTTCCGATTTGAACATGTAGATCTGTTCTAGAGCCCAGTATAATACCGCCCCAAACGAGAAATCCTGCACCACCGTAACGGTGTCGTTCAATGACTTGCCTTGGTGGTAACGGGTACCTGGCGTTCTCCATATGAACGTCTGCCGTGAATCAGACTGCAAGCTAAACCTGAACATCACACAAGCCCACTGTGACGATGTCCACATTGCATGTTCTCTACTCCAGGCTAACCGCTGCGAGTTGCCGTGAGCGGAACACATCTAAAAGGCCTGCGAGCATATAGACTAACATGTCCAAAACGTCTGTAAACGATTTGCCTTGAAACTGTCGTACCCGTTGCTGAAGATAGCTGGAGAGAAAAGTCGGATGCTGTGCTCCGTCTGCTTCGTTTTGCAGTTACTGCCAAATACCGGTCGTCATTAGGCCTTGTAACTCGGGAGAGATCTGTAGTGTAACGTCTACTGACATTTCCATCATTTTGAAGTCGTTGCCTAAGCCTGGATATGACATTTTGGGCAATTCCATGTCACACTGAAACCTCCATCTAAATATACGCCAACATTCCATTATACTACGTAAAAAATAATCGACATGCGTCCTCTATGCCATAACTATTCGGTTTTGGCACTGAGCGGCTTACAGAACCCTTGTGAACAATTTTACTTCTTTGCTACCATTCCTTATATACACCTCTCTTACACTCTCGTCATTGTGACGTACTATCGGCGTCATCTGATGGCTTCCTGTAGTTTGCATATTATTCTTGAAGATGTGTGCGATAATTCTACAGGTGAAATTACTTTAGAGTTCGATTTCCGTGTGTTTCTGAATTACCCTTAATTTATGGACATGAGTGTATATAAGTATTGCATTGTAACCACTTGACATTGGACGACTGAGACTCGTCAAGCGCTTGTTTTGCCCTTACGGATGACGATTCTAATTCGTCATTTAAACTAGGACAAAATTAAACATGTACATTCTTGTTCATGGCAAGAGTGACTGGTGTTACGAGATTCTCCGTGAATCAAATTATTCAATCGTTTTCTATATAAAATACACTTTACTTAATCCGACTCCGTACATAGAAATATTTACAAGGTTGCGTTATCAGACATTATTTTTTGGAATGAACGCGGAGATCAGATGCGGTGCGATCTCTCATACTGCTGTCATTCTTATCAAATGAAATTATACGGAAATATAGCAGTAACTAGTGTGCAAACTATAATAAGAAAATGTAACAGTAATTAGTGTACAGACGATAATACGAAAATATAACAGAAACGAATGTGAAAATGATTATCCGAACAACTTTTTTTTAAACAAATCTGTACCCAAGGGGTTAAACGAAACATTCAGTATAAATTTTATTACAGTAGTATATCTTCGTGAAATTTTAGTCAAGAATCTGAAGTTCGAAGGTTCTTCAAATATATTTTTAAAATAGCCAGTATTTTTTTTTATTGCTGTAATCCCTTTTACCGTGTGCGCTAGTATTCATGTGTTTGAAAAGGGGAATTTTGTTTTTCGTTTTCTGCTAAAGCTGAAATCCCCTGATGCTCAATTTCCACCTGTTACGATGCAAGTAATTTCTTTATGCGTTATGTTTCGTTTCTGCAGAAATACACATTGCAGTAGTTATTTTACATATGGAGAAAGAAGTACGGAAAAAATGAATTTTCTTCTCAAATTTCCCAGGAACACAAAAATCATATTTAACGTTTTGAAACAGTATATCTCCAAAATCCCGTTCTTAGATTAAGGAACTGTTTTCAAACAAATCCGTATATGTTCACCTTACAACAATCTATTGTTTTCTGCTTAAAAGTTCAATTGAATGTACTTTTCAAATATGCATTGCAACAATTTACTGTCTGCATGTATCCAAACAGCGTAAAAAAATTGGATAATTTTTAGATATTTCAGTTTCGTATTTGACATTTCATTTCTTTGTGCTGTCTCAAACTTTCTGCAGTGATACATATTGACCCTATTAAAAGTGAGTTTCTCGGTAGAGGAGTAAAAGAAGCGTACAGTGAGTCAAATAAAAAACCGAAGAGACGAAACGTTTTAATATATACATTTGTTTGAAGCAATCAAAATAAACGTCCTTATTAATTCATTATCCCTGAAACTGAACAACGAAGACCTTGCTATCAAGAAACCGTTCATATAAATTACAAAATACTTTTATTTTATTGTTTGAAGTATGAATCTAAAAAATGAAAAACGAACAATCGTCTGCTTTTTAGAATTCTTTATATTTTTTGAGTAATTTAGACTTATAAATTCATGTTTTACAGTGTTAGAGGAAATAATACTTATCATTTGATTTTTGTTTTGGTAAATATTATATCAAAATTATAGGTTAAAAAGGTTAAAGCTATAATATAGAAATAGGTTAAAGTACTTAAAATTTGTAAAATTGTATGATATAAAAGATTACCTATTTTGGAATGAAGTACCTTTAACAAATGTAAGCAAATTTAACTTGTTTGGATCTATCGGAAAAGTTACAGTGTCGAGAAAACCAAATCAAGAGTCAAATTTGAAAATTTTAGAACCACAGTAAAACATGAAGGTGAGTCAGTAATGGTTTAGGGTTGCATGTTTGCTTCTGGAGTCGGAACACTGCATTTTATTATGGATCAATATTAATATATTGACATACTAATGGCAAATGTGAAAGAAAGCGTGCAGAAATTGGGCATTGAAAACGACTTTCATTTCTATCAAGACAACTACCCCAAGCACAAAGCATGGAATGTGAGGTGCTGGTTGTGGTAGAACTGTCCATAGAACTCATGTCATGGAAACATTAAAAACAGTAAACTTCCACAGTCACCAGATCACAATATCATTGAGAACATTTGGAATCATTTGCAGAAAAAAGTACGTGAACAACCCATTTTAAATTAAAAAGTCCTAAGGAATTCTTTAATAGAAAATGGAATAAAATTGACATGACATTTTGCAAAAAACTAGTGCAGTTCATGCAAGGACTGAACAGAGCTGTCAACGAAAGCAAAGGGATGCATACAAAATGCTAGCAATAAAATGTGTGTAATTTTTCAAAAGATATTTCCTTGTTAAATGTAAAAAAAAAGTTTTCGGTTTTTATTTTGAGATTATAATGTCCATACTTTTATTTATCATTTCATTAAACTAAAAATTACCTTAACGACAGATTTTTAAATTTGTGTAATAAAACACTTCTTTATATACTTTCAATTTATATAGAACTTTTAATATTTTTAGGGTTGTTCGGACTATACGTACAAATTACTTTAATTTCCTCTGGTGTTCGGTTTTCTACTTTGACTCACTCTATATATATCGCACCCCGGAAGGAAAAGTGCACAAGTGAAAAAATAAAAATGTGATGTTATGTAATTGAAAAACCTGTATGAGTTGCCCCAGCGTGTTATACAGAGGCTGTTCACACATTTTTTAGACAATGTATATTGTATTCACAAAACTAAATTACATAAAATTCTTGTGTTTTAATTGTTCTATTTGATAGCCCTTATTCTAAATTATCTTTCGACACCGTAATTTCCAGGATAATAATGCCTTTTGAAATGTCCGAAAAGGTATTCTATCCTATTCCTCTTGAACGGCTTTCCAGAGTCCTGTAAAGGTTGTGGGACGATGTTTGGATAATGCAGATTTCAAAAGTCCGAAAGCACAAAAATCCATAGGTGATACATCGGGAGATTTAGTAGGGATATCAGTGAAGGGTATGGCCTTGATACAGGTTTTTTGTTCCATTTCTTTTAGAAAATTTACAGTTGATTTTGATGTGTGAGTGCTAGCTTTGCATTGATGGAGTTCCACAGATTGATGGCACTGTGGGTAAAGCGATGGTATTTCATTCAGAAAAATTGGCAATAAAATATGTTCCTGATAGTATTTGGAGTTAATCTTGACATTTTTTCACACTCTCTTTATTTTTAACTTGCCATTATAAGAAAAACCAGCAATAATCATGAATCCCTTAGAAAAACTTTCTTTCGATTCTGTTAACCATGTACTTAAATTTTTTTCTCCCCTTTTATGATAATAAATGGCTCTTTTTTTTTTGCTGCAATCATTTAAATACACCCATAATTCATCTATTGTGACAATTTTTTTTCCATTTTTCTTTGGATAAATGTTTTCTCACATAGAATTCGGCAGCGTGCCCTGCGTTCAGCGATATGCTTTGGAGAAAGACGATGCACATTGCGTTTTTTCGCTTTCTTAAGATTTAAATCAACGTTTATCATTTTGTTTACAGTGAACACCGAACATTTTAATAATTCTGCAACTATCCTTTGACTAGGGGGATTTTATTTTAACATTAAACAACGTACCTTTGCAATAGTCGAAGATGTCCGTTTCTTCCTTGGATACTTGTTTGGAATTTTTGTCCCACTTAAGGCTCCAATTTGACGTTTTTTTTTCCTTTCTTGTTGACGATATTACCTATCGACGATTTATCTATCACAAAACCATGACCCTCACATCGGTTTTGGATAACGGATTATGAATATTTCTCTTCGGAAAGAGCATAAATATAGCCTTCGAACCACTGCTTCGTTAAAAACGCCATTTTGAATAAAAACAAACCTCTCAGGCCGCAGACGATAATTTTGACTTTTAAAAACATGGTACAACTGCAATTATTTCTTTTGCAGCAAACTATTTTTTATTACCGCTAACCAAAATCGTCCAAAAAATGTGCGAACAGCCTCTGCAGTACTATTCCATAGAATATAGTAGAAGTTACCACCATAAATACTTACCTAAAATTTAAAAGAAGCTTATACTATTTCAATATACGTTTTGTAGTATCCGTTAAGTTGATGTTTCTCAAATTCTGCAATTTTAAGTTGTGTCACTTTTCTTACCGGGGTGTGATGTGCGTGAAAAATGTTTTTTGACGTCGCTTCCCAAGAGAAAGTTTTGTATTACGTACGCTATATATCTGAAAGGTAAATAAATACCTTGTGATATTGGTATTACAGCAGTACAGAAAGTGTAAATACATCAAACTTCGTCTCATCGATCTTGTACTGAAATACTCACGTTGGGTTGGTTTGGAAATTTGGAGAATGGGGTGCCAGCTCAAGCGTTGCCTCGTGATCTGACTGTGGTTCAAATTTACGTGGTGTCATCCTCGGGTCTGTCGTTTAGGTATCGATCCCGTACCGTCGCCAATAGGCTGTTGTGTTGCTCTAGTACGATTTGAATTAAAAATTACCACATTATCTACTGAAATACAAGGAGCATGGGAACGGATTCGCCATAGTACGATCTCGGAAGTGGTCACGTGGACATGGAAATCGACTTGGGCCGAGTGGCCATCGGTTGGTGTTGGATTTCGTATTCTTGTTATTCAGAACTGTTCATATTAAGAATTCTTTGACTGACTATTGGACTTCAAAAAAAAAAATCGGTATAGCATTCTGTATTACACATGCCATAAGGAATGAGTGTTTTAGATTTAGGTTTCTGGTCAGTGAATGGATGTTTGTAAGCGAATGGTGTAGAGGCGGCTGGTGCACTTTAAATCTGTCGTGGCCGAAAGTTCTCACGTTGGGTTGGTGTGGAAGTTTGAAGAGTGGAGTGCCAGCTCAGGTGTTGCCTCGTCATCTCACCGTGGTTCAAAATTACGTGGTGTTGTATTATCGGTGATCCCGGGCAGTCGTCAATAGCCCGTTGTGTTGCTCTAGTACGACGTTAATGAAAAATTACCTTACCTTACCTTTCCTTATTAGCGAAGAAGCTTATACTTGCAAATTTCTTCCTCCTTTACAGTAATATGTGTGTGTGGATTTTGAAAGCTGTTTTCCGATGTACGATCACAAACAGTACATTTTTTGGGACTTTAATGCTGCGCCAAACGAGATAGACATCGCCAAGTGATAGACATACACACACAAGGACAGTTTTACAGAGTCAATTCTGTCCTCAGACAGAAATACACCCAGGGTAGAACTGAACCGGTGCCACCAATGATTTTCAAGACACTGATTTCCTAGGTATGGTATTTCAATTAACGTCGCGCAGGAGCTATTGGCGATGGTCCGGAATGAACCCCCGAATGGAAAGATCCGAGTAAAATACCCCGTAATTTTTAACCACGGTCAGATGACGAGAACACACCTGACCTGGCACCCCACTTTCTAAACTTCAACACCACGCCAACGTGAGGACCTTTTTGAGGTCCCGATAGATTCAACGCGAACCAGCCCCCTTTGTAAGCGACGGCCTTTGGTTGGAGTCGAACATCCAGTTGCTAATCCTTAGCCTTCACAGGGCAAAGTATTTTTATTCCCACACATAAATTCGTAGACTTCTCAAATTTCCATTTTTGAAACTATTTTAAAGGTGTATAGGAAACGTATGTCGATAAAAACGCCTGATCACGTCGGAAAAAGTCGATATTTCCCGTGTGTACAGTCAACCAACGATTCCCAATCGCACTCAGGCATGAAACTATATAGGCTACGAATTCCATCTTCAAAAGGGAAGTTGAATTCGCCAGGGGAAAAGAACGAGGTGGTGAAAACCGATATACAGAAGACTGATTTCCATAAAAATGGATTATGGTAGTCTTGAATGTGTCAGTATTCAGAGATTGCATTTCCTTAGAAAGTGTAAGAGCTAGACTTATGGAGATTTGAGTCGGATGCTACCCTGTCCAAAACAAAATTTACGTATTTAAAATGAAGATATTACAATAAAGCGAGCACTAATTCGAACCTATAAATTTTGCTAACCCTAAAAGTGGATGCGACGAGATATTTCGTCCATCACGGCTATTTTGGTAACGCCGAGATATCTGGTCTGTCAAAATTTGATCAATATTGTAAAGTACGACATACTTCATTCATCAAAATCTGACCCTTTTTCTACGAGATATCTCGTCTATCAAGATCTGACCAATAATTTTGCTAAAGAAGAAATACAACGTCCATCAAGATTTGACTAATTTTGCTCATGACGACATGTCTTGTCCATTTAGATCTGACCAACTTTGCTAATGTAGAGATACATTACCCTGCAATAATGGACCGGACGTCAGCGGATTTGCGTTAAATCCGACTTCTTTTTAGGGATGTTTTTCGTGGTATGACCTGAAACTTTCATGTTGTTCCTGGTCAATTGAACGCCGACGCCTACAGGAACATTTGGACAATCAGGATCTTCCTACGCTTTGGCAATTTTACAGAATGGACTAATGTTACTTCCAGAACGACAACGCTCCATGTCATATTTCAGGCTCTGTCAGGCAGTGGTAGCAACATATGGATGTAAAACGTCTTTCCTGGCTTGCTCAGAGCCCCAACCTAAACCCTAAAGAACATTTGTTGGACGTGTTAGAGCGACGCTCACGGACCAGGGAACCACGTCCGAAATCTACAGCTGAGCTGACGACATTCTTGCTGAAGGAATGGACACAAATACCCATAACTGTGTATCAAAACCTGTTGTAAGTATACCCAAAAGGATTGCTAGTGTAATTGCAGCATGTAGGGGACCATCCCCCTATTAAAGCGTGTATTATTTCCCTTATACCATCACATATTTCTGTATGGTCTGTTATTGTAGGGTAGTGTACATCATCCATGAAGATGTGACCAGTTTTATTAATAATTACATACCTGGTTGTAACGTTAATTGAAAACGTTACATTCATAATCATCACCGCACCTACAACGAACCTAAAAATTACACAGACAACACCAATTTTCATGGATTCACCCCCTGAACTCACCGAAAAGAACGCTTTCTGAAACTCACTCATGCTCCCAACGGAAAAGTACAGTGCTACAGGCTACAATTCCTTTGCATTCCTTCTTCCCACAACGGTCGAAGAGACGGCCGATTCCGAGAAAAAGTGGGCAAATTTAGGGGTCAACCCCTTGCCAACTTTCATTCATAGATCCAATTATCAAAAGGGTAATTAACTTCATCAATTTTGATCGTACGGCTTCTGAACATCTGTCAAAATGTGCTTTAAGACCTTATGGTCATTTTGATAGTTGTTTCTAGTCGATATGATGAAGGATTGATTTTATAATCCTCTTTATTCAATTTCATTCATTCAGACCCAGAAAGGACGCAAAGTGGGGTTGCCACTTGGCGGTTTCTGGCTGGATTTCGGATGGAGATAAACCATCATAAATGGAATTTTGGCAACATAATTGGCGACAAAATCGCAGTTTTCATTCATCCCATAAATACAGGTGTTGGCGTGATTTTCCTGAGACTCTCACTTTTCACCAACGTCAAGAGACGTAGATAATTTCTGCTTGGATTGTTCGGGGTGACTGCTAGGATCAGAGAATCGAAGGGAAGCGTTTTTTTTGAACGAGGGACCGGAATCATCTCCTGTGGAACATCCCTTTCAACCATCTAATCTTCCTGGTTGGTCCGGGGTCCATTGTTTTTCGCTTTCCTTCATTCAATAATTCTCAATATTGATTCTGCAGTTACCTCCAACCCTTTTTTTCAATTTCTGGTTGGAGTGTTATCTCCCAGGACTCCTGGTTCCAGTACAGTTCCATCTTCAAGTTTCCGTGTATCCCCTCCTTCGAGACCCTACTCCGACAGGAACCACGATACAAGAAATTGTCTTGTTTGGGCAATGCACCTACCCCTTCAAAACCACAACAATAGAGGGACGCATGGACTCCCGCTGATGTGAAGCAGAAGTAACAGAAAGTCCTCTTCATAATTGAATAAAAGAAGTGATTCCTCTCTCAATCATCTACTTTTTGATTATGTGTCTTCAACATCACCAGCCAAATCCTATTATTTCTCCTTGTAACTAAACACTGGGAAGTGGCCGTCGCTTCCACTATCCCCATTGCATTTCCAATTACACTTCAAGGGAGATACCCTCATTTACTTTCAAGTTCGAATCCGGTTTCCTCAGAAGAAAAAAAAAAGGACTCCTCAATACTGGAAGCAATTTTAGATAAAGTCATCTCAAGGACCACAGGTCGTATCAATATATTATCTTGTCTCTTGTTCTTTTGTTAAAGAAATCACCTTAATCATTTAATGGGAAACCTAGGGTTATTGCTATTGAAGTCCTCTTGCTAATACTTTAGTAAGTAAGGAACCACTTCAACCCATCCACAACTCATCCATACCTACTACCACAATCCTCTCACTTATGTGTTTTTAAAAATAGTACACTTGCATGTTTAAAAATAGTACACTGGTCCTTCAAGATCTGACCCATATCGCTATGAGACATCAAGATTTGACCCATTTTGCTAATGACGAGATATCTCGTTCATCTAGATCTGGTCAACTTTGCTTACGGAGATATTCATCGTCCATCAATATCTGGTAATATTCTGCTAATGATAGAATATCTCGTTCATCAAGATCTGACCAACTTTGCTTACGGAGAGATTCATCGTCCATCAATATCTGGTAATATTTTGCTAATGATAGAATATCTCGTTCATCAAGATCTGGCCAACTTTGCTTACGGAGAGATTCATCGTCCATCAATATCTGGTAATATTTTGCTAATGATAGAATATCTCGTTCATCAAGATCTGGTCATATTTTTCTTATGACGCAATACCTTGCCGAAGTCACTTCCAGGAGCTTTACTAAATTGGTGTTCTCAACATAATTCTTTTACTGCAATTAATCATTGAAAATTATTAAAATATCTTCCCCTCTCTTGTTCATGTGTTTGTCAATGCATGTGTGTCTCTTGTGTGGCTGATGACATCTGTGTTGGTAAATTATTTCACTTTATTTATCTCTATCTTTTTTTCTCATATGTTGAAATCTGCTCCCATTTTCAATGTTCAAGATAAGACACACTCAGTAGTTGGTAACTTCTTGATACGTTCATACACGTATATCAATTATGCAGCCTGTAACCAAACCTGCATTACTTCTAATCAGCTACCCCAGCTAATCTAAACCCAGACCAATAGTAATTCCTATGATTCTTCCAACCGATAGATGAGGTTATCTACTCCATCACGTATGTGGTGTGGAGTAAGTGTATTTTCTTTGTCTCCCAGTATATCTGTGATCACTCTCTATGATTGGATCTGTTATGCATGTCTCTATGCATTATTTTGTTCAACTTCCTATGAATTTTTCTGTTTCTCTTTATTTCTTGACACTCTCTCTCTCTTTCTCTTTGTGTATATCTGTCTTTCGATTCTTTCTTTTCTCTTTTATTAGAATCAACTTTCATTTCTAATCTTCAACATTCGACTTTGCAATTGTTAACTCTCTGATGAGTAATATATAAATTCTTCATATATATAATAGCTATCATATGTAAATTCTCAATATAATCCTCAAACATAAATTCTGCATTTATTCCTCATACATAAAGTCTGCATTTTCTCCACATACATAAATTCTGCATATGTTCCTCATACATCAATACTGCAGCCTACATTCTGCTGATCATGCCTTCTAACCAACCTTCATGACCAATACAGCCTTTCCAAGAACTCTTTGAACCAATAGAATCTTTCCTGATACTCTCTTTCACCCAATAGTTGTGATTATTTACACACTACATATGTTGGGGGGAGGGGTTAAAGTACACTAATAAGTGAGTCTTGCGACATTCAGAGAGCCAAATTTGTGAGAATGAATGACTTTAGCTTCTATACGATGTAGACTTATTACGCATATTATTGACAACATTCCCTGATTTAATGGTTTCCACATCCAGATTCCATCAGATCTGGTAATTCACCCCCAAATACCCTATTCCCTAACTTTCGCAAAATCTGTAAACAACCAAACTGTTTGATTTGGAGGGACGTTAATCATTGAAGTGATACCCTAAAGCACTCGAGTCTCGTTGAATTGATTGGCCAGGGACTTTATGGTTTTCATTCATAGACGCCCGGAGACATGGGCTGCGTAGCCTGGTTGGAAGAGTAACGCATTAGCGACTGGAGGGTGGCGAATTGGAATCCAACCAAAAACCATTGTGCTCAAATGAGCATGTATGAGTTATATGGCCGATAGTCTCATCACGTTGGGTTGGCGTGGATGTTTGGAAAATGGGGGTACCAGCTCAGGTGTTGCCTCGTCATCTGACCGTGGTCCAAAATGACGAGGTGTTGTCCTTGGAAAATTCCCTTCGGGGATTGATACCGGACTGTCCTCAATAGCTCGTTGTGTTTCTCTAGTACGACGTTAATTTAAAATTATAAACATTATTATTTCGTTATGCGTGGATGTTTGGAGAGTGGGGGTGTCTGCTCAGAACAATAGATTTCAAAAACATGTTATTTTGCCCTTAGTTTCCGTTTCGAGTCAGTTGCATCATATCCTAGATCCATTTAAGTTAGATCCGGGTTCCGTATTTAAACTATGGAACAAATGTCTTCTGAAAACACTTTCTTCAGCAGCACGCAAGAAGGCAATCAGTTCCTCGTTAATTTTAGGTGACGGAAGTAATAACAATTTAGAAACGGAAACTTGACAACTCCCTGTTAGAATTACGTGACTTTTTGAGCACGTGCTTGCCCCTATACATATCGGCGTATCAGAAATTGTAACTTTCCACATTTTACGCCAACTTGTTAAACTGTTCCATTACTTTTATTCTGACTTCTAAAATAAATACTGGTGTGTGGGTTGGTATTGGTATTGAAAATTAACTCGTACTGGAGAACTCGTACTACTGAAAACGGTCCGGGATCAATCCAAAAGGGGAAAGATACGAGGACGACACTACTTCATTTTGAACCACGGTCAGATGGCCAGGCAACACCTGAGCTGGCACCCCACTCTCCAAACTTCAACACCAACCCAACGTGAGGACTTTCGGTAACGACATATTTTTAACTTGAGGACATTGGAGGTAACGACGGATTTAAAGTGTACCAGCCCCCTTTGTATACGACAGTCTTTGGCTGGATTTCAATTATCTACCCTCTGGTGGCCAATCCGATGCTCCTCCACGTATGGTGTAGAAGCGACTGGTGCAAATTAATTACACTACCCTACAATCATGGACCTGACGCCAGCGGATTTTCATAAAACTTGCAAACTTGTTTGGGGGTGTTTTTCGTGGTATGGCCTGGTACTTTTGTATGTTGTTCCTGGTCAATTGATTGCCGACGCCTACAGGAACATTTTGGACAATCAGGTTCTTCCTACGCTCTGGCAATTCTATGGAATGGACGAATATTACTTCCACTACAACAACGCTCCGTATCATGTTGCAGATTATGTCAAGCTGTGGTATCATGATTTGGATGTTAAACGTCTTCCCTGGACTGCTGAAAGTCCCGACCTAAACCCCGTAGAACATTTGTAGAACGAGTTCGAGCGACGCTTAGTGACCAGAGAACCACATCCAAAATCTACAGCTGAGCAGGCGACATTCTTGCAGCAAGAATGGACGCAAATACCCGTAGCTGCGTATCAAAACCTTGTTTAAAGTATGCCCAGAAGGGTTGCTAGTGTAATTGCAGCACGTGGGGGACCATTCCCCTATTAAAGCATGTATTATTTCCCTTATACCATCACATCTTGTTATCCGGTCCGTTATTGTAGGGTATTGTATGTCTTGGCCGCGAAAGTCCTCAGGTTGGGTTAGTGTGGGAGTTCGGAAAGTGAACCCCATGGGTTGGTTTTTTGGGGTTTTATTGAACAGAGGTTATATTTGACCATGCTGTGACATGCAGAGCCAAGACACACAACATCACGTAATAGACAAACACGCAATAAAAAGGGACCGTCGGTTTGGAGAGTAATGAATTGGTAAACGGAGGGTTGCAAGTTCGAATCCAACCAAAGACCGCCTTGTACAAAGACGCCTGGTGCACGATAAATCTGTCGTTGCCTATAATGTCCTCAAGTGTGAAAGTTTGGAGAGTTTGGTGACTACTTAGGTGTTCCCCTTGTCATCTGAATGTAGTTCAAAACGACGAACTCGTGTCTTTATATATTTGCATCAGGGGTTATTACGGGACCGTCATTAATAGCCCGTTGTTTGATCCAGTGTGATGTTATTGGACTACCTACTGTACCGGTCGCTCTCCCACCGGAGTTGAGATCCACCCCGACGCAATAAACAAGCTCAATACCCACACTTTGGGTCTCCGTGAGAAAACGGGAGACGAGCCCAAGATCCCGACCTTATGAACTCCAGTCGGAACGCAGGGGAAACTTCAAAAAGTTTACTTGCATCTTCAAGCCGTCAACGAGGATAGATGTGAGGTCGGAGTTCAAACTGAAAACCCCCTTCGCAGGTGTTTGGGTCCGCAAGAAATCGGTGGCTCTTACATAGTTTTTCGAGAGATGCAACATAAGATTTGAGAGGAGCAGACGTATCCTCCAGACTCTGATTTTTGGAGCCACACTTTCGGCTTCGAGGCGGTTCTATGTCAATTGCTGTACTAACGACTTTTAATAATTGTAAATAATTAACTCTGTAAATAATATTTCAATTACTTTAAATAAATGTTTAACTTTAATCAGTTGTACGTCTAATTGTCAGATGACGTCACATTACCTATATACTTTTTACAAAAATATTATATTTTTATTAGAACTACTTATACTACATTATTAGAACTATTTTCTACTACTAATGTGATCTCATCACCTGTCGGTGGTTCAAATTTGCGAGGTATTGTCTTCATATCTTTCTCTTGGGAACTGATCCCTGACCATCGATAATAGCCCGTTGTGTTCCTTCAGTGCGACGTTTATTAATTACCTACCAAACACACAATGAAAGGTTTTGGTAATGGTAATTATAGTTAACGTCGTACTAGAGCAACACAACGGCATATTAACGACGGTAAGGGTAATTATAATTGGTAATTTTTAGTTAACGTCGTACTAGAGCAACACAACGGGCTATTGACGACGGTAAGGGATCAGTCCCTTAAGGGAAAGGTCAGAGGACAACACCTCGTAATTTTGAACCACGATCGGATGACGAAACAACACCTCAGATGGCACCCCACTCTCCAAACTTCCACACTAACCCAACGTGAGAAAAATTTACTGAGAAGAGAGAAATACACCCAGGGAGAATCGCAACTGACAGGAACCGAACTCGCACCCCTTATAAATCGATGATTGCTACCACATTGGGCATTCCCACTTAGCTATGACTGCCCCATATTTTCTGTTAGTAAAACTCTGAAACATTAAACCCTCTAATAAATCAACCTGTTTGATTAACAATTATTTATCTCAATAAAAGAATTCTCCTACCCCTCACGTTTTCATGTATAATCACCATGAAGTTACTTTGAATCTAATTATGACAAACTTTATTTAATTAATCATTCCAATTAACACTCAAAATTAACTATCTCAGAGAAAATAGAATTTTTAATTAACTCAGAAAGCTCCATAATTGAAAATCCCTCGGCATCATTTACAATTAAAAAAGAAACTAAAGAGCATTCAAAACGTCTTCAAAAACCTCTTCATGTTTTCATGTAATACTGATTAAAATTTTAACTGTAATTACTAGACTATACAATAAATAATTTATCTATATATATTAAAAGGATGCGTGTGTATGTGTACACTACCCTACAATAATGGGCCGGACGCCAGCGTGCTTGCATAAAATCCAACTACTTGTTTGGGGATGTTTTTCGTTTTCCCTAGGACCTTTGCATGTTGCTCCTGGTCAATTGTACGCCGACGCCTACATCAACATTTTGGACAAGCAGGTTCTAACTTGCAATTTTATTGAATAGACGAATGTTAACTCCATGACAACAACGCTCCGTGTCATATTTCAGCCTCTGCCAAGCAGTGGTATTAAGATATGGATGTAAAACGTATTATCTGGCCTGCTCAGAGTCCCGACCTAAACCCCAGAGAACTTTTGTGGGACTAGAGCGACGCTTACGGACCAGGGAACCACGTCCTAAATCTACAACTGAGCTGTCGACATTCTTGCAGCAGGAATGGACACAAATACTCATAGCTGTGTATCAAAACCTTGTTGAAAGTATGCCCAGAAAGGTTGTTAGTGTAATTGCAGCACGTGGGGTCACATCTAATCACATCTTGCAGTCCAGTTCATTATTGTAGGGTAGTGTATATTCTCTATACAAATCTACACCGTTTGACTAATCCGCACAATATTTGGCACACTTACGTCCATATTCACACGTCTCGAGTTAACTCGAGGATCAATTGATCCTCGGGTAAGAGTTAACTCGCGGACTATCAAGATCGGTATTCTCAAACGGTGTTAAAACCACGGATCAGGCATTGTGAATACGGTTTTTTCGTTGATCCGCGAGTTAACTCGAACTTGTGAATACGACGGTATACTTTAGAACATTGCAGAAAACATAGGCTATTACTTTCCCTTGTCTTGAGACCAATCTATAACACTTACAACCATGAAAATTGGCACGCAGGTAGTCCTAAAAGTGACCCTCTAAGCCTCAATTTTAAAATTTAAAGTTCGTTTTCCTGCAATAAATGAATATCGACAAGGAAACACGTTCTACAGGGATCATTAGCGTCTTTATCAATATGTTTCTTGTCTTTCTTCGAATTGCTCTATTTCAGGCTCACGAAGTTCAAATTCGACACTTGGCACATCTTTCGTTTTTCCTATGTAAAGATAAAAATTATATTCCGTTCAACTTAAATGATTGCATTTGTCTATGCAAGAAAAGTGATTATTCTAATTCACTTTTCAATCAACATTTAGCCATTTAAACCCGAGCAACACTGGGTTAAAATGGTTAAATGTTGATTGTATGTTGACCAGGTTATTCAGCTAGTCTGCATATAAATCAGTGTTGGCGTATGTTGGTTCTCTATAAGCAATCAATTCAGAATCTCTTACTCTTATTCTTTGAACCCTGCAGATAACATAGGACAGATAAAACCTCGTTCTATTTGTCCTATATGCGAAAAGGGGCTAGAAGCAATTCTAAATCCCCTTAGAAATAACATTGAATATTGGAGAGCGAGGTTAAATGGCATAAGAGGTAAGTTGGCATTCACCTTGTACTTATATTTTTACCAGTGATTTCAAAGCCGTGTGATATCACCACTATTTAATTACACGTGTATGTTGCATCATCTACTCTAGTTTCGGGGTAATCCAGCTTAAAATAGCTTCCAGAGTGAAGAAGGACTGATTTGTTGTTTTTTTTGCCAAGTGATTTTTATTTAATTGAAGATTGTATTGGTGTTTTATGAAGCCCTAGAATATGTTGAGGCGTTTTCAAGGGTTGTGTTGGATAGATTCAGCAACAACGAATTTCTTCATATACTGGAATTGCTTGTAAAACATGTGAAATATGTGGAAGAGTGAGACAACCATCTTTTCTCAAAGGTCTTGGTGGGGTAAGTTGGCATTCACGTCGTGGGGCATTGACTTCTTTTTCCGCCGATATGCTTGCGAAGTGATTATTGAAATTTCTCTAAGATTCCAGAATTCAAAATGTAATTCGTCGATCTATGCTGCTCAAATTGTAAATCTCAAGACGTACATATCTTTTGGATGTATTTTTACACTTGATCAGCCTACTCACAATATTTTGGGAATATATTAGAATACGGTGGAGTTGTCGTTCACGGTAAGACGTTTGTCGACAGCTAATTTTTGTCGCCAAATCAAGATGATTCAGAGCGTGAGAGTGCGAGAAATTTTGCAAATAGGGTTGCCATAACAAAAACGGCATATGTGAAGTAAAACCGCAAAAGGTGAAGGTTACCATATTTGGCGACAAATCGCCTTCTTACCGTGAACGACAGTTCCACCTAGAACAATTCCATCGAAACGGAAACACAAGTAGCTCATTTCAAAACAAAAAATTCTTGTACAATTGTATAAGTTACATAAATCGATGTGTCAAAATTAATAAAATGTGTACCCCTTACTATTTTTTACATTCTAACAAATATAACATGTTTTAATTAAAACCTCTTCCAGTAACTTAATCTGATATCTCTTTTATATGTCAAATTCTTCAAAATTAATTTTCAACACCTGCAATATTATAATTATTTATGCAAATTTCAAACATGACGCGCAAAATATTCAAAATACACTCAAAGGAGGAAAAGTTCAAAGTATTTTTCATTCATTTTTTTTACTCACCTTTTAAAACAAACTACTTCTTTAAGATCTCGCTCCCCAAATATAAAATATGCATGAACGTAAATAAAACATTTTTGCTCGTGTTCATATGAATGCAATGGAGAAAGACTGAAAGCATATTCTGGAAATTAAATATTAAAGGAGGACTAAGGATTTCCATAATCGACTAAAAGCTCAAAATATCCTGGTGTGTTTTGCTATTTTTAAATTTGCGCTTTTCTTATATCTACATGTAAAAAAGCTTTTTTGGGAATGGTTGTTGGGTAAAATTTTATCGTTTCTTCAAGGGTCCACATTTGGATCTATCATATTTCGAAATCTTTTGTGAAAAGTCGATTGCTGACGGTAAAAGTATACGTGTATACATACATTTACAATACTTCGCTATGATATAATAACCTTAACAACTCTGCTCTTCTCCAGTGTACGATTTACATTCTTTTGGAATGAAGTGTATTTATATTTTTGATTATGTCTCAAAAAGAAAAAAAATGGCGAAACTAATCTATAGCATGTATACTGAAATACAGAAACATAGCAGTATTTAAGTTAAGGCCATCACACTAAATATTGCTTGTTATTTTAATTATCGTCGCACTGGTGCAACATAACAATCTATTGGCGACGGTTCGGAATCAAACCAAAAGGAACGATCCAAGAACACCACCACGTAATTTTGAAGCACAGTGAAATGGCGAGGTCACACCTGATCCGGCACACCACGCCAACGTGAGGACATTTGAGGCGAAGGCATATTTAACTTGTACCGGCACATTTGCACACGACGGTCTTCACTTAGATTCGAAATCACAACCCTCCTGTTGACCATGCGTTATGGTGACTCCACACCAACAGAGTCGCCTGTCACTGTTGCTGTTAAAAAAGTCTTCACACCGCTAGCGACAGTGATTTATTTGCGCATGCGCATAATCTTCTTTTTCGAAAGCCAAACATTTATTTCCGATTCTGATTCAGCAAGATGGCTGACAGATCACGTTTAATAAAACTCCTTTCACAGCGAAGACAATTTCTTTTTAAGCTTCTGTGTGATGATGAAAGAAAGCAGTGGGTGAAAACCATCAACCGAAATCGGATTAGGCTTTATTCTGATTGGCTGTCGGCATGGCAACAGGGACAAAAGTTGAACTTCCTCCAAGACTTGAAAGCACAACGACAGCGACAGAGACAAACCGAGATAAACAAAATTTGTTTGTAACACGCATGCGCAATAACGAAGAGACATGGTTTTTTGAGTCTTTGTCGCCGTTGGTGAGAAGCCACTATTACTCTTCCTACCGGGCAGCCGCGACTCTGAAAGTTGTTGGACTTTACCACTTTCCAAAAGGCTTCCTCTTTTAACAAAGCTTACCTTTTCTTGATATCGTGTAGTCGCGATATTAGTAGCAAGGTCTCGAGTTCGAAACTCAATTCAGTCAGAATGTCGGTCGGTATACATTCTGGTGCGCATTTAACCTGCTGTAGCATCAAATATCTTCACGGTGGAATGGTGCGAAAGTTTGGAGAGTGGGATGCCAGCTTGGGTGTTGTCCTTGTCATCTAACCATGGTCCAAAATTAACAAGTGTCTCGGGATGGATCACAGACCATCGCCAATTGCTCATTGTGTTGCTCCAGTGCGATGTTAGTTCACCCATCTACTCTTACGTTGAATAAAATATTAGGTTTATTTCCAAATGAGGCTTTCGATTCACGAACAGTTCTCTTTTAAAGCCGTAATTGTAAATTTAAACCCACCCCTAGTCGAAATACCCACCATACTATTCTCAACAAAGACAGGTATTGAGATGTTCTTATTTGAAGTGTCGTATGACAGTATTTTTTTGTTCTTGTTACGACTAAGATCGAAGGCAATCAGAATTTCATCAATGACAAATTTTAATAACCTTTAGCATTCAATGACGCTTTGATATTTTTACGTAAATTTAGTTCGACAGCATTAGTAAAAAGTTAGTTATTTTTCTTCTAATCGACTGAGGCATTTTGGAAAACATTTTTTAAAATTTAGCGTCCCAAATCTTAATCACTTTTTTTTATAAAATTCTCCTCTTTGAATTCGGAATCGCGTTTCAAAATCTATTGTCAGCATGTTTGGGGAATTTTTATTATTGGATGTCTTCCGACATTGCAAACGAAAATATTTATTTCTGAAAAATGTTTTTGATAGGCTTTCTATTTTAACTTTTTCAGCATTCCGATATTAGAAAGCAAATCAATTCCTTGGTTTCTAAGAACATTTATAATGGAATCAAAACATTTATAAAAATTAAATAATATAAACTTTTTAAATTTTAGTAAAATTACGTTGCTTACAAACGACAACGCATTGTATTCTCGTGAAACTTTTATTTGAGCGAGATGGAAAGGGTGATGCACGGATGTTTAAGTGACACAATCCAGCACAAAAAATGGCTGGAAATTCCCTATTGGCTCAAATAAATCATTTCCCCAAAAGCTGCGCGCCAAATATTTTTTGGAAATATTCCCTACATGTTTTCATCACAAAACTTACATTTTTAAACTAAAATTTGACAAGGCACTTATAAACTGCTGCCAGCATGTCAACATATGAAGAATAATTTGACTAGACCATCGATCATTTTCTTGTATTTTCGTTGGAATGCATCTTTAAGCATCATCTAAAAGTTTATTCCATTGTATGGACTTCAGAAGTGAATCTATTTTTAATATCATCTTTGCTGCTACATTCGGTATATTCAGAAAGTCTACCTATTTTATCAAAATAGCTTATTTGTAAATGGACAACGAACGTAAAAATTCTGTCATTCATTTAAAGATTTTCAACGCCTCCTAGTTCAAAAGAAATCGTGAAAACCGACTCAAAAAGAATTTTGAATTCGAAGGTTTAGTATTAGTGAATTCGATAAGGTTTGAGGGACACATTTAAACCTCCTTGGGGTGTACTGGCATATATCTGTTTTATCCTGCCCAATTGCTACTGTCACAACTGATGGTGGTAGAAATATGTGTGTAACATGGAAAGGATTAGTAGGACAAACTTTGAAAGAATGTGAAGAAGATGAGCGTTCAAAATTTATGGTAATTCATTGTATTATCCATAGGAGGCTCTTTGAGGTAAACACTTCAATCTGTCATGTGTTATTCAACCAGTTGTGTCAGTGGTTAACTTTATTCGCTCTTGTGGACTTAATCACCATCAATTTCATGATTTTTTTATTAGAGATTGAAGCCGAATATTCTGACTTGCCCTACCATACAGCATTTCGATGGCTCACAAATTAAAAGGTTTCATTGAAATTTTTTGAACTAAAAGAAATTAGAATATAAATTTATTCAAATGAGAAAAACTACCCACAATCATTATCATCAAACAATGAATGCCTATGTAAATTAGCATTTGCTACAGACATTGCGGCATATCTTAACGAATTTAATTTAAAATTACAAGGAAAAAAACACGTTCATATGTGAAATGTATTCTATCGTAAAGTCATATCGCCGAAAATTTACATTGTTTGAAACACTAACTGCACTAAACAAGTTTGACCCTTTTCCATGCTGTTAAAAATGTCAAATATTAACTAAATATCCATTCCCAAAACATTTACTGTGGATACATTTTCTGAACTTAACCTACAATTACAACAGCGTTTTACGAGTCTTGATGATGTAAGTACGAAAGACATTTCCATATTTCAAAATCCTTTTGAGTGTACAATTGAAGAGCTTCTCTTAGACCTTCAATTGGAAGTGATGGATCTGCAAAATAATATGCTATAAATGATATTTGAAGAAATGTATCTAACACAATTCTGTAAATATCTTTTAGAAGATAAACACGGTCAATTAAAATCAAATTAACGGGGATTTATTTCTGTATTTGGGTATACTACTTATATATATATATATATATATATATATATATATATATATATATATATATATACGAATGGAAAAGGACATTTTCGAAAATGAAGTATGTAAAATCGCAATACAGATCATTATTAACAGATGAACATTTACAGACAAGTTTTATGATAGGAATTACTAATTTAGAACTCCAGTATGATGAAATATAATCTCAGAAAAAACGAATACATTGATCGCATTAGAACAAAATTTAAATTCCGTTCTGTAAGTCTGTTAAATATGTTCTATAATACGTTTATTAATAAATAGATATATTTTATTCGGGTTTTTTGTAAGTGTCTGCAAAATGTGTATAAATATTATGTAAAAATATCACTTCCAAATAAAACAAAAATTGTAAACATGTTTTTTTTTTTTTTTTTTGCTCTATGAGTAGAATTAGCTATGTAAATTAAATGACCCGCCGAGCATAAACGTTTTACGATCTGACCCTTTCCAAATAAAACATGCCAACACCTGGGTTATAATATCAAACAATTTTTATTTTTCAATACCATCACCCTTTTTTTCAATTAATTTTAAAGACGTATAATTAATTTTTCTTCACTACTAAAGAATGATCTTGATTGGTGTCCTCACAGTGGTCTACAATTGTGGAAGTCACATCACACATCGCTATATATCACAATTCAACCTTAGTTTTATTAGAAACTTAAGCATTTGTTAAGAGAAATCTAAAATCAAAGCTTCGGTCTGTTTACACTGACGATCCCTCTCATACATAGAATTTGTACTTATTTAGTACTTTTTTCGGAAGTTTATGTGCTACAGTATATATAGAATTCTAAATGGAATTTTTTTAAAAACATGCAACAATAATTCGGACGTTGCCAAATACCGAGCAACAAAACTATTTTCATTATAAATGAATATCTCGCTTACGATTTTGGCATTAAAATGACTCGTTTCCTTACATAATGTAAGGTACGGAAAATTAAATATTTTAAAAATCTTTATTTCGTCCATCAAATTTTCGTAAATTATTTATATGTTTTGGAAGGAAATAAAAAAACTACTTACATCATAATGATTACAAAGAATTGGTAGGGATCAGTTAGCCGGTGATTGAATATTTGATTAGTTGACTTAGTGGCATTGGTCAGAGCATTGGGTGTGAAGCTTGGTTTCATTGGGTTTTAGCAACCTTCAAGACATAAACTGGGAATCTCTGGAGGGACTAGAAATATGAAAAATATTGAGATTAGCTGACGGATAAAAGCGAACTCCTAGATAACCTCACAATTGAAACCTTCCCCTGACCCTGTAGAATCGTCGTGATCACATCATGTCCTAAACCAGTGACACACCAGCGCACAATGTCAGATACCATTCGGTGAGTACCGCCCTCTTGATCTTCCCATCCAGTGGCGGATTAAGCGGTAAGCGGACTAAGCGGCCGCGTAGGGCCCCGGAATACCGAAGGGGCCCCGAGATCTTAAAATGTCTTTAAATTAGAGTTCGAGGAATGTTGTGACAGTGTCTTTACAATGTGCGTCTTCAAGTGCAGGTTAAGGAGTTTCTATTACAAGATAGTCCGCAAGAGCAGATGCTGTATTACCTTTAAAACTTGGTTTCACTCATATAAAAGAGGATTTAACTGAAATTTGTAATTCAGAAGAAGAAAAACAAGTTATCATAGTGAAGGCGACTTCACTTCTGAAGAAAATGGACAAATATGAAATCACCCGGACAGTTACGTATTGGAATACTATTTTACAAATAATAAATGCTACTAGTAAATTACTGCAATCGGTGGAATGCGAACTATTGAAGCTATCTATCCTACTAAAGTCATTAGAAAATTTCATCAATAATTTCAGAGAAGGATCTAAAAAAGTTGAAAAAGAATCAACTGATTTATCAGGGCTATCATTTAATGTGGAAGATGGACAAACTCGCAGACAACAAAATAGAAAACTGTTTTCTGATGAAAACAAAGACGTCAGACACGTGAATTTACAATAAAAGAAAATTTCATAGCCAATTCGTTTTATGTCTTAAGTGATACGAAGTCAATAATTATCTCAAAGAACTCAGACGTATGAAGTTGTGAAGCCTTTTCGAATATTTCTTTTTGGGATTTATCAATATAAAAAAAAGAATACGATAAAAGAGCTGAAGGATATTTACAAAAACGACACTGATGTTTGTACTTTTGAAGATGAATTTGAACATTTTTTTAATATTTCTTTAGGAAAATGAGTACACATCATAAAAACCACACCAGACATCTATTGAGCCATCAAAGAGACTATGTCTTGCACATTTCCGAATGTTGAAATATTATTGAAAAATTTTTTCACAATTCCCTCAGGAGAAAGATCGTTTTCCGTTTGAAAGCTTGTAAATAAATTTTTAAGGAGTACTATGAGAGAAGAAAGATTAATTAATACGGCCCATTCTGTATATACTGCAAGAAATTTTAAACCGAATTGAAATAGCCAAAATAATTGACGAATTTGCAATAAATAAAGCAAGGGGTAATTCATGCAAAAAAATATGTTTTTTTAATAAATTTATATTTAACGTGTTATGGTATGAAAATTTTGATTACTTTTCTTTTTGTTAATAATTTAATGAGAGTTTTATTGGAACTTCTGTTTTCAACTTAAATTTGAGGGTCCGAAGATTTTAACGATTGGGGCCCCCATTTGACTTGATTCCCATCTATTCATATTTAATCCTTCTCTATAACTCTCAATAACCATGATACTACATCGACACCAATACTATCTATTGCATGAACTATTCAGACTTGGTGCTTTTATGATCACCTAGCAGGCCAGCACGGCGTTGCCCGTGACAGCCCTTTTCGAGTCTTTACTGATACTGAAAACATTAAAAAGAAAAAACAATAACTTAAGAATTAATCCCACCTCCACACGACATGATACGGGCATGTCGAAAATTCGCATAAAATTCGGACTACCTGAGGCATCGATCTGGTGTGAAATTTACCTCAGATTTCAAATTCATTGAAATTTTCACTCTATCTTTAACGATCGCGAAGATAGAAAACCTCAAATAGTCTTTTATTAAGTGGATAATGAATATGTTCGTCAAATGTGGCCAAATTCGTATTGCAAAAATATAAAAGTTACAATTGAAAAATTTTTATATAAAGAAAATTACATTTAAGGTATCGATCTGGTGTAAAACATTCCGCAAATTTCAAATTCGTTTATTTTTTTTACTCGATCTTTAGCGATCGCGAAGATAGAAATAAACGCCATTCAAAAATTTAAAAATAAATAAACGCCAGTCAGAATTTTTAGTTCTTTTGTTTCACTTCGCTAGAATCGTTTGTGCTCAGGAAATGAAAGGAAAAAATAAATTCAGAATCTGCAATGTCTTCACACTATTGCCATTCTAAGAAAAACAAATAATAAATAAAAGCCAATAAATTAATTTTAAAAGTTCCGAGATTCAATTTTAAAATTCGAGTTTCGCACAAAATTCGCATAAATGAGGTGTTCCAAATAGTAGGACTGTAAGTGGTATAGATCGTCTGAAAACACAGACAAACACTTCCTTTTATATGATAGCAGAGATACGGAACTCAATCAAATTAAATTTGTAAGGCTTTATAGCGTGATATTAACTTCACTTTATATATGTGCATGATTTGCAAAAGAGTGACTTAATTAACATTTTACGCATTGTACGCCTTTGTGGCAAATTGTTTTAACCCTCACAGCTCATACAAGACAAATTGGACTGGAATTAATCTGTACTTTTTCACGCTCAGTTCTAAATAATAAGGGTTCCCAATTTGTACCGAATAATAAAAAGGTGTAGATTTGCGAATGGTACAGACATCGAGTCTGTTTTATATGTATAGTTAAATATATCTGGAAGCTCTAACGATCATTAATTGATGCGTTTGACCATGATTGTAGAATAAAGGTGTTTATTTAACCAAATAATTACTACTATTGACATAGAACAGGCCTCGAAATAGATTTTTTTAATACAGGTGCACAAGGTGCACTTAAGTTTTAAATTAGGCGCACAGATTATATTTTAGGTGCACATTTAGAAAACGTAATGTAAGAGCATTAATGTAATGTAAACTACTTTATTAGTTGGGTATGTTTAGATAGGTTAGTAGTAGATAGTAAATAAATATATTTAAGCAATTTTATTTATCTTCCAAATTATTACTTACAAATATTCAGTCATTAGACATTGGTGGGCAAAAAACACATAAAAATAAACGAGTACACTATATTTTAAGTAGATAAAATCTGAATTTAAAGATTAATAATAAAATATTTGTTTACGACACACAGTGTCCAGACAATTCTCAGGAATTCCTACGGTTTTACACTTTATTGAAACACGAGGTGTTTACAGAAATGTGGGATGCCTTTCGTTCGAGGGTGGTCAAGTGATATAAATTCTCCTTTCTCCGGATGTCGCGACCGTCGCTTCAACAGAGCCATCTGGAAAAAGTTTCGATCATCGGAAAGTTCTGGTGGCAGTGGCACAAGTAAACCTTCCTCCTGTATAAACCTGTTACGGCCCAGTGATTTTGTTTTTGCATAGTGTGTATTTAGGAATTTTAATTACGTTC